>CM031234.1:905852941-906452941 GCA_018340775.1 Taxus wallichiana var. yunnanensis | reverse complement strand
TATCCTCAATGCTCTGTGGGTCCTCCTTGATTCAATCCTTGTTAAATGGTCGGTCCTAAATTAATCTTACTTGGTTTCACAACAACCGTAAACTCAAACTCTTGAAACAACAGCTCCATCGGCATATGCACCCTTATAAAATGGTCTTGTTTACCAAGTACTTCAATGCCATGTGGTTTGTGTAGAATATAAATGGTATTCTTTGATAGATATTGCCTAATTTATGTAGTGTATAGATCATTAAAAATAATTCACGCTCGGTAGTAGTATAGTTATTTTCTATTGGGGTTAGCTTCCTACTAGCAAAGCACAAGGGGTGGTTAAGAATTCCTCTCCAGTTATTCTAAGATTTCCCCAATCATCACTCCTGAAGCATCAACATGTACAAGGAATAGATTATCCTAATAAGGAAAGTGTAATATGGGCACAATAATAAGCTTATTCTTCAATATATTAAATGCCATTTGTTGCACCTCTCCCCAGTGAAATGTAATTTTCTATTTTAGAAAATTTTCCAATAACATGGTGATATTAGCATACCCCTAATAAATTTCTGGTAATACCCCATATTCCTATGGAATCCATGCACTACGCTCTAGCTGGTAGGTTCCCCCAATCCCACAATAATGACAACTTAGGCAGGATCCACCAATAAGCTTTCCTTACATATGATATGTCCCAAAAGGGTTATAAATGTACTAGAGAAAACACATTTCTTAATGTTGAGGGATATCCTCAATCTGTCCAAATGTTTCAAACACTAGCCTCGTTTGTCACAATGGTCCCTCACTAATCTATATACCATCCAATCATCAAGGTATACTTGAAGAAACTTATGGATGAAGTCTTGAAATACCTGCACCACAATGCACGAAAAACATAGTAGGCGCATTCTTTAGTCCAAAATGCATGATTTTGTAGGTAAATCTTCCCCACTCAAGGAAATTTTTTTCTTTTCTTGGTCCTCCTTTACAATTCTAACCTAATGATATCCTGAGAATCCGTCTGTGAAAGAATAGATCTCACGCCCAACTACTCCCAAGATTTCCTCAATGAAAGGGGTTGGAAAAGGGTCAATAACACATAACGTATTCAAATCCCTATAATCAACACAAATCCTTATCCTCCCATCCTTCTTAATGTTGATGACCATCGGACTTATCCATTCTAATTCTTCAATAGCCTCAATGATGCCTGATGCAATCATCTTGTCAATATCCTCCTTGAATTTGACACGTAGATTTGGATTCATTCGATAAGGTATCTTCCGAATTGGGCACGCACCTTCTTTTAACTTGATCTTCATTTATCCTAAGGAGTGGTGAACTCCTTTAAACTTGTGATACCTACATGGAAATAAATACTGAAATTTGTGCAATAGATCAATGATATTTGAAACCTCCTTTTCTATCCAGTAATCTCCAATAGTATCCTCCTTAGGTTCTGCCTCCTTACCAATGTTAACCTTCTTGGTTTTTAGGGGTTCTGGTAGGTGCATGATTTTTCATCGGCACTATCCATAACTTCACACATAAGCATAGTATGGTTAACATCCAAATTTTCCACTTCTTCACCATTGATCACATAGACCAATTTTTCTCTCTTTTTCCATACTTGCACACTCAAGTTGTATCTCCTCTAATTCTTCCTCATCAAAGTGTGCTTCTAGTCTAGGTTCACCCAATAATTCCAATATTCTATCCTCCACCATGGCACTATCCCCATAGTTAGGAGCTTAACAACCTACAACGCCTCATCCACCGATGGTTTAGTACCATGTGCACGTGCATCCTTATAAGGTGGAGTACAAATTATTAACCCATAAATAAGGTGGAAAGGGTTCCATACCTTCCATCACGGACTTCTCACATGTTTGGACGTGAAACTAGATGGGTTCTTTCCCATGATAATATTATATGATAGTAGGTGCATTACTCCAGAAAAACCTAATAGAGAATGTGATCTAACTTCAAGCCACTCTAGAAGGTTATCGCAATGGGTCACCCACCAACGTGATGTGGTCCCAAGCAAGGTATGACTAAGAAGCCTTCTCCTTTTGATCTCACATCTCCACTGGGTCTCTATTTCTTGTAGGAAAACATCGGATCGTTCCCCCACAATAACTTGGAAACTTCTTTCCTCCTAAGCACTTGAATGAGTGCACATTTTTACCCTCTTCATAGAGCTTCTTAACTACCTTCGACTAACTCATATGTCATGTGCACCCAATTGTCACATGCCACACTAGTTGTATCACTTATAGATTGAGCGTCTTCCCACGTAATAACAACCTCTTTTGTTGGTTGCACAACTTTAGGGTCCTGGATAGTGTGTACGTAAATTATTTCTAGGTCTTATTATCTTAAAGGCTCAATATAGGGTGCTAACTTCCCATCTTTTAAAGGAATGATAACACATTCCTCTTTGTTCTCAAAACTTATATACCCCTTATTGAAACATAAGTCAAAATTATTCTTATAGCACCAAGGGTGCCCAAATAATGCTTTGGAAAGTTGTCCGCTCAGAAGCACTAAGCATTCAAAGTTTCTAGTGAGTTTCACCCCTTGGATAGTGATAACAACATATTTTAAAACACCAATGGGCATTGCCTTTGTCTTGTTAGCCATATACAACACATTTGAAGATGGCTATAATGGGGCCTTACCATTTGATTCCAGGCATCTAGGATGAGAACATTAACTTCCACACCCATGTCAATCAAAATTTTACTTAGGAGCCACCCATTAACAAATGCATTCAAGGTAATTTACTTATCATAATTGAGGTTGTGGGGAGGAATGTTAGCATGCAAAACACGCCTCTCGCACTCTACTCCTATGCTTGGTATCTTATCCTTCAACCATTCTCCTAACATAGGAATGATATAATCTTGGTGTAACATCTTACACACCTGTCTGACATCATCTATATCTATCTAAGGGACCTTAGCACTTTTTTCTGCCCCAACTTCATGGATTGCTCCTTTAGACATTAAATTTCCCCTTGAAGACTCCTAATTATGTCCATGGTGTCTTGATAGACTTACTTCTAATGGGTAAGGACTAGATACTTCTCATATACCACCTCTTCTCTTATAATCGGTGGTCTCTACTTCATATTTCCACCTGTGTGTGCATCCTTAGCTCGTGTTGTCATTAGTACAGGTTTTAGTTTTAACTCACCCACCATCCTTGGCATCCACTATGAGTCTTCTTTCTTCATGCTTACCATACCGGTGCCCTTGTCTTTCCATTGCTTCGGATCATATGTTCAAATAGCTTGGGAATTCCTCACACTTGTGCTTCTTCCAACACCATGAGTATTGTAGTAGGTCGGGACATTTAAACTTGTAATGCTCTATGGACCCATAGTTATAACAAGTTCCGTGAGGGAATTCACCTCTTCCACCTCCATGATTTCCATGGCCTCTAAATCCTCCATGAAAGCCTCTTCCATGAGCTCCTCCATCCACGCATCCTTCATAGTGATGACCATCATCCTTGGAATTATTTGTAACACTGGTCTGGTGCACACCAATATCAATGGCATCATGTATTTGGTCAATTAATCTACAATCCTTGGTGTCATGAGTAATAGAGGTACAAATCTTGCAATAACAAGACACATTCTTATAGATTGCAAGCTGCGGTAATAGAAACCTATTTGCATCATGATATCCATGAAAATTTCACAATCTACTATCATGATGCGTAGTAATCTCGAGGAAAAATTTCATTTGTATGCCCTCTACCTCACAATCCATGCACCATAGGCCACTGCAAGTATCATGGGCTGAGGTCCTAGATAGCTTCTTCAACCGATTATCCATTGAATCAATCTAAACTTCAAGAAAAGGACTAACATCGGTATCCATGCTTCCCATATCCTTAGCATGCGGGGAAACCTCTAAGGCCTTGCAAAATTGTCCAGAGAAAGTCTTATGTGACATCTCTCTCCTAAAGGGCGTTATTAATCCTCTAACAAACCATTGAGCATGCTAAGAAGGATGAATATCATAAGATAGTTTTGACAAGATATTCTTAAAACATGCATCATACTCCCACACACTCTCTACCATACCTTTTTGAATATCCTTCAGCACTAATTCTCTTCTATTCAAACTTAGGAATATGGAATTTAGCTAAGAAAGAATTACACAATGCAAACATAATCTACTACTATCTAGTGGGGGTCAAATTTCTAGTACCAACTATGTGTGCACCCTTAACATTGTTGTAAACTGACTTTCCATCCATTATGGGGTAGTGATCCCCTTCGTGTGCCATAGAAACTCACATTTGTGTACATGTTCTGTAGCATCCTCAACACCTTTGTAATCTGGTATATGCAAAGACATTTCAAAAATATTCACCGAGGTGGTTGAGGCACTTGTCCACTTGATTCAAAACCTTGATTTCCTCCAATATCACCTCCACCACCAAATCCACTAGATCTAATAGCGCCTCTCTCTCTTGACCCACCAAATCCTCCATATCTACTAGGTCTACCAAGTCCTCTAGTTTGTATTCCACCGACCCACCGGATCCATCTCCCATAGCTAGTAAAGGTCCTGAAGTGGTCGCGCCTTTTGTACCCATTGTTGTGCTGATCTGCATGCCAAAAATATGTGATATTACATTGCTACTAGATGTGTGCCCACGCCACTTCCGATGCGATACCCAAGCATTTTTACCCGTAATTTTCTGAAATGTCATTATAGACAATATACCTAAAAACACACGAGAAATCATTATGCAGCCCTAGATGTGCAAATGAAAAGTTATACCTCCTGTGTTGATCTCTTACTTCCACCAAATACCAACTGGGTTAGTAATAATTATCTCTGGATTTGGAAAACTAAGCACCAAGGGTTGGTCACCATGTGGATTCAGATGTGCGCCAACGAATCTTCTCCTTTCTTCATATGACAAGATCTCTCAAAGATAAAGGGGTTTCTATTCCATGTTTACCAAGATGAGGTAGCATAGACTACTCAAGTTCCACGTCCTCCACATGAACCTCAAATCCTTTCCACAACATCTGCCTCCATAAGTCCATCACTCCCACAACTTCACGTTGTCTTGTCAACTCCCCTCCCGAGCCTCATTATACTTAAGCCATCTCTCTTCCCTCTTATTTTCAGCCACAAGGTCCACCATCTTCCTCCACTCTAGCTTCCTATCCCATCACTTAGAAAGGAGCTTAGCCAGCCATAGGAAATACTTCCAAACTCAATGTAATGATAAAGATATTTATAGCTAAGGTGATAACATGCATATGATACACGATCCTCTTGGCTCCTCAAGAACTCAAACTCAACAATATCTAGATAGGAATATGTCAAAATCACGTACTCCAAGGTGTAACTCATTAACAATCTACTCCACCAATGATCAATATCACATGTCCAAGTCAAATCAGCATTATGCAAAGCCTATGATACTAATCTTGGGTCCATACATGAGGTCTATAGTATAGGTTTGATCTATATGTATACTCCAAGAGCCATTCATACAACTCCGCTGGAAAACAAAAAAAAGGTCTCATACAACTCATGATACGAATGTTCTTATACCCATTTACGTGCATGCAATTTAGGTCGAGTACTAAATCTTTGAGTTAAATCATCCTCTGTACTTTTAAGCCATGTTTCGACATTCTCCAAGGTAAAATTCTCTATCATCACACATCATTCTCACAACAATGACGCCACCTCACCGTGACCTAGCCCTAACCCTAAACCAACCTAATTAAGACCTATGACTTGGTCCGACTCCACACCCATGACTCATCACCCTCACCCGCACCAAAACGAGCCTAATAATGACTTGACCAAGCCCACAACTGATCCCTCGGGAGAAAAGGAGGGAAAGATGGCTATTTTACTAAAAATAGCCACTTTGACCTAACCGACATCGGTTCCTACTCGACCGCCGTCGGTTACGTAACGCCATCCATCGGTTCCTCTAAAATGACCTCCCCAACCAAAAAGAAAGGATCCGAATTCATTTGGCAGAGAGAGAGAGAAGTGAAACAAGTAGAAGAGGTTGCAGAGAAGAGGATCGAGCCCAAGACTGTAACTGAGCAACTAGATCACTGTCACACTCATCCAAGCATTGGGAAAGACTGAGGATAGCTTCATCAGCTCACTTTCCAATACCGGATCATCCCAACTAAGCCTTACTATCACCACCACATTCCTTGGACCTGTATCTTCATCAGGAACTAGTAAGTAGTATCTTGTATGTTTCTAAACACCATTTCTTGAACTTTTAATTCATAATAATTATAAGCTCACTCCTAGATCTACCACCCGACAACACTCTGCACCTAACTTTCATTCATCAACCCCGATATTGCCCCAAAGATAGTTTTCTCACTCTCTCGAGTTTTCTCCATC
The DNA here is from genome assembly GCA_018340775.1 of Taxus wallichiana var. yunnanensis. Lineage (NCBI taxonomy): Eukaryota > Viridiplantae > Streptophyta > Pinopsida > Cupressales > Taxaceae > Taxus > Taxus wallichiana. Next base: position 906,446,541 of record CM031234.1, on the reverse strand, counting down.
ACCCTACTACCCCCTAATCATTTATTAACCCTATAAACACCATAACCACCTTACAACCGACTTCCATTCAAACCCCTAAATCACTCGCCCCTACCGATATCGGTTATCTTCTACCGTATATCGGTTATAACCATGATCGGTTATCCAAAGTGACCGCATCGGTCACTTGTGACTTATACCAAAACCAACCTTTCCCTTATTTACCCCCAAACAATCTCATATCCAAATTGGGTCTATCCTCAGTAACTTGATCTCGAATGCATCAATAACCGGTGACCAAACAAACATCATGACATTTTATTATTGGTAGTTTAGTCTCTATTGCTTTTTAACAAGGTACCTAAATCATGATTTCGCAATAGCTTCTTTATTATCATTTGCATTAATTCATATTAAAAGGGAACTGACCACCTTCGAAAGGAAGTCTAATATTTCCTGGCCCAAGGCAGTTCCCTCACTTATTGTCTAACTAAGATCTGGTGGTCTTGTATTCTTACTTACAGGTAGTCCTTCCCAGACAAAAAGGAGTTCTTCACAATCGATCTGATCTCTCTACGGTACGCGCACACCTTCCCAACACTCAACAGGTATTCCTCCTAGCCCTAACCCTTATCTGTTTCTCAAGAGAATGAAAGGATAGAAGCAACTCTATTCCGGAACGAAATTCTGTGTGAAACATTTTGGCACGCCCGGTGGGACCCTTTTCGGGTTTCTTTCTTTCTTGCTTGCTTTCATATAGGGAGCACACTTGTTGTTTCTTTCTTCTAAATATTCACAAAATATTTTGTCATTTTGGTAAAAGAATTTGTCTTTCTTTCACATCTTTGCATTAGTGAAAGTCATCTTCTTTGCTTCATCGAATATCATTTTCGATTTGGGTTTAAAACACGTGCATCACATTCTTGCTTGCTTTGTTTTTAATTCTAGTGAACGTAGATTAAGTAACAGGTCATACACGTGGGGGTGATATCCATGGTATTGACGAGAAATTAATCTTACTCTCACTACACAACACATACCAAATCACATCATAATCAACACAACAGCTCAAACATCCCCCCTTCCCGCGGTATTCCTCCGCCCGATTGAGGTAGCCTTATGAGCCAAAACAAACTTGACATCTCCCTTAGGTCTTTTGTTTAGGATTGACATCATCTGGCATCTAAGGCATAAGCCCAAAGTGATTAAAACTAATCCTAGGGTTAGTCTCTTGATTTGCTTGTGCATCTTGCTTGTTTTTTTAGTTCTGTTTCTCTGTCATACACTGTTTCAGTGATCACTTCAAGACAGTTTGGTAGGTATATTAAGCATTGTTATCCCCAAACCAGCAGCTTCTTACATCCTCTCTTTGCTTTCACAGTGACCAACACCGGTCCTATACTACCGACATCGGTTAACTGACCGACGCCGGCTACATTTTGACCGACATCGGTTATCTGACCGATATCGGTTACTGTGTTTAATAGTTCTTGACAAACCAACGCAACCTATCAATTCCAACATTTTGTTGTTGTTTCTATTCCGATTGATTAAATCCCTGTTGTGTCCTCTTGTCCATGGTTGTTATCACCCGAAAAAACAAGCTGCAGCCATGGTTTCACATGCCTGTTCCGTGCCTTTGCCTGAGTCACCCCCTTCACATCCTATGGGGAATCCTACGGATACCAGTAATTTTCCCAAGATCCCTGTAGGAGATAAGGAATTTGCCAAATTTTTGGATGCTAATCCTAGCGCCGTACAATATTATTTGTCTCATACCCCTGACCGTACACCCGACGGTCAGCTCCTCGTTGGTATGCCTATTAGTATCGCCGCTCACTTAGCCCCTTCCCCACCTAATAACTCCACCTCACCGTCTTCATCCTTAGCCCCGTCTCCCAGCTCAGTGGCTTCGGTGGTTCATACTACACCAATTGGCTTTCCTTTCATTAATCTGGGCCCCACATATCACTACCATCCACTGACCCTACCTCATCTCTCTCACAGACTGTCTCTTTTATAACTTGCTCTCTGCCACCTATACACACGAGCTTTCCCTCACAAGCTCCGCCCACCTTTTCATTTCCACAAATTCATCCGGTGGCCTCAACCTCTTATATAGGACACCCTTATTCGGCTGCCCCAACACATTCATCACCATTATCTTATCAACATTCAATCCCACCATTGTCTAGTAGCGGCTCTTGGACCAATCCTCCTCTGTTTACAACGACAACACCATCATCTAACCCAACCAATGATTTAATCAAATAGATGATGGACAAGATGCAAAATCTTGAGGCTTCTGTTTCAGGAAGTCGTAACACCCTGACATACGAGCAAGTTTTTCGGGAGCCTATTCATCCTTCTGTCCCCCTTCATACATATCCTCCTCAATGGGAATTACCAAAATTTACTCGCTTTAATAGTAAGGAGGACCCTCAACAACACTTGCGATCGTTCAGACATGCCTGCTATCTGATTGCTCATGACGATGCCTTACTACTCCATACCTTTCCCATGTCCTTATCAGGACCTGCCTTGGAGTGGTATAGTGCTTTAGCCCAACACTCAATCTTCTCCTTTAACCAGTTAGCCCAATCTTTCTTGGATCACTTCTCCATCAATATTGCCAAGAAAGTATCCATTACCGACCTCTATGCCATCCGACAATTTGAAGACGAGTCTATCACAGATTTCGTTGGACGATGGCGGGGCCTCATCAACCAACTTACTTACGCCTTACCTCAGGCCGAGCTCATCGAACTCTTTACGCGGGCCTGCGCTAAACACATTTCTCCCACCCTCCAAATTCAAACTTTCCACACCTTTGATGAGGCCTTTACTATGGCTCGAAACTAGAGATTCGAGCCTTAGAGGAGAGAAATTGAGGTTACGCAACAAAAGCTCAAATTTCCGGACCCAAGACTCTACCACCAAACCCAACACCACCAACTCTCACGCATCGGCTGCTTCGAAATCAAAGGGTGCCGTACACGCAGTGACGGTCAAATCTCAAGCACTGTCTAATACCCAGCTGAAAGCCACCTATAAGTATAAAGCCGAGCCCATCAACTACACTCCCTTGGGAGAAACTTATGGTGTGATCTTAGACAAATTGCTTAAAGCAGGAGCTATCACCTTGCCTCCTGTTAAACCTCACTCCGGGTTTGATTCCACCCACGCTATACCTTCTTGGTATAAAGAAAATGACTTCTGTAACTTCCATCGCGTGAAGGGACACAGTCACGAAAACTGCAAGATGTTGAAAAACATAGTGCAGGAAATGGTTGATGCAGGGGATATAACTCTCGATAATCCTAATGCCCCCACTAATCAAAATTTAAAAATCTTCAACAAACCATTTCCAAACCATGCATCTAACAGTAACACAAACCAAGACACCTCAGCCGAGGAGAAGAGTGTGCATGAGATCCATGCGATTTTCAACTCCCAACCCAGGGCTTCCATTGAGGAAATTCTAAATCAAGCTTCTTCACCAACGCAGGGATTCTCGCCCCCTTCTCCTTCATCAGGACAAGAGGATAGTCCCGCTATTCCTTTACCCATAAAGGAATTAACCACCCAGAGTTCTCTTCTCACAAATGAACCTTCTTACACCACATCCCTGCAAGATTGTGAGCGGATGTTATCTAACTTATCTATTTCCCAAACATCTCCTTCCACCACTCTTGCTGCAAAAGAAGAAGGCTTGCCACTTTTTCTGTCATCCTTAGAGGAGAAACCCCTTGAGCCTACATCACCAAACTCCTTAATCATGATGGATCCCCTCGAACATGCCCTCCTACCTATTAGTTCTTCATCACCTAAATCTTTCCAGATGACGGTTGACCTCTTAACACCCATTGATACAACGCCTCATTTACCCCCTGTATCACACCCACAGTGGACCGGAATCACAACCCACCTCTCTTCCATACCAAAGTTCCTGTTCACACGTGAAGATTGTCATCCCCAGAAGATAGATGAGTCTTATGGGAGCGTTTGAGTACACCATGCTCTACTCAAATGCAGATGACTAATCCAGACACCTCTACCATATACCCGAGGTGTTTACAAAAGCTCAAAATGCCTATGTCCTCACCTTCACCCCCTCATCTCTATCGAATCCCTCAGCCACCTCTATCTATCAACCTAACCAAACCTTCCCTTACGCTTGGGACTTCACCAATTCCCAGCCTGACACACCCACCTAAATGGTTAGATTTATCCAAAAATAATGCCGTCAATCCACCTAGGAGACAGACCCAATCTCCTCGAGTCCAATCTATGCCTCTTCCACAACTAAAACCCTCACCCCCGATCACACCGATACAAGCAGGCACGGCTTCAGCCTTCACCATCACACCTACCTTCTATATTAGGGCCTCACCCCTCCACCTTGCCTCAATACACCATGCCTCCCACATCTTCTTTAACACGACCTATACCTTTTGCACCCCTACAGACACTCACGGGCATCTCAACACCGTCGCCCCAAGTATCTCACCTACCTACCAACCCTAAGCAAACTCGATCATCGAAGGACTTGTTTGTTGTCGCTCCTCTCTCCCCGTGGTTGTTTCCTACCACCACGTCAGCTGGGGCCTCATCATCTAACCAGCTAAACATAACTTCTACGCAGAAGAAACCATGCCTAGTTAAAACCAATCATCAAAATCCCTTGCCTAAATCACCACCCGTATGAACCACTCATACCCAACCATTACCAAAACAATCAAAAATCTCACCCACTCAATCAACAGCCTCATCTTCATCTGAATTTGACCCGCTCAAAGGATCTTACTCCAAGATCCTTGATATGTTGGTAGGGGATGCGACCATTTCCCTACCCCCGCTCAGACTCTATGATCCATCTAAACCTCGACCTATAGGTTATGATGAATCTAAAATCTGTGCTTACCATCACACACCAGGACACGATGTAGAAGGATGCAAAGCTTTGAAAGCCATCCTTCACCAGTCACCTATCTCGGATAGACAGCCTAAGAAAGACAATTTACGGAGAGAGAAGCCCTTAGCTTCGATCCCTTCTCCTATACCACCTGTCCCCACCTCACCAAAATCTATCATCATTGCAACCCCACCTCTCGAGAACAATGACTTATCCCCACCATCTTCCTCCTCTCGTATTCACGAGATCAACATGATTAACATTGCTACTCGAGGTCAGAAAAACAATGGAAAAGCTAAAGAAAGCACACCTGCGGCCTCTCTTTCTCCTTCTGCCATCCCGATCGCACCACCACCTAAAGTGGTCATTCGTGGACCTACCTATCCCATCTCTGATGGAGTTTCCCATCGCACCATGATCAAACAACTTCACCAATCTCCTGTCAAAATGACACTCTATGATCTCATTCAAACATCTGAATCGCATCGACAAGCTTTAATTGAGATCCTTCAAGGGATAGAGGTCCTACCTAACGAAACCTTTCCCGTCACCTCCATTTTAACACCCAACCACGTCGCTTCTCTCACCAAACAACCTACCTCCACAACCACTTCTGTCCCTGTACAGCAAGCCGCTGCTGTCATTTTTCCAAGAAGAAATTGTCGTCTTTGGTGCAGAAGATCCTGATCCCACTCTTTTCATCTCGGCTTACGTCCGGGACATCCGGGTACGTCATGTTATGATCGACGGGGGCTACTAGCCTAAACATCATCTCTTCCAAAGCCTTCCAACAGATGAATATCCCTCCTAGCTGCATGTGTGCCAACCCCACCATGTTGCATTCATTCAACGATGCTATTACTTCTACCTTAGGCACCGTGATCCTTAACATTCGTGTAGGGCCACGTACCTTACCCAAACTCTTCTATGTCCTTGAGGGAGAATTCCAATACAACATATTGTTAGGCCGCCCTTGGATCCGGGCTATGGGATGCGTTCCCTCCACCTTACATAGATGCATCAAATTCGAGTATGAGGGGAAGTCATACACCGTCAAAGCTGACGCTTCCCCTTTCAAAACCTGCAATATGTTATATCGCCCTAATGATGTGCTTGTACCAGTCAAGGCACCCATTGATCCAGCCCAACCATCTACTTCAACCACGCCTCAACCATCCACCTTAACCACACTCACACCTTCGACCAATGAACCCACCACCGCGAATACCACTTCCTTCCCCGCGGACAACATCCCAACTTCAGATCCCTTGGTAGATGTTTTTCAACCTTACGCTAGGGGAATACCACCTATACAACGTTAGCACCTTTCATACCCCACAGGAGTATGGACAGTTACATGCGCATCCTACCTACGACTGTCATGTGGGGGAGGTGATCTCCTACGGACCACCTAATTGCCACACCAACCTAACGTATGGGGGTGTCGACACATCCTCTGTCACCCCTGAACCTCCCCTTGGTGTGGTTCCCTTCCAATCTGATTTTTGATATCTAACCAACCGTCGTTTCACCCTCACCTTCCTGACGCTTGTGCTTGGAAGGGTTTTGGTTTCGGTCTTTATGAACAAGGCCGACATACGATCATTCCCGTAACTACCCGCAAACACAAAGATCATCGTGGTCTTGGATTTTTTGAACCACCTACACCGAAGAAACCTCATGTCAATTGTATCCAGGAAAACAACGAAGTCACCCCTTCCAACCATCATCGCCCATTTTTCCATCTTCACCCACAGAGTCGATAGACCCGGAATCTATCCCTCCTAACTTTTTTTTTTTTTTGAATGCTATCTTCCTGGGTCCTCTCACTTATCAACGCGATAGTGAAGACCCATCTTCTCTCCCCCTTTTGTATCCAGACATGATCGAAGAAGATTCACCTTCAATTAATGTTGTGGAGTGCCAGGATGATGACTCCATCCTCACCTACCTTGGTGCGGATGACTCTTATATTCAACGTGCCTTACCATCTGACACCCAAACTATGTTGAATGAATCGACTATAGAAATCAACATCCACACGGAGGATGATCCTCACATTTTAAAGATCGGACAATCTCTCGACGCATTAGAACAAGCCACCTTCACTACCTTCCTCCGTGCCCGCAATCAAGCTTTTGCTTGGTCCTACGCCGACATGCCAGGAATCGATCCTGACATTGCTGTCCATAACATCACTCTGAAACCAGACTCTAAACCAGTTAAACAGAAACTAGAAAAATGCATCCACGCATTGCCCTCTTGGTGAAAGAAGAGCTTCAACGCCTCCTTTCTGTTTCTTTCATCTTACCTATTGACTATCCGCAATGGATTTCTAATGTCGTACCTGTCACTAAAGCGATGGGGGGACTTCGGATATGCATGGATTTTCGGGACCTTAACCTCGCTTGCCCAAAGGATGACTTCCCCTACCTAGCATTGATCAACTTGTTGATCTCACTGCTGGGCCATGAGATGCTTTCTCTCATGGATGGCTTCTCGGGATACAATCAAATTTTGGTAGCCCCGGCCGATCAACATAAAACCACCTTCATTACCCCCTGGGGGACCTTCTGCTATCGTGTCATGCCATTCGGCCTTAAGAATGCTGGTGTGACCTATCAGCGGGCTATGACTTATATTTTTCATGACATTATGCACACTATCCTCGAGGATTATGTCGATGATCTTCTTGGAAAATCCAAACATCGCAGTGAACATCTCGATGTTTTAACCATTATTTTCGATCACCTGTTACAATACTGTGTTCATCTTCAACCAAAGAAATGTGTCTTTGGCATCCTTTCGGGAAAACTCCTTGGCTTTATCATCTCTTTGCGTGGCATTGAGGTCGACCCAGCTAAAGTCAAAGCTATCCTAGAAATGCCCCCACCCACTAACCTCAAACAATTACGTAGTTTGCAGGGAAAACTCCAATCTATCCGGCATTTCATTTCACAACTCTCGGATCGATGTCAACCTTTCCATCATCTCCTTAAAAAGGACATTGTCTTTCAATGGAGCGAGGAGTGCCACCAAGCCTTTGAGGCTCTTAAAGCTTATCTCTTGCAGCCACCCGTGCTTGTCCCACCTCAGGACGATCACCCTTTCTACCTTTACCTTTCTACCACCGACCATGTTGTAGGAGCCATGCTCACACATCATGACTCTGAGCATCGAGAACAAGCAGTTTATTACATAAGCCATACTCTTGTGGATTACGAGACTAGGTATACACACGTAGAAAAGTTGTGCCTAGCCCTATCATTTGTGGCCACCAAACTCCGACATTACCTCCTGAATCACAAAACTTTTGTCATCACCAACGCTGACCCCATACATTATATGTACGCCAAACCTCATCTAAACCAACGCATCACCCGATGGCTTATGCTCCTCGCCGACCTCGACCTTGAGTTTGTACACCAGAAATCAGTCAAAGGACAAACTATCGCAGACCAACTCGCGAAGCCCCTTTACCTGGGGAACAATTTACCAATTTTACTTTCCCTGATGAACTCATCGCAACTCTTTCACTCAGTGATGTGTCATATCCAATGACCCTCTTCTTCGATGGATCTAAATGCCAGCGCGGTGGAGGGGCAGGCGTTGTTCTCATTCCTCTTGAAGGTGAACCTATGCCTCTTTCATTCAGGCTCGATTTCCCCTGCACTAACAATACAACTGGAATACGAGGCCCTTGTTTTGGGTCTCCACGTTGCGTTACACTTAGGTGTGAAGTCTATTAATATTTTTGGTGACTCTCAATTGGTAGTAAATCAAGTTACTGGCATCTACCAATGTAAAAATGAGGAACTTCAAAAGTACAAACATTACGTGGATTCACTTTTGACCTTATTTTCTCATTATTCTATCCAAACCATTCCCCGCTCAACTAATAAATTTGCAGATACTATGGCTTGCTTGGCCTCACAAATTCCGGCCTCACCAACTGACTCGGACATATTTGTCTTGGTCCAACAACTCTTTGCCCCATCTTACTTAGTTCCGGATGTTTGTATGGTAAATAATGTATCGCTGATTCGCAGGATACCTGGTATCACCAATTTCACGACTACCTTACAACCTCTGTTCTACCACCTGACCTTACTAGTAATGGCAAACGTGCTTTTCTTAAAAGTGTTTCTCGTTATGTCATCATGGGGGGACTCCTCTATAAACGTGGCTTCGATGGTATCCTCCTTCGCTGTCTAACCGGCGCTGAAGTCACTCATACCACCCAACAAATCCATGACGGACTTTGTGGCGGGCACTTTAGTGGCCTCGCCATGGCCAAGCGGATCCTTCGCCTAGGATATTATTGGCCTACTCTCAATAAAGACTACTGCGAATATGTTAAGCGTTGTGTTATGTGTCAACAACATGCCAACCTTCAACATACTCCTAGCCACCCATTACAGGTCGCACGAGATCTTTGGCCTTTCTCACAATGGGGTTTAGACCTTATTGGCGAGATTCACCCACCTTCTTCGCAGCATCACCATTGGATCATCACGGCAACCGAATATTACACTAAATGGGTGGAGGCCATTCCACTCATTTCAACCAAAAAAGAAAAAATCGTTGAGTTCATCAATCATCACATTATCTGTCGTTTTGGTGTTCCTCATCGCCTGATAACAGATAATGGAAAATCTTTCAAAAATAAGTTGTTACAAGACCTTTGTGACAACTTTGGTATCAAACTTAGCTTCTCGTCACCCTACTATCCACAAGCAAATGGACAAGCCGAATCTTCTAACAAAACCTTAATCAAAATTCTCATGAAAGTCGTTAACAATTCTGGGAAAAACTGGCATGATCACATCCCCTTTGCCCTTTGGGCTTATCGTACCAGCATTCGTACTTCCACTAATGCCACACCATTCTCTCTGGTGTATGGTACCGAGGCTGTCTTGCCTCTCGAAATACAAATCCCTTCTCTCAGAATATCTCTTCAGGATATTCTCACCAATGATGACTTCCGCCAAGAGCGGTTAGCCCAATTAGAGCTTCTTGACGAGCGTCGTCTTACAGCTCTTGACCACCTTCAAATTTATCAAAAGCGCATTAAGCGTGCTTATGATAAGTGAATTCATGAGCGTACCTTTAAGATTGGTGATCTTGTCCTCAAAGAGAATCAACATGTAACCAAACTAGAAAAGAGCAAACGTGGAAAATTTGCTCCTAATTGGATTGGGCCTTACATTATCACTCACACCTATGGATCAGGTACTTATCATTTAGCTTCACTTAATGGTAAACCCGAGCCTGAACCCCTTAATGCCTTGCATCTCCGACCATTCTACTATTGAATTTAGTGTTACATCACTTCTTATCTACCTTGCGCTCATCCCTTGAGCTCATTTACCACCTCATACACCTTGTTTCGTGCATCTCAAAATAGAATCAAGCTCACATGGTTTGATCATCACCTCCTCTTAAAGATGCCTTCCCCTTTTTAGTCTGGTCCATGACTTAAAAGTATCAAAATAACAAGTTCTCAATTATACGATTCTGGGATATTCTTGAGTCAAACTTCCTGCAAAACTAGATACTTCATGCCAAATGGACATCTAGACCTCTAAGCTCTAAACTAGACTGCTCCCTCGAAGGACAGCTATGTGCAAAGCCGCATCTGCTATTATAAACTAGACTGCTCCCTCGAAGGACAGCTATGTGCAAAGCCGCATCATGCTACTATAAGTAGACTGCTCCCTTGAAGGACAACTATACAAAGTCAGCCTCTATCAGAAGCTTCTCGCATTGATCAGCTTCGTGAAGACCTCAAGAAACAACAAAATGCATATCCCATATAGACTTCCCACATCGATCAGTCTATATCCAGAAAAATAAAAGCAGTATTCAAAAGCACTTTTGAGTCATGGACTCGTCTATTTAGGTTTGGATCTATTTCATCAGAATAATCACCTTATAACAAGTCCTCTACGCCCCAGCTATACCATCCACCTCACCTCACCATTTTTCAAAACAACAAAACTCAAGGGACGTGACGTATAACCGATATATTGTGATTATACAACTCTTTCCACCTATTGACTTCTCGCATATGCAAGGTACCTAGAGATTCAAGCTCATCCTATGATAATACGTGGTTTGTTTAGCTCTTTCCAACTATGGGACATTTTTGCCTCTTTTACCCAAATCTAGGATTATGTGTTGACCTTAATCAGGACACGGTTCCCTAATGCTTGGGTAAGCTAACCCTCACTTCACCTATACCTTACCAACTCCAACAACCTTACCCTACCAATATCAAAATTTTTACCAACCAACAAATTGCCTAACCACAACCAAATTGCCTGAATTCACCTCTCCCTGGTCCTAAGGGAGAACTACATCGGTCTGAGGCCCCTCCTTGCTTTGTGCAATGGGCTATGTAGGCAGCACTTAGGAGACATGGGGTCTCCCAAGGTTAGCTCGACCATCCCCTACCATAACCTATCATGTGTTGTGTTTTTCTTAAAAATATAAATGTTTTCACATATTTATATTGATAACACTCACCTTTGTCCTTTATCAATCCAAACATTCAAAACACAAACATTTCTTATTATTATCATAAACTCAAAATCAACATACATATTCAGTTTTATTTAGATGTTAAACAAATACATCTTCTCTATCATCGACGCGCAGGTCGGCATCCTTATTTATTCTTCTACCCCTATGAAATTCACGTAGGCCCCGCGCCTCATCCCGAACCAGGTAGTGATGGTGATCATCGACGCCGCTCACCTGGCCTCTCCATCCTCAAAGGGGCCACTACTATTGGTTCCTCCCACTGATCCACCAATCTCTCCTGTAACATACGAATACACCCTCTCGCGTGGAGGAATCTTGCCTCTAGTCTCTCCACTCGTGACTGCGAAACCTCTAACAATCCCGTTGTCTCATTCACCTGTGTTTGAAGCTGGTGAACTAAACCTGTACAGTGGTCTCTCTCCACTGTAATCACAGCTATGTCAGGATGATCGGCCCTCTCACGTGTACCTCGCAGCTCTGCTACCCACCATAATCTATAAGACTCTGTCACTCCTGCATCCATTACCCTGCGATCGGCTGCTGTCTCTTCTGGTCCTTCTGGAAGTGTCGGTCGTGGAGGTGAGAAGGGTGCCTCGGCGTCGATCCTCCTGTATGGTCTATGAGCCATGGGTATATCCTAAACAAATCCAAATTGTCACCACACGCGATCTAGAGGAATCCTCTCGTACTCACCTGGCCTGTCCCATGATCCACCTCAATCGCTCTACACCCCTCAAATCCTCGGCTATGTTCACCATCACCATGTAGTTCCCGTAAGGCCTCCAATGGATATCCATGCAATCGTCACCATCTCCCACATCTACCTATAATACTCGGCGTCATCTATCACGGTTTCGGCTCTTGCCTCTTGCTCTCTGTCTGGACCCATCGTCTGAATCCCAACCTCTGCACTCCTGTCTCTCCTCCCTGGATTGGTCGGCCTATTGGTCACACACACAATGTGCTCATAGGCCCAACAATGTAATAAGTATGCACAATCCAGTGTAGTCCTGTGATTTCACCTGCATGCCCATAAACCCCTGTATAGCTCCACAAGATATGCAGGTGCCCATGCGAAAGTAACGCTACCTTCTATCATCTCACGAATAATACACATCAATGATTTCAGAAATCTTCCCCCATCCACTCTAGGTAATGCATAATACCCCACCGCTATCATTAATACCACTACCAACCTTGTTGCCTCAGGGTGTGCTGCAAACATTATACCATAAGTGAATGTCAAACCTCGTTGTGTCAAATCTCGTGCGGCTGGACCAAATACTGCCATTATCGCTGCTGCCACGCACGTTTAGGCCCTACCTGATACACTGGTCTTCCTATAATTGGGAGTCTCAAAATTTGGAACACATCTTCTAACGTCACTGTCATCTCCCCTGTTGGCAGATAAAAGGTATTCTTTTCAGGATTCCATCTCTCAATCAACGCCTGCAACATAGCATGATTGCGTGCGATCCGTGAATAATAGCGGATTCCGCTTAACCCCACATGGTTTATTAATGCCCACTCAGCTGGTGTTACATCCACTCGGACCCGTGACAACAAAGCTGGCACCCTATCATTCATCCTCAACCCTGCCTGTGCCTGCACACATTAAACCAACAAACAACAAATCAACAAATAACTTCCCACGTGTTTTTTATCGCAATCCATGCAACTTTACACAGTAACCGATATCGGTTATAGACAACCGATACCGGTTACCTAACCGATACCGTTATTCCTAAATGATATCGGTCACTGTCAATTCCAACCACCCCACTCAAAAACACCACCTATGATAACTTCTGCGCTCGTTTTCCCCTCTCTGTACCTACGCACATATCTCCAACACCTGATTACCTACCCTACAACACTCACCCCATCCCAAACCTTTTTCCTATCACCTTTCTTTTTCATCTCTACCCACTTACCTTCCCACATCCTATTCATATGCATGCAAAAATTTAATTCCAACCAAAAAAATTATATACCTCCTGGGATGCAGCAGTTTGAGGTGGAACCTGTCTTCCCTCTCCTCTCTGCCCGCTTGGATGCTTCTCTTTGTTCAGCCATGTTCACCACCCTCTTCACTATTACTTGCCTTTACGCCTTCTTAATCCAAGCTCACGATCACTTTACCTATCTCTTTCCTCCTTATCACTCAATTCTCCCATGCAACTACCCTGTATGGATGACAACAGCCTCGCATCCTCGTATTTAACATGTTGCATGGCTCTAAAAATAAGAATCTAAAATTACCTCCCCCAAGCTTTTCTATTTTTAGAAAAGCTTGTTTTAACATAACCGATGTCGGTTATGTAACCGGTATCGGTCAATAGTGACCGACATCGGTTATCTAACCGATATCGGTCAACCTATACCTATTTTGATTATATCCAGGCCTTCTCTTTGTTTTTTGCAAAATTTTGGCGGCGCCCACCTCTTTTTTCTGCATAATGACATCACTTATCAACATCCATCATCATAATAAACATCAATATTTCAAAACATATGCATATCATCAAAACATCATCAACATCATTTATATATACATCACAAACATTCCAATACCATCGACAAAACACATAAAACATTATAATATATGCACCAAATCCACAATTATACACACCATATGGATCAACCTCATCATCTATATATATCATCAAAACAATGTTACAATATACAACTTGCCCTGCATGGGGCCTCTATCATACAAAAAAAAAATACAAAGTCGGCACGCAGGCCGCTGTCTCTGTCAAAATCTCGACTCGGCTCATAGGCCGGCCTCTCATGTCAAAAATATACTCGGCTCATGAGGCGGTATCAACTATACAACATGTACTCGGCTCGCAGGCCGGTATATATAACAAAAATGAATACATAAATCCTATGAGGGCACGCAGGCCTCTATATACACACTCGGTTCGCAGACCGGTGTCTCTATCAACAAATCCTCTATCAAATCAACAAAACCCATCTCTGCTCCTGGGGTGACTCAGCTCTCTCCCCCTCCCTCGGCTCATCTCTCAGCTGGCCCCTGTGCCGGATCTCACCTCCTACCCGTCACTGACCCACCGGCTGTGGCTGCGGCCCCCTGTGACCTGTGACTCCGGGACGTCTCGGCTCTGTGAGCTGCATATGGCTGATAGTCGGCCCCGGTACCATCTAGTACATCCTGATAATATCGGGCCTCCGCTCTCGCCTCCATATATCGGGCCCGTGCCACCATGGCTGGTGGGGCTGGTCCCCCGGCTCCTAATAGAAGTGGACCCTGCCCTGCTGTACACCCTGACCTGCTCTACTGCACTGCTTGCTGGCACTGGCTGAGGCTGCCATGCTGCTGGCATGTGCTGTGCTGAGCTGGATGCCTGAGGCTGTGCTATGCATGTACTGTGTGCTGTGCACATGCTGCCATGCTCGTAGCTATGCTATCCTACTGTGCTTGGGCCAACTGCCCCTGTAGCACCCCAATCTGTGCCTGTGCAGCAAGCAAGCTGCCCTGTAATAACTACACCTGGCCCAAGAGACGGTCCCTCTCCTATAATAGCCACCAAATCTGGTTGTGTGCGGGCTGTGCTCTCATGGCTGCCCTCTGCCCTGCCCACCAAACCAAAAATGCACCTGTAACACCGGCGTCATCCACCGTATCATCAGCCGGTCTCTCTGCTACCCAGACTGGGTCCAATGGCTGCGGAAGAGGCAGTGGTGCCTCTACATCCTCCCTCCGATACTGTGGGAAGGGAGGTGGCTCATCCTGTCGTAGGCCCAACTGTCATCGTACCCTCTCTAGGGGAATCCACTCATGCTCCCGGGTCTCCGTCCAGCTATCCAGAAGATGTACTGGATCCATCGCAGCTATGCTCGGGCTCCTCCACGGGGCTGATGGCCTCTGTATGGCCTCCATATAATATCTAGTGTGGTCAGGCCCTCTAACATATGCCTGTAATACGTGACATCTCACCCTGCGATAACCTCGTGGCTGGCCCACGACCCCCAACCACCTCTGAAACCCATACCTATACACTTCCTGTGGCCCTGGCTGCTGGGGCAACCCTACTGTCGTAAACACATGATATGCTCGTAGGCCCAGCAGTGTAGCAAGAATGTCGAGCATATCCCGAATCACCTCATACGGCGATAGCCCCAGAGCTCTCTATATAGCTGCACCAAATACACCGGTGCCCATGCATAGCAGGTGTGCTCCTCCACCATCTCATGTAATACTCCCATCAGAGCCCATGGGAAGCGGCCTCCCTCTGAGTCCGGGAGGGCGAAGCAGGTGATACCAATCATCATCAACATGGCAAGCCATGTCTCCTGTCGATGTGCGCGATACATATCGCCGTAGCAGATGCTCGCACTATGGTACGTAATCAATGGGGCTGCATCCCCGAATACCTGCAGGATGCTATCCATCATTGTCTCAGCATCCACCTGAACACCACCTCACCTATGATCGGTAGTCTCAGGATGCGATACACATCCTCTAGTGTGACTGTCATCTCTCCAGTCGGGAGATGGAAGACATTGGTTGCCGGATCCCATCTCTCGATGAGGGCAACCATCAGGCTATGGTCCCTATCCACAGCCCTATACCTCTGGACTCCACCAAGTCCAACCTCCCATGACTACCCACTGCTGCTGCTGGTCACATGTGGCCGCATCCGCCCCAGTAGAGGCGGCATCCGATCCCACATCGTCAGCTGCTGGCGTGCCTGCAAAAACAACCCACTCCATCAGGCCTACCCTTTACAAAACAACTACCCAATAACCCCAATATCACTAACCCCACCCACAAACACCTACAATATCCCCTTTACCTATCCCACAACCTACCACCTACCCCACTCATACACCACCCGATTCCCCCACCCCAATAACCTTTCCTAGCAACTCTACCTTTTCCCCCTTCACCCCACAAATCTATCCTACCCGCCTACAACAAACCAACACAACAAATTTCACACCCTTTCCTCCTACCCATGGTGACCGTATGGTCACCCTCGACCGCCATCGGTCCCCCACTCCTTGTCTATACCCGACTTTTATGCACCGACGTCGGTCGACACATGACCGACGCCGGTCTCTGAACCCACAAAATCTAAACAACTTGCATGGTGACCGATGTCGGTCACTTAGTGACCGACATCGGTCACTGTGGGATTTCGGGGCCGGATCAAAAATGGCCCCCAAATCCCCTTTCTTCTATTTTTACCCATCTACCCAGCCCAATTGCCTAAAAACTTACCCACCCTGCCATTTTGACTTACCTAACATATCTACCCACTCCATTTTATGATTTACCTTCATTTATTCATTATTTTCTCAAATTTTAGATTCCTACCCCAAAACCCACATCCTAGCTAAATTCATCAACTTCACACAAAGAGGGATTTAGAGCCTACCGGTATGACTACACGTCATCGTGGTGGGATAGGTGGTGGTGGTCCAGCTCCTCCAGCACCTCCTGCTCCTCCAGGCTATGCCATAGCTCCAAATCTCCTCAGCAGGGTCCTCAACCAATCAAACTCTACCTCCTGATCTCTGGGGCCTACCAATAACTCACTCCCCCACTCAACTAGTGCCAACTCAGCCCAAATACTCCAACCCAATCAATTCAAAACTCAGACAAGAAACAGGTTGGCACTCAAATTCACAATGTGAAAATGACACGCCGTATTTTTTCTTTTTATAGGTTTTGACCTCTAACCGATATCGGTTATGGCGCGCCCTAGAAAACCGATATCGGTCTTCTAACCGATACCGGTCATAACTAACCGATATCGGTTACCTGCCTAGTTTACCCTAACTCCTGCTCTTCTCCACCGAACTCTATTTTTCACCACATCACCTACCCCTGGCCTTTGCTAAATAGCCTTATTTTGATTCATCGGCTGCCCAAGGCCGCACCCCAATCGCCCCGACCTAAGGCCATGAACCAACCAATCGGCCCGACCCAAGGCCGCAACCAACCAATCAGCCCGACCCAAGGCCACAACCAATCAATCCCGACCCAAGGCCACAACCAACTAATCGGCCCGACCCAAGGCCGCAACCAACCAATCGGCCCGACCCAAGGCCGCACCAACCAACCAATCGGCCCGACCCAAGGCCACACCAACCAATCGGCCCAACCCAAGGCCACCCAACCAATCGCCCGACCCAAGGCCGCAACCAACCAATCAGCCCGACCCAAGGCCACACCAACCAATCGGCCCGACCCAAGGCCACAACCAACCAATCGGCCCGACCCAAGGCCGCAACCAACCAATCGGCCCGACCCAAGGCCGCAACCAACCAATCGGCCCGACCCAAGGCCACAACCAACCAATCGGCCCGACCCAGGCCACAACCAACCAATCAGCCCAACCCAAGGCCACAACCACCAATCGGCCCGACCCAAGGCCACAACCAACCAATCAAGCCCGACCCAAGGCCGCAACCAACCAATCAGACCAAGGCCAAGGCCACCCAAGGCCACAACCATTCAATCAGCTGACCTAAGGCCGCAACCACCAATCAGCCCGACCCAAGGCCGCACCAACTCAGTACCTTGACCGAGAACCACACATTATGATTCTATCCACCCATCATGTAGTTGTTTGTTCAATTGAGCTCACCTGTTCGTGTTTTTTAGCATGCCTAGGATACTTGAATTGATCAGTGACCAGCTTTGCTTAGACCGAGACCGTGACGTTTATCTCAACCAAACCAACCATTTGGTACTTGCCGAACATGCCTAAACATTCCGGTACCTTACCCGTTATATCCCCTGGAGCTACTTCCTATGCCTTGGATACCAGGATTATATCAACCTTGTTTGGATAAACTATCGACCTTTGCCTATGAATTGCTTTTTGCTCTTCAACTCGTGTACCCTGGTCACACTACTGCATTTCAACGTGCGTCTGCTTCCTTGAACTTACCCCACCATCTTACCATCATCTCATCATCATTCACCCTTTATCAACCCTATCCCTGATTTCACGTCGCCTCAATCTGTGATAGATTTGAGGGGGATTACCTATACCCTTAACTAGGGCAACCACTTCTTATTATTGTCAGTGCAGCTTTACAAGACAAGCTACATGACAACAAGGGGCAAATGTAGACACCAAATTTGGGTCTTACGACACCCTGTACCCCATATCTCGTCCCACAACCTAACCCTACCTCACCACCTAAACCTTACACACCTAATTATTTATTAATTACCTTATAATTAATAAATCCACATCTCCAACCCCGCCACCTCATCTCGCCACCTCACCATGACCTAGCCCTAACCCTAAACCAACCTAATTAAGACCTATGACTTGGTCCAGACCCACACCCATGACTCATCACCCCTCACCCACACCAAAATGAGCCTAATAATGACTTGACCAAGCCCACAACTGATCCCTCGGGAGAAAAGGAGGGAAAGATGGCTATTTTACTAAAAATAGCCACTTTGACCTAACCGACATCGGTTCCTACTCGACCACCATCGGTTACGTAACCACCATCGGTTCCCTGTAAATGACCTCCCCCAACCAAAAAGAAAGGATCCGAATTCATTTGGCAGGAGAGAGAGAAGTGAAACAAGTAGAAGAGGTTGCAGAGAAGAGGATCGAGCCCAAGACTATAACTGAGCAACTAGATCACTGTCACACTCATCCAAGCATTGGGAAAAGACTGAGGATAGCTTCATCAGCTCGCTTTCCAATACCGATCATCCCAACTAAGCCTTACTATCACCACCACATTCCTTGGACCTGTATCTTCATCAGGAACTAGTAAGTAGTATCTTGTATGTTTCTAAACACCATTTCTTGAACTTTTAATTCATAATAATTATAAGCTCACTCCTAGATCTACCACCCGGCAGCACTCTGCACCTAACTTTCATTCATCAACCCCGATATTGCCCCAAAGATAGTTTTCTCACTCTCTGAGTTTTCTCCATCACCCTACTACCCCCCTAATCATTTATTAACCCTATAAACACCATAACCACCTTACAACTGACTTCCATTCGAAACCCCTAAATCACTGCCCCTACCGATATCGGTTATCTTCTACCGGTATCGGTGTTATAACCGCAGTCGGTTATCCAGTGACCGGCATCGGTCACTGTGACTTATACCAAAACCAACCTTTCCCTTATTTACCCCCAAACAATCTCATATCCAGCTGGGTCTATCCTTGTAACTTGATCTGAATGCATCAATAACCGGTGACCAAACAAACATCATGACATTTTATTATTGGTAGTTTAGTCTCTATTGCTTTTTAACAAGGTACCTAAATCATGATTTCACAATAGCTTCTTTATTATCATTTGCATTAATTCATATTAAAAGGGGAACTGACCACCTTCGAAAGGAAGTCTAATATTTCCTGGGCCCAAGGTAGTTCCCTCACTTATTGTCTAACTAAGATCTGGTGGTCTTGTATTCTTACTTACAGGTAGTCCTTCCCAGACAAAAAGGAGTTCTTCACATCTCTACGGTACACGCACACCTTCCCAACACTCAACAGGTATTCCTCCTAGCCCTAACCCTTATTTGTTTCTCAAGAGAATGAAAGGATAGAAGACCTCTCCATACACACATCAATCTACCTCTCTCTATTTTTGGCCCGAGCATTCCTTTATATAAGATCAACACCCACCGCCATGCCTTCTCCAAGCATAGATCACATGCCAAGTGTCAATGTGGTCCTTCATAGGTGAATGCTTATCCCTTTGCAAACCTTCCACTCTCTATAATGATGTCTCTAGGAATATTCCCTATGTGGAATATCCTTTTCTTGGCCTCTAAGGCTCCAGGATAGCACCTTATCCACTTATCACACCTAGTCGGGTCCTCACATTTTTCCTCAAGTGCCTCTAGAATGCCAAATATGGCTAAGTCCTTTAAACCCATGTTATACCTCCCATGCGCCCTGGTTTTACTAAAACCCCTTTTCTGCGTGCTTTCTCCCGAGCACCCTTCTTCTCACTGCCTTGCGTGCATGCACCTCTTGGTACTTATCCAATATTTTAGGGTCCAACAACTCTCACAACACTCAAGAGTGATAGTGATGATGAGGTGTAATTAGTATTATTGTATATGATGTAGGGAATTACCCTAGTGATGATTGTATTTACTATATATGTATGGACACATGTGATTTATATATGATGAGCTTATTTTGTGGTGTATTGATGTGTATGATTAGGTGATTAGTGTTGGGATGTATGTGATGTTTTTGTATATTATTAATGTTTATTAAATGGAATGTTGTAACACGTAGTTAGTATAGTGATGATAGTAGAATGAATGTAGAAAGAGATGATGTATGATGATCAAACAAAATTTGTTTTGAAGAATGTATATCCCGATAATGTAGTGTAATCATAATATGTTAGTGTGATAAATGGGGGGATTAGACATGCCCCCTAGAATATGGATGATTAGGTTCATTTTAATTAAGACCCCACAATAGTCAAGAATGAATCATGAAATAAACAGGGCACCATTGGGAAATGATTAAGTGTGCTAGATGAACGACAGAGCACATGAGGAAAGGTTCTTAGAGAATAAAAATCAATCGTGTGTAAGAATTATAAGAACACAAGTGCGTCATCATGGGGTAAGGTTATAATAATCATGTACTAAAGACAAAGGAAACAAAAAGCACTTTGGAAGTATGTGAGATGGAAGAAACATACAAATATGTGCTTAAATGAATGTCATATGGAGCTATGGTGGTATACGTGAAGGTAGTGGGTTGTGGAAGCAAATGTGAAGGAGAAGCATGATGCGGTGGATAATGTGAAAGCAATGGATGATATGGATGAAGTGAATGTGATGGATGTGATGATGCAATGGTGTATGGACATGGAAGATAACATACATGAGTAACAAAATTACGGTGGTGGATGTACCATGGCTGAGCACCGGTGTGGAGGAGATGAACAACTATAGTAGAAACTATTTGATGAGGTAGAGGAGATATGGATCACTCAAGTTAGTGAGATCCAAAGGAGATAATTACCTTATCTTCTAATTTTTTCAATCTATCATGAAGGGTAAGAACATCATTGTCCCTATGGCCATTTATGCTATGATAATTACAATAAGGTTGGTCATGCTTGGCGCTTTGGCGCTGATCTATTCTATGGATGATGCTGGGTTTGAGGGTAAGCGAATTATGCATTTTTAAAGTAAGGAAAATAAAACATCATGAGGTCTAGCATGATGGGAGAAATGCAATGGCTCACGTGACATAGATGGAGTGGAAGGATAAATGGCTTATCACAGAGGAGGAGAAGTATGTTGTGGTTGTGGAGTAGGTTGAGCTTATTTTTTTGTTTATGAGGCAAAGGTGGAGACTGTGTAGGATGCTCAACCACTTTCGATGGAGGAGGAATAAATGATATAATAGGAGTAGATATATGTGGAGGGTCAATGAAATTTTTTGAAAGAAGATCTTGTTCTAAGTCCATAACTTTATAGCATAGAAGAATGAATGACTCACATGTATCATACTGCAATATTTGCTTAAGGGTGGGAATCAGACCACGATAGAAAATAAATTTCTTTTCTAGATCAATAGGTTGGAATATTAGTTGATATATATATATATATATATAATCATTAAACTGTAATATATAATCCTTGATAGGTTTAGATGAGCCCTGATGTAAAGTAGGTAAGCGGTCATAAGTAACCTTAGGGCCATTGTTGATGATAAACCGATGGAGGAAAGCATCCTCCATGTCATAATAAGTACTAATGGACCCAAAGGGAAGATGAGTGTACCATTGTAACACCTCATTAATAAGATCGTATTGAAAGGTGTTAAATAATAATTTATCATCGAGAGTAAGAGGTCACAAGCATGTAATAGTGTAGAAGATGAGCATGAGGGTCACCAATATCATCAAAACATGTGAATGTAGGAATGATAAATTCCTTAGGGAATGCAAAATTATGAATCTTCTTAGGGACAGGGTTACCATGTAATGAGTTGTTATCAATAGAAGCATAGTAAGCCCTACTTTCTAAAGTAAGAGACTAAACCTGAGATTGTAATTGACCTATGGAATGCATGAGAGAAATGATATTCTGTGAAGGAATAGTGGAGGATGGAAATAATGTATTAAGAGGTTGTAATTTTCCATTATGAGTAATCATAGGAATATCAAGAGATGATAAAGAATATTTTGATGTTAAGGGAACACTAGGAGTAGGTGTTAAAGAAGCTATAGTAGATGATGTAGATGTAATATCCATAGCAGTGGTAGGACTAACATTAAAAACATCCCTAATAGGTGAGGTGACCGATGGAAATACATCTATATGGGAAGATGAATGAATGGGTGTAGAAGATGTAATAAGAGGAGATGAAATGGTAGGATAAGAAGAAGTGATAAATGGAGGTGAATCACATAAAGTGCTAGATGCAATTTTAGGAGAAGGAAATGATGGAATAGGAGATTCACACTTAGAAGTATGAAAAGAAGGATAACCATGGATATCAGCCACCCGATCCGTATTAGATAGAGGCTCATAAATGAGAATGTTGTTAAGGATGCTATCAAAAGGATCATCAACATAATATGAAGGAGGATGTAAGCTAGTATGATATGTATCATGAGAAGTAATATCAAAAGAAGGAGAAGCATAAGAAGGAACTATAATAGTGGCATGAATAGGAGAAGAATCAATATGCACATGTGATCGATTGTCAATACCAAATAAGTAATTGATAAGAGAATCATCTAAAATTTCCTTATAAATGTTAGGAGGATCACAAATAGCCGTATAACATGGTGTAAAATGAGTTAATGCTATCATATCCTAAAAATACTAATGCCAATGGGATAATATTCAAAATGAGTAGGCACATATTGTTGGCCATCTAGAAGATTCCATTTGATATAATATGATATAGGAGTATGATTACCATGGAGAGATGTGAGCTCAATGATGGAAGCCTCATCATAGATAGGGTTAACATTGAAATGAGACATGATGGGAAAAGAAGATGAACTATCCTTAGCCATTAGGTTTTGAAATGGATCCTAGGGAAAGATATTCTAAAGTACATGTTCACCAAAATGATTAACTAAAATATGAATTTTAGGAGTTAATCTAGATAGTATAACAATGAAATAAATAGTGTAAACTAAAATGTAGATGCTAACTAATTTTATTTGATATTTAAATGAAGTGAATTAATTGAAAAAGGAGAGATAAGGTACTAACCTAAAAATAAATTAACTCACTTTGATTTGGGACTAAACAAGATGGTGTTCAAATGAAGCAGAGTATGATGATACAACCATGAAAATTACAGCAGATGGAGATTTAACTAGTTTGGGGTGCCCATGGGTACCTGGTCTATAGTATGGGAACATTGGTCTACTGAGAATAAATCAAGACTTGAATCTGGAAGTGTCATTAGATATTCATAATGTCTCAATCCTTGTCACATGGTTATCGCAGTACCTTCTCTTATGTCACCATAAAGTTGTAATGAAGATCTACATGTAAAAACCCATGCGAAGCATCAAATCCGTAAAAAGAAAGATGCATATGAAGGGGTTAGACTGAACTTAGCTACCACAATGGTGGACTTACAACTAAACACTGCACAACATTCCATACCCAATGCAATTTTATGTGCGTGTGTGTGTAATTTTATTCCTAGGGTGCCCTAACGCCAATGACATAGAGATAGGGGAAATAACTAGATGTAAAAATGAAAATGGTGGATGGAATAGAATGAATACAACCCTTCCTATATAGTGTGTGTGATGCAATGATGCCCAAATGTAGTCCCTTTCCTTAGTAGATAGCTAGCCCTTGGTGGTAGATAGAATTCCCATAAGATAGTATGTTATGTTTATATAGGGATCTCTTGCTCAAATTTTGACACTAATGACCCGACATGCTGACTAGTACATAGATGAATAAGAGGGAAAATTACAAAAACTAACCTAAAAATCTAAATTAGATGCAAGTGCTTCCTGGACCATGGCACCCATGGCCATGCCAGCTTCTACCCTAGGCACTCTAGTCAAAGACTAGAGACGAAAAACAACCAAATAATGACACTTGATACTCCTTGAGAAATCACTAGAAATGTGTAAAAAAGCTCGACGATGTGCAAGAAAAAATGATGATGAAGACCAACTAGCTAATGGCAGGACGAGAGGATATGTCATTAGTGAATACTTTTCTTACGCAAGATCCATATATAAAATAACATATTTGGTGGTATAAATGTAATAGTAAGTGTGTGATTTTGTGATTACAGGAATTTCCATATAAGTTACACTATCTCGACCGAGAAATCACGTCCTACTAGCTAAAACATAGAGAAAAATCACTCCAAGCATTATCAAAGGATTTTTAAGGGAAAAAGGATTATGTCACACAAATGAAGCACACTACACCACACTTTGCTACAACACTAATTACATTCTCTAATTTATAGTTAGTCCACTATGTTTGTCTCAATAGAAATGAGGTAAATCATACGAGCTTGTCTTAGATCAAACTCACATTTACACAAGCACCTATGAGAACTACATGAGACATGATCCCACATAAGGGCATGTAGTGCAACACTTGGACTGGTTCAACAATGTTGACCACTAAGGGTATTCAAAACTCACCACACACATGATTTATCATTTTTATCTAATTCTTTAATGAAGGTTATTGTAGGTTTCTAGGGTTTACACTTTGTTATAGGTGATTACATGTTATCTCAATGTTGTGTAAGAAATATATACATAAAATGAAGAACATTTTTAGGAAAGTGAGGAACACATGAAGTTAAAAAGGGTCCAATAATGTACACCTCTTTTCAAAACCATACGCTTAAAGGGAAGAGATGTATAGAAATTATACGGTCCTACGCTATCTTAGTTTCTAGTTCTAATATTGATTACAAAGCATATATAGTTTCTAATGTGCCTTTTCCACCTATTTGCATATCCATATCTCCTCTATTTTGACCTATACAAATAAGTATTCATCTCCTCCGATGAAATCAGCTACTATTTCATAATTTATCATTATTGCGAGGTAATAATGTGTTCTTATGATTATATATGGTTAATTTTGAATTGATTAGATTATAATAATATCCTATAACAAACCCTTGCATCTCATTTATTATTGTGTGAATTCTATAACATAATTTAGGATGTAAAAATATAGTAAAATCACTTATTTAAAGAGTATTTTGTAATTTTAGAATGACATGGTGAAGAATCATATTGTTTCCTTACTAAATTTTGAGCATGTAAAATTGAAAATTTTGGTGATGAGAACCAAGCCCCCACTTGGAAATTTTCTCTACTTGTCACCATAAACCCTTCTTATAACTAGCATGTTGATAGTTTTATCCTCATTATTTCTAAGAGGATAATTTTTAAATAATTTTCAAGTGTGTTTCATGTTTAAGGATATATGGTTAATGTGATTGAGGAAGTTACTTGGGATCTAAATCCAAACAACTATCCCCGGAGGCCTAGAAAGGGCCATTTTTGGCTATTTTGTAACTAGTGAATACTCTCTAGAAGGTGATTGTAAATGCATAGAACATATGTAAGTTTTAAATGGATTTTTTAATATATTTAAGGTAGTTCAGTGGGATTCTATAGATCTAGGTGATGTCGAATTCAAACAAGTAAGACATGGCCATTTTGGGTGCATGGAATGCCATACTCCAATAGAGAAAGTTGAATTGTTTGGACGATTATGGGAGTTTTGGGAGATTAAAAATAGGAAATATAAATATATTGGAGTATTTCATATTATTGACACATAATGTTTGGTCCAAGAATTCAAACTCCTCCATGAAGATCCAAAACAATGTTCTTGTCCCTTCAAGTAAAAGAGGAACAATCCCTAAAAATAAATTTTTAGACATAAATGGGACTTGAAATTAGTTGGGATGATCTCAAAATAATTTTTTTAGAGAAAATCATATAATGTTTGACCCCAAAACACCATTCCATGCTCATAGGGAATTAAAAACACCCCAAGTGTTCTAAAATGGAGTTAATAGGATGACATCAACAAATGAAAAATGCATAAGCACACTTTTGAATATTGTGTGTCCTTTGCACTTTTTACCAAGTTGTAAAGGTACAAGAGGGAAAAATAAGTCCACTCTCCATCCATTCAGGAAGTTTTTTCACTTAAACAACAACTTTTAGTGTTAGAAGGTGTGTGTGAGTGTTTCAAGTTCCCAGGTCCACTCCTCGTGTTCCCAGGACCATTGGTACATTTTGGATAATGGTGTTTCCCCTTTAAATTTTCCCCAATTTGTAAAGCTACATGTAGGAAAAAAAAATTTCTCCCTCATTTGGAAGATTGGTTGTGTCACTTAAGTGACATCCTACGATCTTAAAAATAATTTAAATTGCTCCCACTCAAACCTATCCCCTCTCTCATCTTCCCAAGACACCATGGCTTACTTGGAAGAATGTTGTGTCCCCTTGGAATTTACCCATGGTGGAAAGAGAAATGGGGGATAGAAAAGTGTGCTCCCTAATGACCCCTCTCTCTCCACAACTTACAAAACTTCACTTTCATCCATAAAAACATGTCAAACTTGCATCTTGCTTCACCACAAGGGTGCATTTTTCAGTTGGTGGTGTCCCCTAATATTTAAAAAATAGTAAAAGGGAAAAATGGGAAATGAAAATGTTTTCCTCTTCCTTTTATTCATCCCCTAGACATGTGAAAGACTAGATTGTAGCCCTCACAAGCCATTTTTCAGCACACTACATTGCACCTTGTCGCTTGTCATCATCATGTGCAAAGCACACTTTCTTGTACCTCTTGTCCCTTTTCACATCTTATCTCCTATTTTTAGGGTGAAACCACATTCCAACCTCCATTCAACCTTGGTTTGGCCTATTGGGTTAAAGGTGAGTCAAAAATTATAAATATGAATGGACTAACTCCAAAGATTGAAAAATTAAACATTTTTTAATTTTAAAGGACCGGATCACCCCCATAACTCCATTTTTTCCTAGTGCTAATGTTAAAATTTTCCATAACCATCAAGCTCCAAAATTGAATTTTTCTCATATCTTACAATTCGTGCACCCCACCTTTACAAATATTCACCAAGGTACTCCTCCCAAAAAGCCTCCAAATTGAATGTAAAAGAAAATACATTAATTATCTATATGATTTTCAGCATCCTAAATAAATTTTTAGACAATACATTTACCTTTTTATATCTAAAAAGTTATAACTAATAAAATTACTTAAAAATTGGAGTAGAAGATCCTTAGACAAAAATCTATTTTGAGACTAGTTTCATTCCATTCAAACACCTATAAGACATCACTTTAAAATTATTAAGTTGTTCAAGTTCCCCCATGTATAAACATAGTAAGGTTCCAAAATATTAAACCTTCAGTTTCCATGTTACTCCTTGTAAGTAAAAATCATCAAAAAGTGACAATTATGAAAACTTACTAAAAATAGCCATCCCAGATAGGATTTGTTAAAAATATAAAGTCTTGTAAATGGACTCGTCACTTGTATCAATTCACATTCTGCCTATCTCATTGCTTTTTTCCATCATGAAGGTCAAGTATTTAGGTCTGGAACCAATCTCAACACTAATCACTAAATACCCCAATGTGGGGGACAATGATGTCACCCACATGGAATTAGAAGACCTAAAATCCAAAATGTTGAATGAGCCACGAAGGGATGTAGAGGAAAAGATACTCTCAAATTAGGTAAAGAGGCCACCCATTATCTATTTGGAGCATCGAATTGTCTGGCATGTGTACAACATTATGATCCAAACATAAGTAACAACATGGTCATCATAACCAAGGATTTTTATTCACAAGAATGGGTGAGGAATGAATCTCAATTGTAAGGCTAGGAAATTGTTTCATGGATCAAACAAGGAATACATACCATACAAAGTCTCAAAAACTTAGTCTTGAGGTGAAGTCTAATACTTTTTGTTTCATTCATCCCACCAGTCACATAAAAGGGTCGTCATGTTTAAGTAACATGGACCATGAAAGGAAATTGATATAAAAATAATGCTCTTAAGATCTATCTTGGGAATGTGTTTGATGATTATGATGGTGAATGTAGAATTTATTCTTTCCTCATTTATATAAGGAATTTTCAATAATGAATAGGTGTACAAGAAGATGATTGGGTCTTCGAGGTTGATTCTATCCAAGAAAGAGATATATTTGTCACTAAGGTAAATTGTGAAGTTCAAGGAAGTTATGAGGAGTAAGGTGATGATCATAACATTCCAACTTCGACCTTGTGTTCACAAATATTTATAAGATGAGGGACATCATATGAATCAAACCATGACAAGGAAAAAATTAGAATAAATTGGTGTGTGTAAAATATTGTCACTTGAACCGAAAGCTACATAAGTACCCAAGGTCATCATAATTAAATTGTTTGGGTAGTGATATTAGGTTCATAATAGTGCATATCTAATAGTAGTGTTTTTGAAAACTTATTCAATTATTTAGAGCATGTATGCATCTCATAGGAAGAGGAAGTTGTAATCACAGTGTTCTAATTCAATAAGAGGCCAAAGGCAAAGAGCTTCATTCTTAGAGTATTATTTCAAGATCCATTAGAAGTAGGCTCTTCATCAATGAAAGATTCCCTATCTCTAGCTCATTAATTCTCTCTCTTTTTCTCTCCCCTCCCTCTTTCTCTAACATTATATTTATCCATTGGTAATGTACTTTTTCAATCTTTCACCTTATTCAACTAATTGAATTAATGTTTTATTGTAGAAGTCCCTTTTCAAAAATAAGAGAAGGACTTAATTTCATTCCTTGGGAATTTGAAAGGTTATAACTGGTGGTGAGATAAAAATTAACATGGGGGAGGAAGATACATTTTTAAAGATATAGACGGGAATGAGTTCTCCATTCCCGGGGGTTATCATTTATTGATTGTTGTTATTTGTTTGACTTTGTATCACTACTACTACAAACAATAAAGATACATCTCTTTTATATCATTACATATGTTCTTATACTCTCTCTACTTTCCAACTTTTCAAGCATTGTAATATTGTTTAACCAAGAAGGAACTTTGTGTCTTTGATTAATGGATACATAAAAATTTATGTCTATGCTTTATTAGTCTTTGTATTGATTACATGGTTGATTTATCTCTATTAAATGTGGGATTATTATGGCTAATGTGTGTAAAATATGTAAGTCTACTCACAACATTAATCCCTTCTATCCATTTCCCCATCTCCTCTTTACCTCTCTTCAAATAAAATTCCTCCCTTATACACTATACAAGTACTTTTCCACATGTTTAGTGGAGTATGCATGTGTGATCCTCTACCTAAAGGCCACCCTAAAATTCTAATTTGTTTGCATTTAATAAATGGGAGCCTCCCCATACCTAGAAAGGATGGTCATGTCCCAGACCATTTTTGGAAACCAATAATCTTCCCATAAAAATTATTTCATTGAAAGTTTTTCATGAATCTGCTAGGAAGATCTACCCTTCGTACCCTATAAAGATATCTCAAATCCAAAAAACAAAAAATTATAAAATAAAAATTGAAAATTAGAAGGTGACTCTATTAATAATTGAATCCATCTCACGTTCATTTCACACATCACGAAGATGAATTATTGTGATTTGTGTTCAACATCAATAAGTGAAAACAAAAACAAAGAAGAAGATGACCATCAAAAACCCAAATTTTAGAACATCTACGATTCCTTTCCAAATTTTGTAAAAGTATGGATTATGACACAAAAAAGAGGTCTCTCATTTCAACTAGAAATATGCAA
The DNA here is from genome assembly GCA_018340775.1 of Taxus wallichiana var. yunnanensis. Taxonomy (NCBI): domain Eukaryota; kingdom Viridiplantae; phylum Streptophyta; class Pinopsida; order Cupressales; family Taxaceae; genus Taxus; species Taxus wallichiana. The sequence goes on along the minus strand of CM031234.1, from coordinate 906,416,272 downwards.
TCAACAAAAGGAAAGGAAGTCATTAATTATCCTACACAAGTTCTAAACAGGATATCTAAAATGGATAGAATTGTTACATCTTATGATCGTATTATTAAATTCTTGTGGCTTTAACTCGAAATAATGCTTCTAGAGGAAAAAAATGGGGATGACACCTATTCATGATCAAGATTCCAAGAATCAATGAGAAGGATGAAAAAGGGATATGTAATGTTATAGGTACGTGAGAATGGAAAACATGAAGGTGAATATTTAGCTGAGGTAAGAAAAGAGAAAATTATTTTGGAACAAGAAACTTTTGAATGTAATGTTTTGGACTCTACATTGTTTTTTTGAAAAACTCAAAACATTGTCTTTTGTTTTCCTTCCTTTGGATGATTTTATTGCTTATGGAGATGAAGAAATGACCTCCTTGAAAAAGGATTATGTGCATTTTTTTATAGTTTCGAAGGAAGTTCTGATCATCAAATCAATATTAAAATCCTAACATGTGTTGTGACCATGCACGAAAAATATCAATAGCTTAAGGAAATCCATATTGAGAAGGAAAAGAACTACATTCCAAAAGTGGATTCTAATGAGTCTCCATAGTATGAATTGTTTATTCTAAGAAGATACTTTAGAACCACTCAAAAATATTCTATTCTAGAGAATTATGATGAAAGTAAACTTAACATCTTGGTGGATAATGAAGAAAGCATAAAAGTTGAATTTTCATCCATAGTTGCACTTCAACCTAAAGTAAAATCCTCTCGAGAAGAAATGTGCATAGGAGATAAGAATTATTTTCTCATAATAGATGATCATATGTTTTTTGAGATTGTCACCGACCATGAATACATTTAAGAGATGAATCCTCCTTCTCTGCCATAGGTTCTTCAGAGAGTGATATTGAGGTAATTGTTGTTGATTTTGTTTCGAATTTGGATTTTCATTTGATGCACAAATGTGAAATAATGAAATAGATAAAATGGAAGAGTTTAATATCCCCTTAAGATAGTTTTTGATGAGAAAAGAGCACATGAAATTTCTCATGATTTAGTTTCCTTGTCATCACCAAAAGAGTGTGATAATAATCATAATTGTGAGTATGGAGTCTTCCCTTTTCCCTGCCAAGAAGAGGATACTATAGGAGATGTTTGTGATGGAATAAATGAATATTCCCATGTTGTATCCCTAACATTGTGTCATTTTTATCTTCATGAGTAGGATACATAAAATGAGGCTTTCCATACCGAGGATGAAATAGAATATACAAAAATGAATCATTTAGAACAAAAATGAATGAGAAGCTAGAAGAATCCTATGAATGAAGAAAGAGTCAACTTGTTCTCATTAATTCTGAATCCCTTGCTAATTTTGAAAATATATCAATGATGAAAATTTTACCCAAATATGGTTAGAACCTTCATTTTGAATTTTAAGATTTTTTTTTAAAATGTAGAAGAATAGATTTCTATGGTCGTGTTGTCATGTGTTTTTGTAAGGTAAAAATTCATTGTTGAACATGGAAACTATACCCTAGTGTCAAAATTTATCTTGGAAACCCTCTTGAACCCTCTCTCTAGATCATTCTACCCTCTCGTTACATGCATACCATGATCCTTGAGATTCCTCATATGTGTTGTGTGTACTTTCCTTTGTGTTGGAAATGTCAAAACAAGATGACTCATTCCATTCAATGTGGTGCTTCTAAAGGAGAATTCCTCAAGAATCTTAGAAAAGATGTTTTTTTATCCTTTTGATGATAAGTGTGCATCCTCCAAGATAGAATTGGCCCAAATTAATTTAGGAATAATATTGAAGAGATAAAAAAATATTTCATCTGGTTTAGGAATTCTTGGGAAGGTTTAATATGTTTAGGGATAGGTTGTGCAATTAAAGATTTATAAGGTGCAAGGAGTAAGCAATCTAAAAAGGAACCCGAGATTCAAGATGATTTTAGGAGATTCAAGTATTTATGGGTTAAACAAGATATTATTCAAAATATGGTTCAATTCTCTAGATGATGGAATTTTCACATTCTTCACGAGACCTAAAAGCTTCTCAGGGAAGCTCAAGTTCAATAGACTCACCTAGTGGTCCCAAATGAAAAATTAGATTTATTTGAAGGAGGAGGTGTCGGGTATTTAAAACCCTCCAATTGATCTTGAAATGATTTTTGGAGTCAAAATTATATAAAAATTGTATAAAAAGAGTTCCTAGAACTCCGTGAAAAGTGATTTCAAGTTTTTGGGAGTTAGTCATTTTCACAGCTAGATGTGCGAAGCATTTTGGTGTCCTAATTGTGCCAATTTTTTGAACTATATGAACTATCTAGAAAAAATGGGGATAGTATGGAATTTTTTTCCCCACCCCTAGTTGTAGCTCTTGGACTCTCATAGGACCCTCTTTCTTCCTAGCGAGTGATAAGTATAAATGCAAACTGATTTACATAGCAAAATCACTCTCTGTATTATATTTTCTGTCCCTCTGATCTTGTGCAATACATTAGGCTAATATATAGCCATCATAATAGAAAACCAGTACCCTATAAAATAGGAACCCATACAAACAACTAACCCGTTAATAGTTTTATGGGTACAACAATACTCTATGAATAATATATTGTTGAAACAATATATTCTTTCAAACCTAATATTTATAATGTAAACATTAATAATTAATTTCCTAACATTCCCCCCCTTAATGTTTACATGGTACAACATATCTCGTTCACTGATTGTAGCCTGCCACCTCTGTGTGCTCATGATCAACTCCGCAAATGTGCAGCATTGGGCTTGCACAAAACTCGAACATGTGCCAACGCACATTTCTTCCACTGATGGTTTTCTCCGGCTTCTACCAACAACCTTACCAATTGGTTTTGCAGGTGTACCAATAACCTTTCACACTTGGTTTTGCAGGATTACCAAAAACCTTACACAATTGGTTTTTACAGGTTTACCAAAAACCTTACACAATTGGTTTTTACAGGTTTACCAAAAACCTTACATCATGATTGCTACAATACTTTTGATCAATATTATACAATGTCACTACAAAAGGGAATCATGTAGGAAATATTGCTACCCAAACTGAACAATAAAACATAATGGAAATGGAACAATGAGACCATGTTCCCCCCCTCATTGTGAACATTTCACTTATTCAATCCAAAACAGGAACTCTGAAAAAGAATCACACCAAGCTGAAATTCACACCACACAACTGAATCTGGAACACTGCAAAACTCAAAAACAAGTACTCACACTGCACACCTGTGCCACCAAATCATTCTGTGTGGCCCCGTCGTTGGTGACTGACGAGAGGTCGCTGGATGCCCTCCAGCCTCCTGTGCCTCCATCCTCCAGTCTCATGCTGCTAACTCAGCAAGATGTGAACATGAAGCACATTTGTTTCCACATTGATCTTATTCTTTTCTTCCCTCCCGCAATGTGAAACACTTTATTTTTCCGGACGTCGGGTAACACCGAAAATGCGTCCGTAAGGCAATTTTTTTTTAATTTTCAGACTTTTACAATTAGACGACTCTAACTCTTGATAACAACTAAAAAATCCTAAAATCACCTATATGACATTGAAGGACAATAACACTAAATTGACACAATGACTCAAAATTTATAATGACCTCTTCACCTTCCAAAATACGACTCTTGAATTTGACTTTTGACAATACCAAATGACTTTGACGATATACAATCGACATACAATGACAAATTTTGAAAATGACCCGTTATTTTTGACACAAACACTACAATTTTTGGATTTTTACGACTCAAATTTTAGATTACAAAAACCAATTAAATACTAGAAAGTATTTTTGACTCCAACTTTAAAAAGGATGACATAAACAATATAAAAATAATGGATAACACACTACGGTTATATAAAGGAGACGGAATGTCCCAAAAAAAACACAAATACCTTCTAAGTTATGATAGTCAGCATTCATACTTATGTCTCTATCCGTTAATAGCTCTATATACGCAAACGTGTACAGTTTGGATGCGAACATATGGTAAGTGCATACATGCATTTAAACATGCCTCCAATCTAGCTGCTCCTTCCAACGCCTTCTAATTGCCTCGAAGAGGTGTAGAAGATAATCTCAAATTTAATGCTTTCCAACTTCTCATTGAATTGTTCACGGTGAATTGAAGCTTTAATCCTATCACAAATCGTGTTGAAGGAGTTCACAATAATCATGTAAAGGCCCGAGATCAAATCTGCCATTGCAATGATTCAACGTAAATTTTTGGGAATCGATACTGGCTGTATTGACTGCGAAGACATATATTGAACGCCCTTGTTCACCACAATACAATTTGGTTCTATCAAATATGCACAGAGATTAAACCTATTTAGCTAGATCTGGTAAAGACGCTTCTGCTGCGAAATTCTGATCATCAACCGCTATGCCATTATCAAACTTTTCCTGAATATCATAGATGCTTGGAGTTTCAAGAGACTGCACATCTTAATAAATTATGACACTCTACCAAGTTACTAGATCTGCCAAATGGCGTGGAGACTGATATAGGCACAACTCACATTAATTCTTGATTCCAAAAAGATGGAAAATCCAAAAAAAAGAAAACGTCCAGTGAGCAGAATTCTTTATAAGACCGTGGGCTTTTAAATCTCCAAGAACACACTTCTGTCATACACCACGCAGAGCATAAAATGCCACAACTATGCCAAAATAATAAAGAGACGCCTTCACAGGGAGTCAAAATATATATGCTTTATTTAGAATAATCAGAAACAGCCACGTAAACTTTAAAATTCACATTTTTAATAGCAAACGCAAACCTCCAACGCATATGCTGTGTGAATTGGACTGCACTGGATTCGACAAACAAGACAGGCAGAGACCATGCAAATCAATGCATGTTTCCAATCACCAGGTCTGCGGCCGATGATGGATGGCATATTTCAATGGGAAATGACTCTCATTCGAGACACAACCTCGCACTCGATCGCTTCCGATACCAAATATAAATGCAGCTACAGATTTACATAGCAAAATCACTCTCTGTATTATATTTTCTGTCCCAATATCTTGTGCAATACATTAGGCTAATATATAGCCATCATAATAGAAAACCAGTACCCTATAAAATAGGAACCCATACAAACAACTAACCCGTTAATAGTTTTATGGGTACAATAATACTCTATGAATAATATATTGTTGAAACAATATATTCTTTCAAACCTAATATTTATAATGTAAACATTAATAATTAATTTCCTAACAATAAGGGGTTAAAATTGAAAATTTATTAAGTTTTTCATGAAAACCCATGGGTGCATTTTACTATCTAAAATGTCCCGAGGACAACAGAAAATAAAAATGTTCCCCACCCTTAGCCCCTTCTAAGGTTCACCATATGACCAAAACGTTTTCCCTTAAGTGCTAAAATTGCTTCTTTCTCACCTCCCTATCTCCCCTAATCTCGTTACGCCACTTGACATACTCGCAGAGTAGGGGTCACATTTGTTTGTCCCAAATATCCTTGGGATAGTGGGAAATTTGGGAAAATAAAATTATCCCCACCCAAAGTTGGTTGAAAACTCAAAAATACACTAACTCGTGAATACATTAGTTCTTCTTACCTCTTCTTCCTATGAACCAAGAGTGTTGCCAAAAATTTTAAACATGAAATAAACTTGTGCCAAATCCATTTATTCTCCATAACTCCATGATTTATCAGTAAAAAAATCTATTAAACCTGAAAATTATCTAGAAACCATGTCAAAATCCTTCCAGAAGCCATATGCACTAAAAATTGAAAAACTCATATCTTTTAAACCAATGATCAAAAGAGAGTGAAATTTTCTTATCTATTCTTCAATCGAGATTCCTTGAAGAAAACTTTATTAGTATATAAAATTATTACCTAGTTAATTAATGGAAGAAAAACCTAGTTTGATGCCCTAGGTTTTTTTATAAATTTTTTGAACATTCCACCGTGATGAAATGAGTGAAATTCAGAGCACAAGATTGTGATGACGGGCCTAATCTCATTGATGCAATTTTCATTGAAATATGAGATGAAGAAGTGTAATTTCTAAAAATATTAAGTAATTGGTGTCCTTACTAAAAATAGTAATTTTCCTAAAATTACAAATCCTCTCATAACAGTGCACTTAGTGAATAGTGAAAATGATAAACTAAGCAATTTTGGTCAAAAATAACAAATAAGTAGAAAAAGTAAAAAGTAAAGGAAACTATCTAAAAATAAAAATTTTCCAAAAATATAAAAGCATCAGAAATATATTTTAACTAAGTCTTCCAAATGATAACGAAGTTCAAATTTGAGCAAAACAATTGAAATTTCCCAAAATAGTAGGTCTTGGTTCCACTTGCGAAAAATAGAAAGTCTCCATTTTGAATGTAGAATGTTGTACTAGGATCCATTTTCAGTCATCTCACTACTTTTTTACATCCTTATATGGTTATATAATGGTTTCATAGTTCAAACAATGCAATCCATCCTCACAGAGGTCCGTAGACATCATTTTGATCACAATTGTGTATGGGAACAAAAGTAGAACATCACAGGGTGCAACAGCTTGAGAACCAAGGTACATTGTGCACTCAAAATATATTTAAAAAGTCTCAAATATCTAAAGTAATTCAAATTAAACAAGTCATCAAGTAGGTTTGATCCATCCACACCTCCCTGGTGAGCTAGCTAAATGAGTTTAATGAGCTAAGTAAACCAAGGTGAGTTAGGAGAGTTGGCTAAAGTGAGTTGAGTTATTTGAGTGATCTCAAAGTACTAATCAAGGTGAGTTGATTTAAGGAAATAATTACATGAAGAAGATAACAAGCATGAAGTTAGGGTAATGAACAAAGAGAATAAAGTGATCCCATATTCTAGGAGAGCTCATAAACAAACAAAGTATATTGAATATCCTACAAACATTATCAAAGCAAGAAAGAGTGATTCATTACAACACATTTCTCTTCAAGGTCATCTGGATATGTATTCCTCAATGTAAAATATTCCCGTGATGAGAAAAAGTGATATTTCATCAAGCTCCTAAAAGTGCTTTGGTGACTGACATTATGTCAACTCCTGAAGAGCCATTTCTTTGGATCCAAGAAATGCTCAGAAATGATCCATGGACAATGCAACTTTCTATCATTCCTAGTCTCACACAAATCTCAAGAAAAATGAAATACAAAAAGAAATAAGTCCCGTAAAACATCTCACTTCTTTAGTGGAACTTCAAGTAATCAATATGTTGAGATTCTAGGCCTAAAAATGAAAATCCCATTGAGGACATGACTCCATTAGATAATGAGTTGACTCCGCATCTCATTAGTTCGAGATTCACATGATGGTGACTATCATCTGTTTAAGGAATCTACTTCCCGCATCCTCACTTGAAACAAAGAATACAAGAAAACAATTGTGCAATTAGAGGGGTAGGTAAAAGTCCTCAATGCTCACATTCAACACTTCTTAGAACCTGACTTAGCATATTTACTCCTAGTAGAAGACATCCCTCCAATTTGAAGTGTTGATCCTAAACTGATTAAGAAAGCATAAGGTTACATGATGCAGGGATGGCTAGCGAGAAGTGGATTGAGAAAATCATTTAGCAAGGCAAGGCATTGTTTCTAGATGTCATTTCTCTCATCAAGTACATTCTTGCAACATTGTCATAAGTAAAGAAAGAAAAAGAGGAGTTTTTAAAAGAGGTGAATCACTTGGATGAGGTGTTTCCATTGGTGTCATAAATGAGATCCTTCGAATCTCACACTCTCATGAGTAAGAACGTGTTTGCATTCATTACGATAACTTGTCTCAATTTGGATCTAAATCCTAGATATGAAATATTGAATCCTTAAAAATGTAATCTCTAAGTTGGAATCTTGTGGAAAACATGCCTTTAAGATCTTGAATGATGTCTACAAATGTGTTCAAAACTTGAGTTCCCTCCACTTACTTACCGAATACTCATCACTAGAAGAAATAATTGTTTCTTTGTAAGAGTTGGTCAAGAAAGAGGTAGGTGACTCTCTCTCCTTCAATGAATACAATTTAGAGTCTCTAACCAATATCGAACTTGCATTGTTGAAATTTCAATGGATTATGAAGGATAAATTAGTCAATGCAAGGAGATAAGTGATGTCCCCGGGACATGGAGAAATGTGTTGGGCTGTATTTTCATTCCGTGAGGTAGATAAGTTAGCACTTGCAGTGGCTCGGTTCAACAAGGACTTCAAGGAGTGGAATCAGAAGAATGAATAATCAAATTTATTCATTAAATGGAGCTTCTTCATCATATATGGAAACTTATCCCATCTTATATCCTTCTCCCTTTTCTTCTCCTCCATTTCTAATTCTTCATTGTGTGTAATCATGATATTATGTCACATTCACTTAAGTGAATTTCTAAATTTGAATTATAAAAGTCCCTTTGATTTATAAAAAGGGAGCTTATTTATCATTCCCTAGGAAGATGTAAAGTCGGAAGTTGAATGAGATCACAAAGATTCATGTGGGGGTAGGTGAAATGTCTATTCACAAGGCTATAAATTGAGATGGCTTCCCATTCCAAAAGATCATGAAATTTAGTTCTTTGGTAACAATTGCGGATTTTTTGTAGCTTTGTATCATCAATGCACACAAAATAAAAGATACATTTCTTCCATTTCCTTTTTCCTATGAATTCCTCTATTTTCTCTCTTATATGAACTTTATAAATATAGTGATCAAGAAAGAGATTTGTATCTTTGATGAATGAATCCAAAGAACTATGTGTATGGGTTTATTAATCTCACTAATGGCTTCATTGTTTCTTTCCTCTAATTGAATGTTGAACTAATCTAGTTATTAGGTGTGCACTATGCAATTTTCTACTCACAAAAATAACTTTCCCTTTCCAGATTTCTATCCTTCATCTCTCAATACTATAATTTCTTCCCTTTACTTTGTAAAATCACTTTATCATAGGTTTAGTGAAGTGTGCATGTGTTATCCCTAGCATGTTTGGCCACCCCACAATAGTAGATAGGAGTATATTATTTTACATTCAATAATGGGAGCCTCCCATACATAAGAAGGAGGGGCATAACTTCACGAGTCTTTGTAAAAATCAACTAATTTTCCATACGACAAATTATTTCACTAATTATTTTTAGTGAATCTTCTAGGAGATATTTTCCCAAGTGCACCCACAAATATCTCTAAAAAAATACAAAAATATATATAAAAATAAATAAATAAATTAGATTTCAAAGAAAAATCAAAGTTTGAAGGAGACTCTGGTCAAAGAATGAATCCGTGTCACGTTTGTTTCCTACAACACAATGACAAAATTTCAAGATTGGGGTTTAATACCAATGAGTGACATTGAAGAAGAAGAAGAAGATGATTTTCAAGAAATGTAAATGTCTGATCAACCATCATTTTGGACTAGTTCTTGTAAGGATGAGAATTCAAGAACAACAAAAATATCTCTTGCTTCAAGAAAAAATCTGCAATTAGACAAGGGAAAGAAGGCTAGTGGCATGTATCCAAAAATCAAGGAAAGATTATGTAGAATGTAGAGAATTTTTGTATTAAAATAACCTATGATCAAATACTGGTGGCTTCAGTCCAAGTGGAGTAATACTAAAGGAAAGAAAATGAGAATTGTTGATAAGGAAGAAGGTAAGAATCCGATGAAAAATATGCAAAGGAGGTACAAGATGTTTTATGAATATAACAAAGATGAAGAGTCATCTGAATGTAATATTTTCAACCTCACATAATTGGATAAGAAACTTAGAGCCATGTCTTTAATCTCTCTTCATTGGGATGATTTCATTACATATGGAAATGAAGAAATGGTAACCTTGAAAGCTGAGTATGTGAAAAGAGTGGTGAGTATTGTAAAAGGAAATTCATATCCCAAAATCTACCTCAAAATTCTGAAATATTTTGAAGCCATGCAAGAAAGATATGAAAAATCAAGCACTTCATAGAAAAGAGGAAGATGAGGATATTTTTCATTTGGAGGAATATCCTAATGATTGTATGCACTATGAGGTGTTCATCCCTAGAATATTCTTGTGAAATTTTGATGAATGTCATATCCTTGAACCTTCTAATGAGAATCAAGTTATCACCTTAGAAGATGATAAAGATGACACAATGGTTCAACCTCCATTTATAAACTCACTTTGGTTCAAGGTGTAGCCTCACTAAAGAAATATTAGATTCAAGAGATAAAGATTCTTGTTGCATGATAGATGACACAATGCTTTCCGAGAACTCCGCCAATAATGAAGAAGTATGAGAAGTATATCCTTCATCCTATATTCAAGATGATGAATTCAAGGTAATCATGGATAATATCCTTTCTAATTTTTCAATTGATGATGAAATGGAGATAGTTGAAGAATCAAGTTCCCTTCTCGATACAACAATGGATGAACAAATGGAAGAGGCCAATTTCTTTCTAGAAACCAAAGAGGATGAGAAAATTGAACATGATCTATCCGAGGAACTGATTTCACCACCCTCACCAAAGGAGCACATTGATGATCATCATAGTAAGTATGAAATCTCTCCTTTTCCTTGTGAATAAGAAGATTCTATAATAAATGATCGAGATGAAATCAAAGATTTTTCTCATGTTGTTGCTCCCAATGATTCATCCTTCCTTGTGTCATGAGGATGATTTAATGGATTTTGAGCTCAAATTTGTGCCCTTCCTATGTAGTTTGGATGTTTTATACTTGTATGAGAATTTTGAAAACCAAGTACGTCGGTATTGCAAGGAGGTGAACTTTAGATGAAAATAATTACAAAACAAGAAGATGAGGATTCTTCAAAAGGGTTTTGGCCATGTATTGATCATATTTTCAAAAATTTCCTTGAGGCCCATTACAATGAATCTTCTAATAAATATGAAAATGAGAATGTTGCAGATTTGAAAGAGAAATCACTATAAGAAATTTTGAAGACTCGAAGAAATCGAAGACCCTCAACTTAGTATCGAGATTCCGACTCGTGCTATGGAAATTCAAGATGGGTATGAAGTAATTTATTTTTCTCCTTTCCATGCACTAATTTTTGATGATGATACAAAGCAAAGGGATGAGATCAATGTCCTCCTTAATGCATTGATTGATGAATATGAATATGAAGGTAAGTCTTCTTCTCTCTAGTTTTGTGAAGAAGATCATGAATGCAAAAGAAAGAAGATTCTTGAATCTCATATAAATATTCTCAATCTTTAAGACAACATCTCCACCACAGAGAAGGATAGTAAGGAAAATGTTAAGCCGAGTTTATATTGAATATAATTTTTTTAAAAAAAAGAAAAAATGCATAATATTTTTGAGTGGAATCAAGGTCAACTTGTCTTTCCTACCAATTTGGAACAAGAATCCATACTTTGCAGTTTTCAATCAAGGGTGATGAATATTTCCATGACCAAATAAAGAATTAGAGCTTTGAATATAATGACAAGGTCAATTTTTATCTTGTAATTAGTGACAACAATTGTCCCGGGAAACAAAGTGAAACTTTGTAAGACTCTTTCTAATGGCTTTTGAATCAAATTACACTCACTGCTTCTAAATACTCTTCTGGTCTTGAAAATGTTTCCATGCTACAAATTTTTCTCAATGATGATGAAGACATATGTGATAATAATGTGACCTCTATTTTTGAAAGAAATTATGCGAGAACAACAAATTTAGAAGTTCAAAGAAGTTGTTGAATGGGAAGAGAGTCAATTTTTTCTCACTTCTTCTAAGTGCCTCATTAATTCAAGAGATAGTTTCACGTTACAATTCAAGGATGATGAATTTTTACACTTTAAAGAACATAGAGGAATGTTATCTCATGATCACAAAACATCAAGGGAAGTTGCAAGATACAAGAAATTCAAAAATTAGTAGAGTTTATATTGGATACAATAATTTTATCATTACAATACAAGTATGAGGATGATCTTGATATCTATCCTTCCTCTCAAACCTTAAAGCCATTATAGGAGCTTGGTATGATCAGATAGTGACTTTCAAAATTTAGAGGTATGATTTCAGATGGTATGTAATTCTCCTAACCCATCTTTGGGTTTGTGTACATTATTTTCCCACCTCTATAAATTTACCTCCCCTGTATATAATTTACCTTTCTCTTGTGTGTTGTTTCCCTTCCATGTGTTTATTTGTGTGTGTTTTTGGAATAAATGACTCCATAATCCTAATGGATAAGGCACTATTCCACACATTTTTAATAGTTTGGGGTTCTTGCTTTCTCTATCCTCGCTATGCTCAATCCATAACATGCCCCCAAGATAGAGATAGTTGTTGTGTGTTTTTGCAAGGGAAAAATCAATGTTGAAACATGACAACTATACCCTAGTGTCAAAAGTTATCTTGAAAACCCTGTCTCTAGATTAGTATGCCCTTCATTTCATGCCTATCCTAATCCTTGATATTCCTCATATATGCTATGTTTACTTTCCATGGTGTTTGAAATGTCAAAATAGGATGACTCATTCCATTTAGTGTAATGCTTCTAAAGGAGAATTCCTTAGTAAGCCTAGAAAGGTTATTTTTATTCTTTCCTAATAGGTGTGCATCCTCCAAGAAAAATTTGAAGGCCCAAATTCATTGAGGAATATTATTGAAGAGATAATAACATATTTCAGCTGGTTTAGGAATAATTGGGAGGTTTTTAGAGGTTTAGGGACAAGATGTGTAACTATGGGTTTTTAAGGTGCAAGGAGTAAGTATTATAAAAAGACACATGAGATTTAGAAGATGATTCCAAGAGATCCATAAGTATTAAGGGGTATAAAAATTTATCATTGGAAATTTAGATCAATGATATACATGATGGAAGTTTTACATTCTTCACAAGACCCAAGTGCTTCTCAGGGCAGCTCAAGTTCTCACGCAGACTCACTTGATGGTCCTGAATGAAAAAGTAAAATTTTTTGGAGAAGGAAGAAAAATCAGGTATTGAAAACCATCCCATTTATCTTGAAATGATATTGAGATTAAAATTTATATAAAACATTTCCTAAAAATAGTTCTTAGGACTCTAGGAAAAGTGATTTCAAGTTTTTGGGAGTTAGTCATTTTCACAATTGGATGGGTGGTACATTTTGGCATCTCGACTGTCCTAAATGTCCCAAATGTACCAAATATATGAAATATTTGGGAAAATGGGGATAGTATGGAAATTTTCCCCACACCCCAGTTGTAGCTCTTGGACTCTCACATGACCCTCTTTCTTCCCGACAAGTGCTAAATGGTTGAAAATTGAAAATTTGCTAAGTTTTTCATGAAAACCCTTGGGTGCATTTTTCTGTCCCAAATCTACCAAATATCCCAAGGAAAGTGGGAAAAATAAATAAATTAAAATTTTCCCCACCCTCAACACCTTCCCAGTTCACCATATGACTGAAACTTTTTTCCCTTAGGTGTTAAAAGTGCTTCTCTCTCACCTCCCTATCTCTCTCGAATCTCGTCCCCGCCACTTGGCATGCTCTGAGTAAGGGGCACATTTTTTGACCAACTATCCCTGGGACATTGGGTATGGTTGGGATAAAAAAATTCTCCCCACACTCATGTTGGTTGAAAACTGAAAAATAAACTAACTATTCATACATTGCTTCTTCTTGTCTCTTCTTCTTGTGGAACTCGATACTACTACTAAAAAGTTTTAAACATGATTTTTTTTTCCAAATCCATTTTTTCTCCAAAAATCCATGATTTATTAGTAGTAAATTCAATTAAACCTTAAAATTATATATATCACATCAAAAGCTTTCCGAGAAGCCATATATACCGAAATTTGAAAAACTCATATCTTTCAAACTAATGATCGAAATCGGGTAAAAATTTCTCACCTATTATTCAATCTAGATGCCTTAAGAAAAATTATAAAAGTAGATAAGATGATGGCCTGGTTCATTAATGGAGGAAAAACCTAATTTTATTCCCTAGTATTTACTTTTCAAGTTTTCAAACATTCCAAATGACAAATTAAGCTAAAATTTGGAGCACGAGATTGTGACAACGAGCCTAATCCAATGATGAAATTTTTGTTGCAATATGAGGTGAAGAAGTGTATTTTATAAAAATATTAATTAATTTGTGTCCTTACTAAAAATTAAACTTTCCTAAAATTACAAACCATATCATAACAATGCACTAAGTGAATAGTGAAAATGATAAACTAAGCAATTTTAGTCAAAAATATAAAAAAACAAAAAGAAGGAAAAAGAAAAGGCAACTGTCTAAAAATAGAAACTTTAATAAATAAGAAATTAATCAGAAACATAGTTGAACTAAGTATTCTAGATGATCAATAAGTTCAAATTTGAGAAAAATAGGTGAAATTTCCCAAAATAAGCAGGTCTTGGTTCCACCTGCTAAAAATAGAAAGTCTCCATTTTGAGTGTAGAAAGTTATAGTAGGCTTCATTTTTAGTCATCTCACTAATTTTTGACATCCTCATAGGGTTTTATGATGGTTACATAGTTCAAACAAGGTAATTCATCCTTCATAGAGGTCTTGAGGCATCATTTTGTTTGTAATTGTGTTTGGGAACAAAAGTAGAATGTCACAAGGCACAACGGTTGAGAACTAAGGGACATTGTGCATTTAAAAGAGATTTAAAAAAAGTCAAATATCTATTGTAATTTAAATTAAACAAATTATCAAGAATGTTTGAGCCATCCACACCTCCCTGGTGAGCTGGCTGAATGAACTCAATGAGTTAAGTAAACCAAGGTGAGTTGGGAGAGTTGGCCAAAGTGAGTTGAGTTGTTTGAGTGAGCTCAATGTGCTATTCAGGGTGAGTTGATTGAAGTAAAGAATTTTATCAAGAGCCTAAAAATCATGAAGTTAGGGTAATGAACAAATATAACAAAGTGATCCCATATTCCAGGATATCTCGTAAATAAACAAAGTTAATTGAATATCCCACAAAGCTTCTCAAAGAAAGAAAAAGTGATTCATTGTAGCACCTTTCTCTTCAAGGGAATAAAATTATGTCTTCCTCGATGGAAAATTTAACCTATGATGAGAAAGAAGTGATATTACATCAAGCTCATGAAAGTGCTTTGATGACCAACATTGTGTCAACTCCTAAAGAGCCATCTCCATTGATCCAAGAAATTCACAAAATTGAGCCAAGGAGAACACATATGTATATCATGCTTTGTGTTGGTACACAAATATGTCCAACCTTTTAAGCCTATCAACATCAACATGATAAGAAGGATGCTTAGAGAAAGACAAACCAAGATTTGAGTCATTTTGTATCCGGGGATGGATCTAGCAGTCTCTTTTTACTTGGACTTGGGAATGTTGGATAACACCTCACTAAGGGTATGACCTACCCTACTACTTTAGGTTCTTCCTGAAACTAGGGTGAGAGGACCCATTTTGTAACTTGTATTTGTGAAAAGTGGTGGATAGAACAACAATATTTGGACTCCTTTTCTCAGGGAAGTGAAAAATATCCTCAAGAAGACATGGTCAATACAAACATTATCTAACTCTCATGAAGTTATCACACTAAAAATGTATATATATTCTAAAGAAGGCTCAGGTTACTAAAGATAATCATAATTCCAACTTGCTTCTACATATTTTGGATAAAGGATGGGAAAATTCAACAAATATCCTTAGTATTTATGCATAGATAGTGCAAATAGGGGTAATTCAGGTGGATTTGATGGTTATTGGTTGTAATTTTGATGTATTGTTGGGAAGTTAAATAGGATAACTTTTATTATATAAAAACCTGAAATGAACCTTACAAATACTTGCAAAAAATTGTTCTTGATGTAAAATATGGATCACACAGTCCAAATCATTCCTTCAACTAAAAGGTTTGTATTCATGGAAGCCCAAGAACACAGGATTTCACACAAAATTTGAGAATTTAAACACAAAAGCTCATGACAAAGTATTAGTAAAATACAAACAATATATGATCAAATACATTCCCAATACACCCATGAATTGAAAAAGATCTTAGATCAAACAGATACAAAATGATTTTAAAAATTTTACCACATTATGAAGGAAAGCTCCACCAAGCATGTAATTATAGTAATTTAGAGAGATTAATTAGCATAAGATTACAACAGAAATGTAGACAATTGATTCAAAACAATTCATCTTGAACAAAGTAGCAACACTCGTGAAAATACACACAGATTAATTCAAAGAACTCCAATTATTCAATAAGGGGACACAATAACTATGACCTCAATATTTTCCAATGGATGTATAGTGTAACCATCTTGGGGTTTTGTAATAAATGAACAACTCGGGTTTCTCAAATTGGTTCAGTTTTAGCAAGCACAAACAAGTTCTCTCCTTTTTATCTAAAGCTTAGAAAATTTAACCCCCCTTTATGCGAGAGTATTCTCATCACATTTATAAATTTTCAATCACTCACTCACTTTTCATTTCCCCCCCAAAAGCATGAATATCCAAATAATATTCTTCTTCACAACATACAATTTAATATGTTATCTTATGTTGTCAGGTGGAGGAATTATGAGTTACTCCCATTTTTCAAATCTTTTACATATGACTGGGATGCTATGTCATTCCTCTTTGCATTTGTTTAATCATTTATCCCTTTTGGTGGGAAAATAAACCCCCTTTTGATAGTTTTTAGGAACCTCCATATGGCTTGATGTGACACGTAAATCCATTTCACCTTTTGAGGATCAATCTCAAATAACACACACTTATGTTTGTATCTTTTTGGGATGAATAATTTTCCATAATTTATGTCATATCAGTCCAAATATCTTTTGTTCGCACAATTGCAATCTCTTTCGATTTTATTTCCTATGTGAGATGATTGAAAAATCCTTCTTCATTTGATGTCAATGATTTCATCCAGCTTCAACTCATCTGTAACATTTTCATTATAAATTAAGCTTCAATTCTTCATTGGTATACATCCTCCTTCCATTTTTAGACTTTAAAAGATACTACAAGGCTTTTTTTTGGTGTAATGGAAAGAGTAGCTATGAAAAATAGTTTGAAAGAAATATCCTCAGAAGATCTAAATCAAATATTTGATATAATTGATCCAAATGAAGCATTCGCCGAGGATTTGTTTGAAATTTTAGACTCGGGGATAGAAAAGGGCCCTTGACATATCGAGAGGTTCAACTTTCCCTCCTCTTGAGATTGATTAAGATCAACCCTATTTTCTTAGCTTTCTAGTTGATGTATTATCATCTCTTCCATTGTTGGGAACACCAAAAACATCTACAAGATTTAAAGAAATTATGGATAAAGAGGAGGCATACTGTGACAGGATGGCTGGATACAAGTGTCCCTTTCTATGCAATGAAGGGTTTGTGTTGAAATAGGTTCCCAAGGAGTCTTACGTACTTTATGATAAGACTTCAATTGATACAGTGCCCGTCATTTCTCACAAAGTAGAAGAATTGGAGCAGTGAATCATTTCTCTAGAAGAAGTTCGAGCAAGACCTGTGCCACCTCATCAATCCACAGTACCAGCACCATCATCAAGAAGAAAGAGGGGGAATCAATCTCTCAACCCCCAATTGTCATTTTAGATGAGGAAGAAGCAAAGCCTTCATCTCCTCAATGTTCTAAGACATCAATTTCTACTACCAAGGAAGGTAAGGGAAAGTCTTCTCTCCAACCTTCCATTCATCTAGTGTAGTGGGCTCCTTGATAGAGAATATATTTTCACGACCTTTTCCTACTCCTCTGTTGAGAGAGTTTCCACCTTTTACAAGGAGGCACCGGGGTGAGTCTAGTTTGAAATCCCTTGTTCCACCAGTCCCAGGATGTAATAATTGCTCTCCCAACCACTCCAAATTTTCCTTCTTTGTTTGTTCCTGGTCATCCCACTTCTTACAAGGAAAAATGAAAGATGACATTCCTTATAGGTGGTTTAGATCTTCTGGACTGGGTATCATCTTACCAAAAGAAGATAGAGCTGAGGAATATCATGGATGGCCCTAGGATGACTATTGAATCATTGATGGATATGGGGATGTCTCAATTTTTTTGGGTCAATTGTATTTGCTTAATCATCTCAAGACTCGAGAGTTTATCCCGAGGAATAACATGATGTTAAATAGAATTCCCCCATTTACAGGAGATTTTAAAATAGAAGTAGGGGATGACTGAATGCTTTTCTTCTCTTAGTTTCCTTTTTTGATGTAATTTTTGAGAATGTATATATCTTTCATGGGCAGGGGCCCCTATAGAATCCCCATTTTTCCTTTTTCACAACACAGAAAACTCAAACTATTACATCAATACACATGCTTGATAATGGATTTACAATTCTATCAAAGCCATATAAAAGTCTAATGTATCACATCAAATTACATTCATGTCTGAGAGTGAAAATTTCAAAGTGATGTTCAATTTTCATGAAATAAGAGTAATGATTAAAATAGGATGAGAGAATAGTTCAAAGAAAACAAACCTAAGCTCGTTTATCAGTCTTCATATCTGCATCTTCATATTTCATCATCTAGGCCTGTATGGTGTTGAAAAATCAAGGTTTACCTGTTCAAAGCATCCCCACATTGGTCCATCCTTTATTTGTATTCTCATGGCTTTGATTGTAACTCAAATTCCTCTAATATCATATCAATGGTATCCATGGTTTTTTCAACCCACCTCTTTTCTATCTTCATCTTCTCCCTGACTTCATTCAAAACCTTAACCCTGATTTTAGCCAAGTCTTCAATTACATGCCTCAAGACCCAAGATCACATTCAATCCGTTGAAAATCGAAACCTCTGCTTACTTTTTTGGTCCTTTTGATGGTTATAACCTCTTTGTACGACACATGGAGACCTCAAGAAACTTTGGGGCTTCTCTTTTTATTTCTCTTTTCTCGAATTTGTGTCTGGGTGACACGTGGAAGCCTGCGAGCTCTTCTTCTTTATCTTGAATTTTCAACCCACTCGGGTACCTTTACGTACTTTAGCCAAGTGGTCGATTATCACTCCTGAAGGCCCCAAATTATTTTTTTCCTTCTCCAAAATGCAATCAAGGGACATGTGGACACCTTTCACATCCAATTCCAAACTTAGCCAAAAATTAGTCTCGCAAAATACATAAGAACACCGGCAGATAAAGGGGATGGGATGACAAAAATGGCGGGCATCGAGATCTTTTTACTCTTTTTACATCATTAGCTTGTCGTCAAGATTGGAATATTGGCCTGATTCATGGTTTATTTTACATAGGTAATTTCAAGGAAACATGACTATTACATTCCTTGACTAAAAAAGAGGATTCACGCCCTAAAAATAAGGTTTTCATTTGCATTCAATATGATTATATCTTTCAAGAATATGTTCTTACATGGGAGAACTAGTCGAGAGAATTGTTTTTGAATGCATATACCATAAAAAGGGTTAGATCAATCAAGCACTAACATTGGTTCGACTCTGGGATGGGCACCCCCTGCAGGTGCCACAAGAACCACACAAATCAAACATAAAATAGACCAAGTTCCTAGATCCATTGGGTTATGGATTTGTTTAAAGCATACAAATGGTCAAAATGAACAAAATCAAACATCACAAAAACATACTTGAGATACCAAAGAAACCAATCACTGTAGACCCGAGAAAACAAAAAGGAAAAAAAAAAAAAAAAAAAAACCAATAGGACTATACACTGTACAAAAGTTCATACCTTGAGTATGATCAATCTAGGAAATGATTTAGATGCCTGCCATTAACAAGAAGCTCTAGAAAATCTCCATCCAAGTCTTTCAAGAAAAAGGTGTGCTCACCAATTCTTATGTCAATAGAGTAAGGACCCATCCACAAGGCATCAAATTTACCATGTTTTCCTTTATCCTCGTGCCTGTTATCCCATAACAAAATAAGATCTCCAACATTGAAAGTTATAGGAGTCACATTTTTATCAAATAATTTTTTGAGTTTCTCTCTGAACTTAAGGTGTCTTTGGTGAGACTCTCTTCTCTCTTCATCCAACTCCACAATTTGATTAATCCTTGCTTCATAGGGATTCACCTCTTCATCCTCAAGTTACTATATGAACTGATAAGAGGACAATTACATATGTAGGGGAAAGAGAGCTTGGACTCCATAAACCAATTCAAATGGAATCTTTCCAGTAGCCCTTTTGGCAGTAATTCTATCTTCCCATAAAGAAAATTTCAACTGCTCACCCCATTTTATTTTGTTAATCTCCAATGTCCTCCTAATGATCTTAAGAAAATTCTTATTTCTTGATTCAGCTTGGCCATTCCCCTGAGGATTATAATTGGATGCATATGTCAAATTTATTCCATACTTTTGGCACATAGCTACTAGTGGTTTATCTCTAAATCTCATAGCATTGTCAGAAACTATTTTTGTAGGTACCCCAAACCTACAAATTATGTGATTCAAGATGAAATCCATGACAATTTGATGAGTTTATTTTTTGGTGGGAATAGCTTCAACCCACTTGGTAAAATAATTTGTGGCCACCAATATCCATTTATTCCCTACACTTGAGGGATCTAATATTTCTCCAATAAAATCCATGCCCCATTGTTTAAAAGGAGCTTCTATTGACACTGGTTGCAGAGGTAGAGCACCTGAAGATTTCATCCTTCCTGAAAACCTTTGACAACTTTCACACTTCTTGACCAATAAGGCTACATATTTGAAAATTATGGGCCACCAGTAACCTTCCCTCATGATATTATGAGTAGTCACTCTTCCAACAAAGTGGCCCCCACACACACCCCCATGGAATTTTGTAATAAGTTTGAGATCTTCTTCCTCTGTGATTTATCTCAAAAGGATCCCCTCATGATTCTTCCAAGCCAACCCATAATTAGTTATGATGTATTTTTGGGAGGCTTATTTGAATTTTTTCCAAATGGCTAGGACACTCCAAATTCTGAGGTAAAATATTATGTCCTTATACCATGTGGAATTGATTACTTTTTCTAGGACATCCATAGTTCCTTCCTCAATCTCATTAATTTGCATTACCTACAGGTTACTCTCTACCATCAATCTTGCAAGGCCTAGACCTCTAACCAACTTGGTGGTCTGTATATCCATATCGTACTCTTGTAACTTGTTCACCCAATGACACCTTTTGCTAGAAATTTCCATCTTTGATAAGATGTCCTTGACCATAGTGTGGGGAACATATGCTACAATCTTGGAGCTCAAGATGTAGGGCCTAAAATTTTAGTTTCTCTCACCAAAGCAAAAGCCTGCTTCTCCATGATGGTATACTTTAGTTCATCCCCTGCAAGGCTTTACTGAAAAAGGTGATAGGCCTTTCATTTCCTTCCTCATCCTTTTGTAATAATACAGATGCAATGGTGTTTTTAGATGCAAAGGATAATATCTGAAAAGCCTTCTTATAATTTAGGGCTACCAACATTAGGGCATTTTTTAATGCTTCTTTTATTCCAGTGAAAGATTGGAGGGATCCTTCTTCCCATTGAATAATATGGTCTTTCTTTAACATGTTTGTAATGGGGATAGTCATTTTAGAAAAATTAGAAATGAATCTCCTGATGAAATTTATTTGACCAAAGAAGGACTGAATTCCTTTTTTATTTTTAGGACAGGACCTTACCAATTGCTTCCACCCTTTCAGGATCAATCATGACCCCTTATTTTGATACAATGTGTTGTAATATCTTTTCCTTTTGAACTCCAAAATAAAACTTTGTAGGATTCAATGAAATGCCATATTCTCTAGACCTAATCAACATGGCTCAAATGATCACTTATTTATTTAGAGAACATTGTCACATCATCTTGATAAACAATAATAAAATCATTGATGTATCCTGAGAATGCAACATCCATGGCTCTTTGGAAAGTAGCCTCGCATTCATCGGACCAAATGGATTTCTCACATACACATAAGTACCCCATGGGGTGGTAAAGGAAATTTTAATTCTTTCGATTGCTTCACAACCTTGTTTTCACCCTAAGAACCCATCTAATATAGAAAGCAATTATGATCCAGTGACCAATTGTAACATATTATCCATATTTGGCAATGGATAGTTATCTTTAAAATAGTCTTTATTCAAATTTCTGAAATCTACATAGCCTTATATCTCTATTTTTCTTTCTTACTGGCACTAAATTTTCCACCCATGAAGAATATCTTGTGGGATGTATTATCCCTCCATCCCTTAAATTTTTTAATTCTTCCTGCATCTTGAGGGAGAGAAGTGGATTGATAGGCCTTTATTTCTACCTAAATGGTTTAGCATTAGGTTCCAAGGGTATTTCATGTTGAAATAAATCTTCCCTATATGATTTTAATTCTGAATAAGACCATGCTAAGCAATCCTGATATTTCTTCAACAATTCAACATAAGACTGATTTTCCTCCTTACTCAAATTACTTCCTATCCAAAATTTTCTGGGTTTTTCTTTAGTTCCCAAATTGAATTCTTCAACATCCCTTGAAGCAGAGATGTGTCTATGAACCACCCTATCAACATTATCAAAAATTGACTCTAAAGCCACCAATCCTATGGGAATTGTGTTGGTTTTCAATTGAATTATATCCTTTCCAAACAGGGTTTCCTTTCCATCACATATTGCAACCATTGGTTCCCAATCCATACACTAATTGGTGAATTCTCCTTCATTCTGCAAAAACCTCTAGAACCTGGGCATCATCATCAAATACTTGCCAATGTTTCATGTTATCAGGAATAGATGGTCTTGTCAACACTTCAATATCATAATCAAAATAAGGAGAAACAATGCAGTTTTCAAACCTAGATCCAAGCACTTCCAATCTATCTGCTACAACATTTTGAGTTATGTCATGATACAAAATGTTAAAGGAATCAAACATCTCAATAAAATCCCATATTGCATGTTTATATTGTTTCATTATTTTATTTTTCATGGCATATAGTTTCCTTACTTGTTTCACTACAAGATCTGAATCTCCTTTAACAATTATATCTTTTATACCATACTTCCAGGAAATCCTCAAACCCAAGAGTAATGCCTCATACTCGAAAATGTTGTTTGTGCATTCAAATTTCAATTTGAAGGAGAAATTAAAAGTTTCTTGGCTTGGAGATATAAGTACAAATCCAGCCCCATTTCCCATATTAGAGAAAGCTCCATCAAACATCAAGGTCCAAGGGACACCAAATTGTTCTAGGAATTTACTCTTATCAATACTATGTTCTTCAAAATCTGCATACCCAACAAAATTATTAACATCAACATCTATATACAGAACTTCATAAGTAGCATTATTAGGATCTTCAATTAGATGTAACATATTCTTCTCCCCATATAACTTGACAAGATTCCCTTCTACTGGTATGGTGGCATATGACATATCCATTTACACACTTCCACCAACACTGACAACCCACTTCCTTGACAACAACATACCCCATTTAGTAGGGTAGTCAACAATGACTACATTCATAGTTAGATATTTACCAAGATAAGCTACTAATTGTACTACTAAACCCTTCACATACCCAATGACTAGCACTTCTCTTGATTCCATGGAAGTGCACTTTCCAAATTTTGTTGTTACTTTGATATCTAACTCATTCATAACTTCAAGGGGCATCACATTACATGAAGCTCTTGAATCAAACATGTAATTGTGAACAAGTCTATCTTTAATAATCAAAGTAGTATAGAAGGGATCAACATCAAGTTGGGATTCAATAAGGGAGGTGCCTAGATATACTTTAGGGGATTCCCCAAAATTTTCCAACGTCTACGAAACTTCCAATTCTTCAATAACATGAGGAATATCAAGATTGTTAACATCTTTTCCTAGGGTCACTACCTCCTCCTTAAATCCCAAGTACTCAAATGCTCTTCTTCTATGCTCAAGGATCCTAAACAACTCAATGATGGGTATAATGACCTTGATCTGGTTTAAAATTTGAGCCATATCGTAGGGGGTATACTTGGGTAAAGCTATACTTGAGAGGTAGGGTAATTGACTTTTCTTGTGGTATGAGGTTCTTCATGGCTTGGGAAGGGTTATTGGGTTTATTGGAATTAGCTGGAATTTTGGTTGGAACATATTTCTTAGGGGGATCCTTTGGGATATTAGTGAGGAGGGGATTCTTTGGTTTGGATCAGTGGCCCTCCCATTTTAACAATTTTGTTTCTTAGATTATATTATTTCTCCTAGGCCACCACTGCATTCATTAATAATTGTCTATCCTCCTCAAAAGGAATTCCACCATCATATTTCTTAATCATCAATGCCCTTAAATATTCAAAATCATGATTGGGCAAGTCAAAATCTTGGACCATATCAACTTCAAGATTACTAGTAGAAGGAAGAGGAGATACCCGATTTATGTAATCCCAAAACATTCCACAGTCTTGACACTCAACAATTCAGTAGAAGTAGCTCCTTGTTGTGGACTATCGGGCATTCCATCATGCACACATTACCAAAAGTAACATCATCATTAGTCTCTTCACTTTCTTCATTAAGATCACATGGGGAATGTGGTAAGAAACATTTATCACACCACTCAATAACATGATTTTATTCTATCATAGAAACTCTAGCAGTTAAAGGATTAGGGACCAATTTGTTTTATCTTGGTTGTTGTTTTTTATTTCTATTGGAACATAATGATTAAGGGGTTTGGCCAACCCTGAATGTATATGGGTCCATCATTGATTAATAGGTTAATATTTAAAAATATGAAATATTTATATTTCTATTATTAAGTATGCTAACCTAGGTATATACTTTAGGTTAAATATTTAATATCATGGAATGATTATATTTCTAATATTAAAAATTATAAACCTAGGTGTATGTGTCAACCATTTTAGGTTGAAAAGGTGGGTCGGGAGACATACCCGATCACCTTATATAAAAAGGACTTTAGGTCCTCATTTGATATATTCGGAAATATATCAAAGGTGTGCACATCAAGTGATTTGGTTTTACCTTTGGTAAATAGGGTTTAAAGAAGGAGGTGATCTTACTTGGATGTAAAATAAGTTCTCGAAGTAAAAGGTTATTTTCAAAGTTGTTTTTACCCTATTGGGGTTTTGAACTATAAATACTTGTGTTACCTATGTTATTTATTTCATGTAAGTATTTCTTTATTTATTTATGTTATGATGTAATGTTTATTTAAATATTTATTGTAACATTATATAATATGTAATTTGATTAAATCCATATTTATTAGAATCCTCAAATTCTAACATGGTAACAAAGCAAGGTAAATTAAATAAATTAAGATAAAATGTTTTGTATTTTATTTATTTAATTTGTACGGGTTTTTTCAACCAACCGGAAGGGTAAATTAAATAAATTAAGATCAAATGTTTTGTATTTTATTTATTTAATTTGTACGGGTTTTTTTAACCAACCCGAAGGGTATTTAAAATAACCAGCCCCTTCTTTCCATTGTGCAACCTAAAAGTTTTTCTTTGTGAAGAATCAAGGTGAATTCATAGGTGGAAAATTTGGAAACTTCTTACCTTCCATGAAAACTTGTGTAGAGGTAAGGGTAAAATATTTGAAATATTTTTTCTATAGTTTTAATATGTGCAGGTTGAATTTTTTCAATGGTAAATTAAGGAGGAGACAAAGCTCCATCAAAATAGGATTTGAATTTTTTCCATTGGAAGTGTGAAAAATGTTGTCTCCTCTGTAAATTCTAAGGTTTATGTAGAATTTAAAATTACATGGCCTGCTAAATGTTTTTAAAAAAATCATGAGGGGGCCCCGTAATAAGGGTTATATGTGTTTATTTAAAAAAGAAGTATATATACTATAGTTTATAATTTTTTATAGACTATATGTTGTTTTTTATTTACATTATATAAACTATATACCTCTTTTTTAAAGTGAATATATTTTTACATTATAAATTATAATAGGTTAATATAATGTATTAAAATATACAAGGTTAATATAATGTATTAAAATATAACCTCCCTAATATTATATATAAGAAGAAATTCTAGAAATACACAAATTTTTTTCACTCCATTAAATTTGATAGTCAAATGACCATCACGATCAGTATCGTTCATTAAAAACAATCCACTTGAGACCCAAGAAACAACCTAGGATTAGTTAGGAAAATTATGGAATAATTTATTTATTTTTATTTAAAGAAACCAACAACCAAAGTCAGTTGCAAGACAACGACTGTCGCTAACAAGTTCCAAATCAGTTCTAATCCACTAGAATATACTTTTATTTTATTAACAATAATTAGAGGTCACAAGGTCCAAAATTAAGGGTTAGAATTTTCAATTAGGTTCAGAGGGTAAATTATCACCATACCCACTCTCAAATAGGATTAAAGTTTAAACTTATTTTTTCTCACACTTAATGCATTCAAAAATTCCCTAAATCAATCCCATTGGATAGGAAATTTCCTCACCTTTCCATTGATATAAAGAAGTTCTTATAACTCCTCATAAAACTCAAGTTATGGGCCGACAGGCCTTGGGGTGAAAACTTTCCCCAAGAGCGGGCCTACGGGCCGGGGTGGCTTTGCCCAAAGGGCGGGTTGGCGGGCCGTGGGGAGATTTTTTGAAATATTCCCACACAGGGTGAAAATTGATTTTGTGCCCTCGCCCCGCGGGTCCGTCGAGATCATGTGGCTCCATCCAAGAAAAACGGGAAAAATGAGGGAAGGCGAGGTGGCAGAGATGTTTGGGAGAATTTGCCAAAGGGGGGTAAAAAGGGGTAAGTTACATGCATGGGCCCACTCATCTGCGAAACAATTTTTCCAAGGTAAGGGTGGGAGTGCGTGGTCATGTGGTGATAATTAAAAAAAATTTCCAAAAACAATTTTTCTCAAAATGGATAAAATTTCAAGGGTTCCGCTCCTCCGCCATGCCACGTGGCAGGCATTCATTAGGCTGCAGGATTTCGGGCTAACAAAGGAAACTAAGAATTTTTCCAAATTTTTTAAAAAGTGCCAAGGAAGAAAATGGTGTCGCGCCTCCGTCGTTGCCTCATGAGGCCACGTGGTAGCTTCCAATTGGTGCTGGGGCCGTGGAGAAAATTTTGAAAATTTTCCCAATATTTTTCCTAAGTCCCAGGAAAAATTTGGGCATGGGCACCAAGGAAATTTTTCCCAAAATTTTAATGCCAAGTGAAGAAAACTTTAAAAGGCCATAAATTTTGATAGAGATCTCAATTTTGGGCAAACAAGGACTTTCTGGAAATCTCTCGACGCCCTCTTTGCATAAGAGTCATTAATTTTAGATTTTGATAAAGTTTAAGGGGTCAATTTCATGAAAACATTTTGCAAGATTTTTAAAAGCAAACTGGTAAATTTTAACTTATAAAATTTTGTTCAAATTTGATCTTCTCCTTCACTCAACATGCCAAACAGACATGGAGGATTATTCTAAGAAGGATTTAGGATGCATTGGAAGGTAATTTTGCTTGATTGATTTCAAATTTGAATTTTTACAACTTCTGACAGCTAAAAGACTATGAAAAGGTTTGGGCTCAATTTTGTAATGTTTTAAAATATTTCCTTAAGTGTTTTAGTCTACTTAGAATCATTTTTATCACCTTAAGATCAATTTAATATTTCATTTGTCTTTTATAGCTTGCAGGGTCATTCTAATTAATATTTGATAAATTTTTACAAGTATATAGTGGAATAAAAGATGGAGTTTATACAATTCAAAACAAGGATTAGTCTATGCCTTTTGCTATACTATAAAAACATTGAATTCATTCCATGCTCGTTTAAAGTAGTTATCTTTCCTTCAATCAAAATGTAGAAACAAAAATGCAGATTCTATTCTTTTCCAATCATGCATTTCAACAAGACATGACAATGCATTTTCTTCATACATACTTCCTTCTTCCAGTTTTCCAACCAGGGATTTCAAATACAAAATTTTAAATATAACAATTCCATTTTGAAAAAGGTAAGACAACTTCCATAAATTCAATGAATCTTTTACAATTCTTTTCATATATATATTTTCAAAATACAGAATACATAATACATGTCTTTCTTTTCTAATAACAAAACTGAATACAAAGCACAACTCTTTTACATTTCAAATTTCAACTTTTTTATTCCTTCCCAAAATTCATCATACAAATTACATTTCCTTCACATTCTTTCAAAGCAAAAATAGAGTCTATCTCTTTTTCATTTCACTTTACAAATTTCATAATCCATACATCCTCTTTCCATTTCAAAACATTTACAATACATCCACTTCAAAGTGGGAAAGGTTACAATGGGATTTCATTTCACATGGACTATCAAACTGTCTTTCTCCTCTACTCCAGAACAACAACATGAATTTCTCCTTTTGGATCACAACAAAGGTAGGGAAAAGGCAACGCTCTCCACCCAACCAAGACATCCAATGAAGAGGAGAAGCCATCCTTCTTCATTGACCCCGAGCCCCAACCAAAATGCAATAAGAAATGTATTTCAACTCATGGCAACAACAAGCTTCCACATCACAAAGTAATCTTTGAACATGCATATTTCAAATTAAAAACACAGTCCAAACAAAACAATAGTTTACAACTACATTGAAACATTAAGACAGAACTCAGCTTCATCATGCAAGCCAAAGGAGAAAGAACTATGGGGAAATCTACTTATGCCTCCCAATGGGAATTAGGTATCCACTTGTAACAAACAACCAATATAAATCATCACACACATCCTTATGCCCCCCACAAAGTAAGAAATGTAAGCTATTTCTTTTCCATGGTTGATCCCATTCCCAAAATCCCTCCACAAGAATTCTAATGCCACTGACATTCCCTTATGCCCCCCCACATGGATTCCCCATAGCCTTCTCCTACACCATTCCTAGGCAGTCTACCCAACCAGCCAACAAACACACAAAACATTCACCATTCACACAAACATACAAAGAAATAAAATCATATATGAAGAGTTAAGCTCCTACCTCTCCATCGTAGATTTTGTTCCAAAACCACAAGCTTTCAATGCCAAAATACAGTCCCAAAATCAGCAATGCCCAAGTATGAAATGCTCTCCAATCTCCTCCAAAATCAATAAGAGCTTTAAACAGCTAAGAAAAATTTGCCCCAAGGAAGCATTCCAAAATTTCAACAACCCAAAACAACGCAAGGAGTTTCAATTTTATAGAAGAGGGAAGAGAAGAGGATGAGGTGGCTCCATATAGGATGCCACATCACACATCCTCAACTCCAACAAAAAATTCAAATTCATTCTCCAAAGCACAATAAAGAGGTGGGTGAATAATATGAAAAACACACTAAACTAACACACTCCAAAAGCCCACACCCCAAAGGACTAAATTTAATAAAATGTAAGAAGAGTGCAATCAAAACTTATGACTTGATTTATAAAAAAATGTATTAAAAAGGGCTAAAATCAACCCTCCAACCATAGGTATGGTTGGTAAATAAAATTAAGAGGTATGGGACAAGTTTTACTTGTCCTACAAGCCTCCAAAATCAGCCTCCAACGACAAAATCGAATTTCCAAGGAGTTGGAGTGTTTCATACTTCAAAATATGACTTACAAAACTCTTACACATCACTTACACATACTTACAACATTTAATACAAAAGAAAACAACTTCTATAATTACTTTCTTATATCCCAAATTTGATTGATTGATTTATTTTAACAATATGATTACTCACATTAATTCTCCACAATTAAAAGAATAAAGAAAGGGGTAAATGCATCACAAAATAAACACATGTAAAAAATAATAAAAAGGAACCACATTAATAAAATACACAAAGCCCTTTGGTCACATTCAAAGGTAACCCCCATGGGAATCCCTAACAAAATACAACACACACAACAAAATATAGTTGCCATGGTGACCTTGTTGAATTCATCTAGAATTACAATGTGGTTGGTCTCTAATCCCCCGATGTTTGTTGTGATAGTTTAACCTACAAAACACAAATACCTCCTTTGGCCTTGTGGCCATATCGAACATCCAAAGATGATATAAATATAATCAAAAATCATTTATACATATAAATCAAAACAACATCAAGGTAATCAACAATATCACTTATAATTTATATCAACAACTATATCATCATCATATAATGTCAATTTTCTAGATCTACTCACAATATCCAAAAATCTCATGTCCAAGAACATTCATAATATATCCATATCAAATAGTATATCATCATCCACATATGAAGTGTCTCTAATAATCATCATGCATCATAACTAAATCAAGATCAACAATAATCCATGATCCAACATCTAACATCATACTAAATCAAAACTATAATAATGTCCATAATGTAATCAACGAGTATCAAGATCAGGTATTAAACGGTGTCAAAGGGAAGTGGGCACTACAATGACATTCCAAACATAAGGCAATATGATGGTTATTTAGACGTCAAATTTAAGTTGGCTAGATCTTTGTCTACGTTATTTTTTTCTAGAAATTTGATGTTGTTATGCATTCTTAGAGGTCTCTTCTTCACTTCTATATGGTTGGAAATATTTTTTTATATAAATCTAGGGTATAATGCAAATCCTTTATATTGTGGGTTATTATTTTGATCATGGAAGGTTAATTAGTATGCATTGTAATGACAAAATTAGTTATGATCAAATAGTTTCTTTAGATCTATAAAATTTAGATCTAATTCTATTAAAAGTGTTATTTTATTATCAATAAATATGTATCTAACTCTATGGTACATTGTATATTATAATGGGGTGTGTTTTACAAGTTTAGGAAAACAATGACATCCAGCTATTTTTGTCTTGACAAAACCCAAATCCTGAATGAAACCAACTACAACATTTGGGTCAAAACAAAATTTATGGTGAAAAAACTCGGACGATTGTTGTTGGATCTGAGGCTTCTCCCACCGATTGTCAAGCAACTGTAGATAACATGAATACATTCTTGCAATGAATTCAGGAGGCTCTTTCTATGATTCTATGCAATGTGAACGATGAGTACCTTATACACATTGGTAATATCAAACATCTGAAAGAGGTATGGACACAACTAGAATCTATACATGAAGAATAATTGGTATATCAAGGATAGTAATGAGAGTATAATAGCTGAAGGAATTCAAAGAAATGGTCTATATATTTTTGATGATTTCTCTTCTGCATCTTGTTTTATATCTTAGAGTTTGAATAATTCAAAACTATGGCATGAAAGGTTATGACATGTTAATTATCAAAGCTTATATGAAATGTATAGATATAATCTAGTGAAAGGTTTACATGTGTTGTCTTCTTCTCTTGAAGTTACTTCATTAAATGCTTCTAAATGATAGTTTTGATTCTGATTTAGTAAATGGTCATGATGATGTTTTGATGTTATAGATGTTTCTAAAACTCTTATCTTCCTAGATAAGAAATTAAATTGGGCTCAATCTATGTTAGAAAGTTCAAATCCTATTAACCTTAGGAAAATGACCAGAAGCCATCATATGTACCATGCATTAATTACCTTGTATGAACTTGAGTTGTGAAGTATTATAGGGTCTAGGTGGATATACAAAGTAAAATATAATGCTGATGGTAGTATTAACAAAAATAAAGCTAGACTTGTTGCCAAAGGTTTCACTCGTAACCTTGGTATTGATTATGTTGTGACATTTCCCGTAGCTAAAATAAGTACTTGTTAGGGCCTTATTTGCAATTGCTACTCAATTTGCATGGAAATCCACCCAATGGATAAGAAAAATAATTTTTTGAATTGAGATTTAAAAGAATAACTTTACATGTTTCAACCTAAAGGATTTGAATAAATTGGTAAAGAAAACTATGTTTGTAAGTTGAGAAATCCTTGTATGGTTTAAAACAAGCTCTTAGAGCTTGGTATGCGAAAAATTGTTTCCTTCTTTAAACTATTAGGTTTTGTTAATTGTTCTTCTAACAATGATATATTTATTAAGAAATAAGGCTCACATATTATCATTATATGTATATATATTGATTATTTGCTTATGTCTGGTGACAATTCTGATTTAATTCATAGGATTAAAGAGAAATTGAAGTAGTACTTTGAAATGAATGAGTTAGGTATCTCACATCATGTTATTTGTATGACTGTATTTCATTCTATTATTATTTTTCAAAACATAATATGCAACCATTGTATTGAAAAAGTTTCTTATGATTGATTGTAAACCATTTTCTACTTCAATGGAAGTTGGAATAAATATTGATCATAAATCTACATATGAAAAAGGTTGATCCTATTTTATATACATTGTTAGCTAATAGTTTGATTTATCTAACTATAACTCGATTAGATATTTCATATACAGTAGGAATTACTTCAAGGTTTATGGAGGAACCTTTTTTAGAGATTATTGAAATCTTGCAAAAAGAATTTTTAGATATTTTGAAAGGAACAATCAATTCTGGGTTGCATTATAATAAGAATGAAAATGCTATCTTATATGGATTTTAAGATTCTAACCATACCGATGTTGTGTTATAAAATATACTGGATATGTGTTCAAGTTTTTTGGTGTAGGAACCATTACTTGGAACAACAAATACAATCAACAGTCTCCATTTCTTCTACTGAGGTAGAGAAGTACAATGGAAGAAGTAAAGAAGCCATGTGGCTACAACGGTTGTTGGTAGAGATACACATGTAAGTTAAAGGAAGTATTTCTCTTCTATGTGGTGGTCAGAGTTGTATTACTCTTGATTAAGAATCCAGTTCAACATCAGAGGATGAAGAACATTGAGATACATATACACTTCATCTCGTGAGAAGGTGCAAAGTGATGAGATAAATATCAAGTTCATGTTGACTAAAGAGTAGGTTGCTAACATCTTCAAAAAGTCCCTGAGTGCTGCAAATTTTTTTCACTTTTGTGAAAAGCTTGGATTTTCGAGTTTCCATTGAGGGGGAGTGTGCATGACAATGTCACCTCCTAATGGAACTTGATTTTTGTAAAAATACCTTTGGGCATGTATACCTCCTTGGCTTATTTTTTAGAAAGAAGTGTAGAAAGATCTTAAAGGCGGTCTTCAGTAAACTCTTTAGTGCTTTTGAATTCATTGGTAAACATCTAGTACAAGCATATTGTTAAGGAGGTCCTTGGTTGTAAAAGGATCATATATGCTTAGGTTCAATAACCTTTTATGAGAACTTGTGAGAACATGTAAAACTCACAAATCATACTTAGCCACCGATCATGGAATGATCTTTGGGATTCTAAATCCTTTTGTTCCAAAAGGTAATATGATTATGATGAAGGTGTTATAATTCCTTCAACCGATATGCTAGCCTAAAACCTTTATGATTTAAAGATTGTAAATCTGTAGTGTACCACGGATGGTAATATATTGGCATATGTTATGTTACTCCACTTAACATTAAGGGGGAGTGTTGGAACATAATGATTAAGTGTTTTGGCCAACCCTTAATGTATATGAGTCCTTCATCGATATATAGGTTAATATTTAAAAATATGAAATATTTCTATTTCTATTATTAAATATGCTAACCTAGGTATATACTTTAGGCTAAATATTTAATATCATGAAATGATTATATTTCTAATATTAAATATTATAAACCTAGGTGTATGTGTCAACCATTTTAGGTTGAAAAGGTGGGTCGGGAGACATACCCAATCACCTTATATAAAAAGGACTTTAGGTCCTCATTTGATATATTCGGAAATATATCAAAGGTGTGCAAATCAAGTGATTTGGTTTTACCCTTAGTAAATAGGGTTTTAAGGAGGAGGTGATCTTACTAGATGTAAAATAAGTTCTCTAAAGTAAAAGGTTATTTTCAAAGTGGTTTTTACCCTATTGGAGTTTTCCACTATAAATATTGTGTCACATGTGTTATTTATTTCATGTAAGTATTTCTTTATTTACTTATGATGTAATGTTTATTTAAATATTTATCGTAACATTATATAATATGTAATTTGATTAAAGCCATATTTATTAGAATCCTCAAATTCTAACAATTTCCACATCCCATGGGCCCTTTAACTCTCTAATCTGATCTATGATCACCCCTAGGATGACTGCCAATTATATTTTGACCTTGAGTTTGGTGCTAGCCCTGAGAACTTTTTCCTATCCCTTTCTTTGCTCTAGCAAGTTTATAAGATATTTATTTTACTACTCCTGCTAGAGTTTTAACAACTTCCTCTAGATCAAATCCCTTGCTTGGTTGAGGCTTTTCAAGATTAACTAACTTAACACCCTCCCTTTTAGGAGGCTTTCCTGCTGCCTTGATATTATTTTCTATCTGTACTGCCATGGAGAAAGCTTGTCTCAAAGTCCCGAGGTTTTTGTCTCTCAAATAGTATGTTTTTTTCTTGTCAAAGGAATCATAATACTTTATCATGTAGGACTCATCACTTGGCCTCAATTTCATTGGAAATCTAGTTAGGGTTTTGTTAAATCTGGTGTTGAAGTCTTGGACTAGTTCATTGGGGTTCTTGTTATTTTCGAATTCTAGAGAGGAGAAACCTAGGATCAGTCTTGTCCCCATATTGTAATCTAAAAGAATTTTTCATCTCAGCCCATGAATCAATGGAATTATTTGGTAAGGATTTATACCAATCATGGGCATCCTCTTCTAAAGTGTGAATGAACAATTTGACATACACATCTTCATGTTCAATCTCAAAATCCTCCATGATATTAACAAAAAGTATGAGGTGTTAGTCACTAGTAATAACATTATTTCCTTGAAATTTAGGAAATCTGTTCCTCACTTCTTGTGGAACCACATTAGGATAACCCACCATATCGTGAAAGTCTATGGGACCAATTTTTTTACAAAAATGGAGCTCTAGGTGGAGGATGAGCCATATTATTTTGAGGAGGTGTCCCAATATGAGGGTTAAAATGGTATGGGACAAGAGGTATTTGAGGTAATGGTGTATGATCCTCAAAGTACTAGTCCTTTAATGATTCAGTTTCACAGAAAACTCTATTACTTCTAAGTGACAAATGAGGGAGATGAGGAATACCCTTATCAGTTGCAAATGAAGGCCCCTCACAAGTTGGAGTATATAAATTTGTGCAGGGACTGCTTGATCCAGAATTGTCTGAGGAGATAGAATAATCCTCTATCAAAGGCTGATCACTTTCAACCATAGGCACTACTTTCTCTTCTGACCTTTGATCTCCCAATTCTCTCTAGACTTGTTTCTTAGTTGGATTTGTCATTCCTAGCTCTGGGAATAATTTATTATCGGGATCTATCTTAAAGAAGAAAATTCTTCCTTCTAGCTTTGTAGATCTTGATGACAATTTTCAATTATTGAAGCTTGAGGCATTGGTATTTACCAGAAATTCTAAACAATGTGGAGTTGCCACTAAGGTCTTATACCTTAGATGTGTAAATCACTATAAATGACTTGTCAATTTGAACCTTAATGATCAATTTTAACAAAGCTTGACAAATCTCAACATCCTTTGTCAATATTTACCCCTAACTAAGAAAATTTAATGGAAAGCTTGCTTAAACTAGGAAAATATTAAGAAAATAACTTCTGATTAAGCCCATTTTTTCACAAATCTCAACAAAGGATGATGTATAGATCATGCATTTACATATAAACATATTCAATACATTACCAAAGATTGATGTTTCTTAGTATTTATAGAAATACTCCCGCGAAATGCAAAGTGCCACGAGGGTGTTGGTACCAAAATCAATCCCACCTTATAAGGTGAAAAACATCAACAAAGCTAAACATGATGCTTAGAGACAGATAGACTAGGATTTGAGACATTTTGTAGCCGGGGATAGATCTGGTAGTATTTTTTTATTTGGACTTGGGGAATTTTGGATAACACCTTACTAAGGGTATGACCTACCATGTTACTTTAGGTTATTCCTAAAACCAAGGTGAGTGAGAGGACCCATTTTGTAACCTATATTTATGAAAAGTGGTGGATAGAACAACAATATTTGGACTCCTTTTCTCAGGGAAATGAAAAATAGCCTCAAGAAGACATGGTCAATACAAACATTATCTAACTCTCATGATTTGTCACACTAGAAAATGTAGATATCTTCTAAAGAAGGCTCAGGTTACTAAAGACAATCATAATTCCAACTTGCTTCTGCATATTTTGGATAAAGGATGGGAAAATTCAACAAATATCCTTAGTATTTATGCATAGATAGTGCAAGCAGGGGTAATTTAGGTGGATCTGATGGTTATTGGTTGTAATTTTGATGTATTGTTGGGAAGTTAAGGATAAAGTTGATTATACAAAACCTCAAATGAACCTTACAAATACTACATACAATTATTCTTGATGTAAAATATGGATCACATAGTCCAAATAATTCCTTCAACTAGAAGGTTTGTATTCATGGAAGCCCAAGAACACAAGATTTCACACAAACTTTGAGAATTCAAACACAAAATATCATGACAAACTCTCAACAAAATACTAACAATCTCTAATCAAATACATTCCAGATACACTCAGGAACTGACAAAGATCTTAGATCAAATAAATACAAATTGATTTTAAAACCGTTTACCACATTATGAAGGAAAGATCCATCAATCATGTAATTGTAGTTACTAAATTGTCACTATTTTAACTAAGGCTTTATGTAATTCAGAGAGATTAATTAGCATAAGATTGCAACAGAAATGCAGACAATCGATTCAAAACAATTCATCTTGAACAAATTAGAAGCACGCATGAAAATACATAGATGAATTTAAAGAAATAGAATTCTTCAATAAGGGGACACAATAACTATGACCTCAATATTTTCCAATGGTTGTATAGTGTAACCATCTTGGTGAGAAGGTTTTTGAACAAATGAACAACCCAGTTTCTCAAATTGGTTCAGTTTCAGCAAGCACAAACAAGTTCTCTCCTTTTTTCTCTAAAGCTTAGAAAAATTTAACCCCCTTTATGAGAGAATATTCTCATCGCATTTATACATTTTAAATCACTCACTCACTATTCATTTTCAAGCCAAAAACATGAATATCTAAAGAATATTCTTCTTCTTAGCATACAATTTAATATGTTATCTTATGTTGCAAGGTGGAGAAATTATAAGTTACTCCCATTTTAAAAATATTTAACATATGACTGGGATGCTATGTCATTCCTTTTTGCATTTTTTTAATCATTTCTCCCTTTTGGTGGGAAAAGAAACCCCTTTTGATAGTTTTTAGGCACCTCCATATGGATTGATGTGACACATAAATCCCTTTCACCTTTTGAGGATCAATCTTGAACAACACACACTCATGTTCGTGTCTTTCTGGGTTGAATACTTTTCCATAAATTATGTCACATTATTCTAGATATCTTTTTTTTTGCACAATGCAAATCTATTTCAGATTTATTTCCTTCGTGTGAGATGAGTGAAAAATCCTTCTTCATTTGATGGAAATGATTTCATCCAGTTCAACTCATCTATACCATTTTCATTATAAATTTAGCTTCACTTCTTCATTGGTATGCATCCTCCTTCCATTTTTAGACTTGAAAAGCTACTACGAGGCTTTTTGTTGGTGTAATGGAAAGAGTAGCTATGGAAAATAGTTTGAAAGAAATATCCTCAAAAGATCTAAATCAAATCTTCGATCTAACTGGCCCAGAT
The DNA here is from genome assembly GCA_018340775.1 of Taxus wallichiana var. yunnanensis. Classification (NCBI taxonomy): domain Eukaryota; kingdom Viridiplantae; phylum Streptophyta; class Pinopsida; order Cupressales; family Taxaceae; genus Taxus; species Taxus wallichiana. Next base: position 906,378,646 of record CM031234.1, on the reverse strand, counting down.
GAAGCATTTGTTAGGGATTTGTTTGAAATTGCAAACCCAGGGGATAGTAAAGGGCCCTTGACATATCGGGAGGTTTGGATTTCCCTCCTCTTGAGATTGATTAAGATCAACCCTATTTTCTTAGCTTTCCATTCAATTTACTATCATCTCTTCCATTGGGAGCACCAAAAATATCCATAAGAGTTGAAGAAATTATGGATTGAGAGGAGGCCTCTTTTGTGTGATGGATGACTGGATACAAGTTTCCCTTTCTATGTAATGAATTATTTATGCTTAAAGAGGTTCCTAAGGATTCTTACATACTTTATGATAAGACTTCAATTGATATAGTGCCTCCATTTCTCACAAAGTAGAAGAATTAGAGTAGTGAATCATTTCTCTGGAAGAAGTTCAAGCAAGATCTATGCCACCTCATTAATCCACCATACCAAAAACATAATTAAGAAGAAAGAGGAGGAATCAAGCTCTCATCCCCTAATTGTCATTTTGGATGAGGAAGAAGCAGAGCCTTCATCTCCTTAGCATTCTAAGGAATCAATTTCTACTACTAAGGAAGGTAAGGGAAAGTATTCTCTCCAACCTTCCATTCATCTAGTGCAGCGGGATCCCTTGAATGAGAAAAAATTATCAAAACATTTTCCTGTTCCTATGCCAAGAGAGTGTCCACATTTTATGAGGAGGCACTTTGGGGTGATTCTATTCCCGATCATCACACTTCTTACAAGGAAAAAGGGAAGATGAAATTCCCTACAAGTGGTTTAGATCTTCTAGAATGGGTATCATCTTACCAAGAAAAAAAAATGAGGAATATCATGGATGGCCCCAAGATGACTGTTGAATCATTGATGGATATGGGGATGTCTCAAAATTTGGCTGGGTTAGTTGTATTTTCTCAATCAACTCAAGGCTCAAAGGATTTTATCGCAAGGAAGAACAAGTTGTTAAATAGAATTCCCCCATTTATAAGAGATTTTAAAATATAAGTAGGGGATGATTGAATGATTTTATTCTCTTAGTTTCCTTTTTTGATTTGATTTTTGAGAGTGTATATATATTTCATGGGTAGGGGGCCTTATAGAATCCCCATTTTTTCACTACATAGAAAAGTCTAACTGTTACATCAATACACATGCTTGATAATGAATTTACAATTCTATCAAAGCCATATAAAATTCTAATGTATCACATCAAATTACATTCATATTTGAGAGAAAAAATTCAAAGAAAACAACCCTAATCTCACTTATTAGTCTTCATATCTACATCATCATATTCCATCATCTGGGCATGTATGGTGTTGAAAAATCAAGTTTTCCTATTCAAATCATCCCCACATTGGTCCATTCTTTATTTTTATTCTCATGGATTTGATTATAACTCTGAAATTCCTCTAATCTCGTATCAATGGTGTCCATGGTTTTGTCAACCCACCTCTTTTCTATCTTCATCTTCTCCCTAAATTCATTCAAAACCTCAACCCTGATTTTAGCCAAGTCTTCAATTGCATGCCTCGGGACCTAAGATCACATTCAATCCGTCAAACATTGAGTCCTCTACTTATTTGTTTGGTCCTTTTGATGGTGGTAGCCTCTTTGTATGACATGTGGAGACCTTATGCAACTTTGGGGCTTCTCTTTTTCTCTCTTTTTGAATCTATGCCTGCATGTGTGACACTTGGAAGCCTCGTGAGATCTTCTTCTTTATCTTGACTTTTCAACCCACTTGGGCTACCTTGGCATGCTTTAGCCACGTGGTCTATTATAGCTCCTTGAAGGCCCTCGATTCTTTGTACCTTCTCCAAAATTCACCGAAGTGACATGTGGCACCTTCCACGTCCATTTCTAGACTTAGGAAAAATTGAGTGTCACAAAAACAAAAGAACATCAAATGACTAAGGGGACAGGATGACAAAAATGGTGGGCATCAGAGATCTTTTTGCTCTTTGCACTTCATTAGATTATCATCAAGATTACAACATTGGCCCAATTCATGGTTGATTTTTCACAGGGATTTTTAGGGGAAACATGACTATTACGTTTCTCAACCAAAAATAGTATTCATGCCCTAAACATAAGGTTTTAATTCATATTCAATATGATTATATCTTTCAATCATACATTCTTACATGGGATAACTAGACATAGAATTTTTTTCGAAGGCACTAACACCTAGTCTTAAAGAAATCTCAAGATCACTTGATGTTACACATGCCCCAATGATGATACAGGTCACCTCACAAGGTGTTCGGGATCTAGAGAAGCTCACGAAGTATATGTTAGCATCCCAAATGCTTTATCCAAGTTCCTTGTGCTTTGTTTTATCCCTTGCCCCCCTTTTCTTGGCTTTTTGACCTTCATAACAAAACCACCACCCTGCCAGGGCGGTGGTCTCGTGATCACCACCTGCAGGGGTGGCGATCCTATAATCCCTTGCCCTACTCGGGCGGCGGTCCTTCATGTGATCTCCAAAGCATGTTCCTTTGATCACTTGTGTGAATTTTCAACATTTACCAACTTTTCTCAACCACCTTAGCTTGTATTTATGTTTTTGGTTCCCTGTAATAGTGTTTCTCCATTGTTTAATGGTAAAAGAGTTCCATTCCAAGTTACCCTTTGGTGAATGGGAATTCTATAAATAGCTAGTTTGTTTTCAAACAAATGGCCCCTCATCCTCTCAATTCTCTTGTTCATTTTTTCAATTTCTTGCTTAGAATTTTGTTAGTTTCAGTTTTTCTTCCATTGTTGGCACTTTGGAGGTCATATCATCTTCTTGTTTCAAGTCTTGTTTCATTGTTGCTGCATATAGTCAGTTTAAAAAATAGAATAGCTTCATTTCTAGACTAGAATCCATTAAAGTTGTAGGTTTTGTTTTGTCACAAGGATAATTTCTAAAACTCTCGGTACACTTGTGTTGTATTCCCATAATAAATCCCACTAGGAATTACATAGTCAAGCTCTGTTCACTTGCACTATCCCTCTCCTACTCGCATTATATTCGGTCTATATCCAAAGCTTCCATTGTTCGAATGCTATCTTCTATTGATACTATCATATACACACTTTCTGGATTCACGAGGACATGAAGGAATGAGGAGATCACACTGAGGGGATGAAATCACACACAACTAGATTTACCACTATTCTATAAATGCCAGGTTTGAGCTATCAAAGTTCTAGTTATAATATATCAAATAGAGTAGTAAATCATTCCATTTCAGTTAAAAGCTTTTTTTGATATTTCCGGGGAAGTGTGGGGATTGATAGTTTCGAGAAACTGATTCATTCCTCACTTCGAGGTAGGATCGAGAGTCTTTCAATTAATATATATAGTTAGATATTTAGGATAAAATCACAATTGCATAGGACAAATAGCCATACCAAGCTACTTTGTTTGTTTTATTCTGTTTCTAGATTAGTTGTCCATTTTATAAATATACTAGAGTAGTTGCTCTTTAATTTCATTGAAATACGTCATTGAAAAATATAAAAATAGAAGGATGCTTACATAGTGTAAATACCTCTTTTATAATCAGTTTATTAAATGTTAGTTAAAAATTTAATCATTTTATGACAATCACAAGGACCTAGAGAGCCTAGAGAGATATATTTGAACCCATAGTACCTCAACCAAATCTACCCATGACTTTAGTTTATATAGATTATTAGGACCTTAGGATACGGGTCTTTGAGAGCCACAAAAAACTTACAAAGCAATTAGTGAGCAACTAAGAGGATTAAATATCAAAGATGAAAAAGCTATACATTACGGTCAAATCATCCCAATTATAGATTGCCTTGATAGAACATCTCGAATGACCGTGCTGAGGATTTGAAAGAGAACAAACATTTGGTTGCGATCCTTTGGTTCTCAAGCCTAATGCAGGAGACCTCCTCGTTGATATAGACACTAGCTTACGTATCCAAGTTGCCAGAACACCTGTTAGGTACTCTGAGAAAATCATACAACTTCTAGTTCTAAATGTAGAAGCTGAAAAGGCATACGATTACTGGATAGTCGGAAGAAGGGATTGATTCTTCACATGACCATAACAGGTCCTCAACAACCACATACTCATGGTTGTGATCCCCAAGTCCCACAACCCAACGGGCCTATAAACTAGTCAAGTATCACACACTTACTTACGAAACTGGTATTTAGATCCTCACCACTCCCACTAGATATTATAGCACAGTTTTCCATATTAAACATAGAAGCCAATCAATCCAATATTTTCTAGGCTAGACCAGAAAACCACCCATAGCTAACCACAAAATCCACTAAAACAACCTACCACCACTTTTATGACCTTATCTAGAGATATATACGAAGCTCCCATAGGTCACTTCCCACATATCCAACAACCAAGAAATAGGATCTCGGTAGAGCTTGACATCGATTGGAGCCTTCAAACGAGCCATTACACCAATCTAGGTTAGGAGGGCCTTCTTCACCTTAGATTCACAGATTCCATTATTGCATATTGAGGATTTAAGATTACTCGATTAGCTCATATATATCCATTCGCATTCAACATTCACCGGCTGTCTCGACATGACCTCGGGAAGTCGGGTACGAGGAAAGGGTACTTGTAGATTCCCATGCTCACTTGTCACTTTTCCATCATACAAAATTGGTGAACCCAACGTGAAAAAGTACACAATCTTCTGATTCAGAGTCAGATTTCTACTTGTTCTTCCAATTAATATACTTTTCATCTTTTCCACCCTTTTAGCCTTCACATCAGCTTCACCAACAAAATTGGTGAACCCGACGTGAAACAAACTAATATTCCTCTTTCTGTTTTCATTTCTTCCATCCACCTTTGCTCTTTCCCATTATTCTGCGGGTATTCATATACCCCCCGAATATGTCAGGATATGATGCATATGGTAGACCTCTCTCAGGTCTCGAAGTAAACTATAGTCAAACAAATAGACAACCATCGCCCTCACTTTCTGCATGGGCTGATAACTATTCAAGTAATTACTTGTCATCTCAAACTCCCCCTCACAGAACCAGTTCTAGTTCTTCATTCCGAATTGAGGAGTTTGATCAGTTTGCACAAACACACAACAGAGCCATCAGGCTCTAACAATATGACGTTTACTAGAGAATCCACTTCATCTCCTCGGGTCTTGTTCAGACCACAGATCAGTAGACAATCAGACCCACTCCCCTTTTTGGATGAGGAGTACTTGGCATGCTTCGCTAAAAGTGAACAACGCTTCCAAAATATGTATCCACCTTTAGGAAGTTTACAAATACAGTTTGATACCCTATTCCAGAGAACACCCCCATTCCTCCACCTATGGGAAATACCCTCGGTGAAGCTTGGCAGGGTAATGACCAATTCATAGCAGGGTATCATACCCCTTATAACCTCAAGCTATACAACAAACACCCTTAAGGAAAAGCACTTTGCGTCTTCACCATGGAGATCATTTCAGCCTTAGCTGAGAAGGTTAGAGGGCTAGAACTTGCTCAAGAAAACCAAAATTCATATTTTGGGCAAGCGAGAATCCCCAACCCTCTGTATCACCCTAGTCAAGTTGACCTCCTTACAGGAACAGGCACGTTAGGCATGCCTCCTCAAAATCCTTATAATTATCCACAACAAACACCAACTAGGACAACATTTTCAAATGCCGCTCCAGTTGAAAACATGACACCTCTCGGCTTGGCACCAAACAACCCGTACTAGAACAATGCTCCTCCTTATTTAAACATCTATTCAAAATCACCACAAGGAGACATGTTCTCTTCTCCTGGGATGTTTGTTCAACCACAAGGATTCCCTTATATCCCTACAAACGCATATGCTATGCCATATCAACAACCCATTCCACCTCAACCCCTCTAGTGAAGCCCCATCGATGGTTGAGGCCTACGCGAGTAGGGACTTACTTCGAAATATTTAAAGAACCCTAGACTTCACCATATGAAGCGTTATGCTTCCAGACCTCTTCTGATTTTCCCAAATACAAAGGGGAAGGGGACCCAAACACACACATTAAGGCCTATGCCACAACCATATGGGAATTACTCCCTTGGGATGGGGTTGTCACTAAAATATTCCCTAAGACCCTAGAAGGTATTTCCCTTGATTGGTATTACAGAATACTTGAAGCTTTGATACACTCATTTAAACAACTCGTGTTAGAATTCATCAAAGCTTTCGACATGAACAAATTATTAAGAACGGGAATCAGGGAGTTCTTACATATCAAACAAGAACATAATGAATCCACCGCTCATTTTATCCAAAGATGGCATATGGTTCTCTACTCATCAGTGAGTGCTCCAAATATGGATCAAATGGAACTATGTGATTTATTCCTTAATTCACTCAATAGAGAGATAAAGGAAGAAGTCTAGAAGTTCCCACTAAGAACTTACGATGAAGTACTCGAAAGTGCTCTCCGAATCGACCAAGCAGTGATTGATAGTGGTCATAAGACATATGGGACAAATGGAAATTAACCACTCCCAATCAAAACACTGTGGCCTATCCTAATGCTGGGAACACTAATCAAGGACCTAAGATCCTTAACAAGAACCGCGGGGTTACAACAGATGGAGTAACTGACCAAGCTAAAAGGGAAAATATTGTAAACATTTTGCCACCTATTAATAATCAACGAAATAATAATTTTACCCCAACAATCAACACGGTGGATTTTAATCGTCCACCATGGAAACAACAACAACAATGTGACAAGTCCAGATGCAAAGTCCAAATCAAAACCCAACCGGATATCAGAGTCAAAACCAAAGGCAACAACCTCAAAATTTTAACTCTAAAACCAACAACCTTATCAGAATTTTGGGCCACAATAGGTTTTAAATCAACAGCCTCGAAATTACAATCCCAATCTATATTGTGGCTTCCACAAGATTCAAGGCCATGATACTAGGACTTGTCATGAATACAATAAATTCATGCAGCATTTTCCAGAAGATAAAAACAACTCTTTATAGATATGTTTTTAGAAAATTCTATAGTACCCATGCCAAATGCTTATGCAGGGGTAGTTTCCCCTCAAAATGCATCCCTCAAGATCTTCAATGACCCGCTCCCAAACCATTCTAACAACAACAAGTTAGATCCTAATGGAACAAATAAGGGTGTCATGATAGGAAACAATGATCATGAAGCTTTAACTTCATTAAATCCACCAGTCGCACCCCAATTAGGAACTCGACCTCAAACTAAGATAGTTGGTTTGTGGAGTTAGACACCGAACTACCCATAGAAACCATAACAAGAACATGGGATTATTCTTCTCAACCCACTCCAAGTTATTCATTGGAACCAGACAACACTCAACAAACATTGGTAAAACCCATATAGGCGCCTATGATCTAATTAATGATTTAACTAAAACCTTCTCACACATCTCCTTCTTGGATTTGTTAAAAAAATCTCCCACCCATAGGGCTGCCCTCTTAGAAGCATTAGGCCTTGGCCATTTAATCAACATCACTCCTCCTCCGAAACACAAGTAAACCATGTGGATTTTGACATTTATCCTCCGGGCAGCCAGATAGGGATACTAATTTATATTCGATATAAGCAAAATGCCAACAGACATTGAAATTACACGAAGAGGTGACCCAACTTTACATTTACAAGTTTGGGTCTACAATAATTATGTTAAACGTGCAATGGTTGATGATGGGGCAGCAATCAACATAGTCCCCTTCACTTTCCTTCAAAAGTTAGGATATGGAGAGACAAACTGTTCCACGATGTGAAATACGCTAAGAGGTTATGATAGCCTCAAAGCCACTTCGATTGGAACCATAGTTTTACCAGTCACTTTAGGACCCAAGATGGTCCTCACCGAGTTTTATATTATAGATCGGAAACCAATTATAATATGATCCTTGGTCAGCCATGGATACACCGCATGAAGGCAATCCCTTCCACATTATTCCAAGAAATAATATTTCTACACTTAGGGAAAATATTCATGGCACAAGGTGACCCAAAACCCTTTGATATACACCTAGCTGATTTGAAGAAAAGACCAGGTGTTCACTCCGAGTTTGAACTCCCAACAAATCAGCTTGTCAAACCAACTAATTCACAACCAAAAGAAAAGTTGATACCCACCACTGAGTTGGAAATTACAAATCCAGCCGAGGACGTTCCAGTACTCAAAAATGAGACCAATGTTATAAAAATAGTATCACTAGGGACTACCACAAAAATTGTTGAGTTGCTGGAGAAAGACTTACCTATTCTCCTACCATTTGATTCCATGGGTATAGGACACACCCTAGGGAATCACTTCTCTTCCATCAGATGAAATTTTTATGGTAGAGGTAACCAAAGCAAAAGAAAAAATACAATAGATATCCCAATGTCCATTTTTCCAAGCAAATATTGGACTCTCCACTTTGATGGAGCTAGATGTCACTTTGGAGTTGGGGCGGGGTGATCTTTACTTCACCTGAGGGAAAGATCCTACCTTTCACCTTTAAATTAAACTTTGAATGTACAAACAATAGAGCTGAGTACGAAGCTCTCCTCCTTGGCCTCATCCTAGCTAAAAGAATGGGTGTCGATAACATTAGAGTGCTAGGAGACTCATAACTAGTTACAAACCAAGTCTCTGAGGTATATGAAACTAGGGCTGAACATTTACAACTATACAAAACAATATGTTAGATCTAAGTAAGGGATTTAACTTCATATCAATTGAAGCAATCCCACGAGAGCAGAACCTTCTCACAGACTCAATAGCAACCTCAGCTTCCCGTTTCACCCCAAACAATGAGTTGGAGGACACAAATTTCACGGTATCACTTCGTATCAAACCATTAGTGCGTAAAATACCAACAAACTCACTCCTAGCTCATGGAGAAGCTGAGGATGATTTTTCTATCATAGGTCACTTTGATGATGATAAAGTCACTCTCGAATATCTAAATGCCTATGCGGAGCTACACCTTTCTCACCGTATAGTTGATCTTTCCCTAATACCTCATTCCTCTTCCTACTTTGGAAATCCCATGGTAGAGTCTCCTCCACGAAAGATCTCGATATCTATGAGATAGAAAATGGAGAAAGCTTGGAATTACCTCTAGCCCCACCTGAATTTGAAGAAGGTAACACTTCTTTGATAGAAGAAACCATTGATATAAACATTGGAATGGAGGAGGAACCAAGAATTTTGAAGTTGGGATCCTCGTTAACTCCAGAGGAGATAGAAATACACACCCAAATCCTCAAAGAACATCAAAAGGCTTTTGCATTTAATTATAAAGAAATGATGGGCATTGCACCACAAGTCACGGTACATAATCTTGTCACTAAACTAGATGCAAAAGCCAATTAAACAGAAGTCAAGACCAATGAAGCCAAAAGTGGCTCTCATGGTAAAAGAGGAAGTAATAAAACTTCTCCAAGTGGGATTCATCAAGCCTATTGACTATTCACAATGGGTATCTAATATTGTCCCTGTCCTAAAAAAGAATGGGAAGATACACATTTGCATAGATTTTTAGGATATTAACAAAGCTTGTCCCAAGGATGACTTCCCATTACCATCCATTGACGTTATCATTGATGCAACAGCTGGATTTGAACTGTTGTCCCTCATGGATGGGTTCTCAGGGTATAATCAGATTAAAATATCTAAACAGGATCAAGCCAAAACTACATTCATAACTCCTTGGGGAACTTATTGCTACGTTGTCATGCCATTTGGTCTTAAGAATGCGGCACTACGTATCAATGGGAAATGACTTATATATTCCATGATCTTATCCATAAAATTGTGGAATCCTATGTGGATGACTTGTTGGCCAAGCCAAGAAACATTGTGATCATCCAGAAGTGCTCCGTATCATCCTCTCATGACTAATTGAGTATGGCGTCACATTAAATCCAGAAAAGTGTGTGTTTGGTGTGACAGGAGGTAAACTTTTGGGATACATTATATCTTCACGAGGGATTGATGTTGATCCCACCAAAATACGGGTTGTTCTCAAATGATCCCACCATCGACGAGTCTGAATCAGGTCATTTCTTGGGAAACTTGGTGCAATCCGAAGGTTCATCCCAGATTTAAGCTTTTCCATTCATCCAATCAACAATCTACTCAAGAAAGATTATAGCGTCGATTGGACTGAAGAATGCAACAAGGCCTTTGAAGTAGTTAAATGCTTCTTGTTGTCACCACCCACGCTAATGCCTCCCAAGCTAGACCACCCTTTGATCCTATACTCACGAGCCACTCATGTCTCGCTGCCTACATGCTGGCTCAAGAAGATGATGACAAATGAGAGAATGTGCGATCTATTTCATTAGCGAATGTTGCTCGATTATGAAACACATTACACACAGGCAGAGAGAGAATGCCTTGCCATAATTTTTGCAACAAAACATTTGAGACATTACATGTTAAACCAGGAAACAAGGGTCATTGTAAAGATAGACCATTTACGAACATTTCTCACACAAGGATCTTTATCTAAAAAGGTTGGCCATTTCATAACCTTAATGGGAGAATTTGAGTTAACATTCATGTAAACCAAAAATCCATTAAGGGACAAATCATTACAGATTGGTTAGCTGACAATCCACTAGATGGAGGTGAGTTGGTAGATCTAGACTTTCCCGATGAGTGTGTATACTTTGTCAAAACTAGGCCCCCATTTCTACATGTCCCTGGTATACTGATATCATCAATTTTATCATGGACCATACATACCCAGAAGGTGCCACATCACAACAAAGAAGGTGGTTACACATTATTACCACTAAATATGTTGTTTTAGACCAAGTACTCTATCGTAGAGCCTTCGACGGCATGCTTCTAAGATGTGTCGACATAGAAGAATCCAAGAGGATTCTTCATGAATCCCACAGTGGGATATGTGGGGGCCACTTTGGTGGTCACGCCACCACTCACAAAATACATCGGATGGGCTATTTTTGGCCCACTCTCGAGCATGATGCGTAGTGGAATTTGTATGTAAGTGCCACAAATGCCAAGAATTCTCATGAGATTCACATGCCAACACAATCCCTACAACCAATAGCGACTCCATGGCCCTTCTCCACGTGGGGTCTAGACTTGATAGGGAAGTTCTCTCCCTCATCAACCGATGGCCATAATTTTATAATCACAACCATGAATATTTTACCAAATGGGTGGAGGCCATGCCTCTCACCACCGTACTAGGTTTGGTAATTGCCAAATTCATTCTGAACCAAATTATCTATAGGTATGGTGTCCCACAAGTCATTATCTCAGATAATGGCATGTCCTTTAAAAATGATGAAGTCCATGAGTTATGTAGCAAGTTCAAGATAAACCATCACACGGCCTCTCTTTACTACCCTCAAGCCAATGGGCAGGCTGAAGTGAAAAACAAAACGTTAAAAGCTATTCTCCTCAAAACAGTCAAGGAGAACAAGCAAGATTGGCATTTAAAACTATATCCAGCCTTGTGGGCCCATCGAACCTCAATAAGAACACCAACAGGAGCAACTCCTTTCTCACTGGTATTTGGGGTAGAAGTAGTTCTCCCACTTGAGGTTGAAATACCCAGTCTCATATCTCATTACAAGGGATTCTGGATGAAGAAGCTTATAGGGAGGCATGCCTCTCTCAACTAGAAAGCCTTGATGAGGCCAGGTTAAATGCCAAACAATGGCATAGAGCCTATGCTGACCGGATGTGCTGGTAGTACAACAAAAAAAGTCTATGAGCGAGAAATATATGAAGGAGATTTAGTTCTAAGACTAGACAACTTGGATCGATAAGAAAACCGGTGAAGGAAGGAAGTTCCCCCAAATGGTTGGGCCCATACTCGAGTCATGAAGGACTACGGAAATGGTGTGTATCTCTTGTGCACACTAGAAGGTGAGGAATTCGGTGAAACTATCAATTCCTTGCATCTTAAGCGGTTTTACGCATAAAACACCAAAGTCATTACTAGTACATTATAGCTACTTACATTGCATTAGTCTCTTAGCTACTTGCTTCATTCTGTCCATTTCATAAAAATGGTAGTCCAGGAGCTTACTCTTAAAACAAATCTATTGTAAATTTCTAAAGATATTGGCAAAAGCATTCATATCACATCTCTCCAAGCATCATCAACTATTTTCAAATCTTCTCATCAAATTTGATAGAAAAACATTGATGGAAACCATACCAAGACCTGCATACTTGGCTTTGCTCTTTCTTTCTACTAGGTGAAGTTGTCCTTGCCCATGGTCTATTCTAGAAGCTTCTTGGTGTCACATCTATCCCTCTTAAATCTCTTGGAATGAAAGGATATCCCAAAGTCATAAATCAAAAATGTCAAAATCAAATGAAATCAAAAGCACCAAGCAAACAAAATATTTTATTTTACACACTTCTTTGCCCCATCAACCTTCGGTGATAAGCCCACATCTCTTACTGGTGATGTGAGGTTGGGAAAGGAAAGAAGTGCCCTTACTCACCTATATCTTGCCTTTGGTGACAAACCCATGCTTCTTACTAGTGGCGTGAGGCAGGGTGTGGGGGGTCCAGTCACACAAAAACAAATCTTGGTATGCTAAAAACACAAGTCAAATTCTATTAAGAGGAAGCAAATATCCAAATATCCAAATTCCAAAGAGATCAAATCCTCAAAACCAGATTTTGTCAACTAGGTTGCCATTTATGAATCTAAGTCTAGATAAACTGAAAAGTAAGTGGCCTTCTAAGCTTGGTAGTAGTTCTGAGTAGGGTGGGTGTGTAGGTCCAAATTTGGTTCTTGTTACTAGTTTTTTTGTCTCTCATCATTCCATTCAATCAAACTCATACAACTTGTGCCCTTCCTAACTCTTGGTGTTGAGCCCTCGCATCTTACTAGTTGCGTGGATTTGGGATTGGGGCAAGTTCATCTCTTTATCACTATGCATTCATCATGTTTTGCCAACATAAGAAGAAATTATAAACATTTCCCAAAGAGTTCAAAAGTTCAATACTACCATATGTTAGTATCATCTCATATCAGCACTACAAAAACATACAGAGTAAAACATTCTATCTACTATCATTTGTTATCCATTGCATACATTCTGAAAACATGAAAATAGTATTCTAAAAACATCTAAATACACATATAGAAATGAGTCACAAAATTCAAGATAGGCAAAGAGTCTAGATCCAAAGATATATATATATATATATATATATATATATATATATATCAAATCAGTTTCATATACAATGCCATCATGCACTAGGCATGGTCAAAATGCTCAATGAGCCCAAAAAGTACAAAAACACTCATATAAACATCTAAAAAATACTACAAAAATAGTCTCTCAATCCCTATGGGATCCCTCAGAGGGTGCGCGGCCACGCCTAGGACTCCGCTATGCGCTCCGAATGCACCTGAGGGCTCATGGTCACACCCCGGTAGCTTGTCTCTCGCTATGAGAAATGGCTCCTCCTCATCAGGCGCTCGGTTGTCCTATATCCAGCCACCTCCATGTGGAGAGAAGTCATAATCTTCACCGCATACCAGACAGAGGCAAAAACATCGGTGTGCCTACCATTGCTTTGAGGGCTCCCCCACGTCCATGGAAAGCTCAACACACGGTCTTCTCCGAGGAGAAGTAGGGTATCGTACACACTCGGTGAATCAAGTCTCACCACTCATCAGCAGTCACTTTGCAAACAAAGGAGAAAACAAGTTAGAAAATAATCAAGATAAAACCAAGAGTAAACAAAAAAAAAGAAATAACAAACTAAGACAAGTCTAACTAAAACAAATGTCAGGAGAAGAGTGACAACTCACTAGGATCACCAGGCCTCCAAGAAGGATCTCTAGGATCCGCCTACCACTGATGCCACCACCGACTGTGCCCCTCTCCCACATCTGGGGAAATGTGATGGCCTGCAATAGACTCACCATCTCCACCTAGGTCCCGAGAGAGTAACTCCTCTGAAACCAGAGTCACCCTCTCTGTGCTCCGCTCTACCCTCTCGGCCTGCAGGATCTCCTAGGTATCATGCCACTCAGGATCACTATCATCCCCCCACCACCACCCATCTCACTAATCTCCATGTCCTCTGTCTCCTCCTCGGTCTCTCCCCCAGTGAACTCCTCAGACTCGGAGTCCACGTCAATGGGCTCATCACTGCTATGAGCGGGACCAGTGGCAATCCAAAGTAAGGGTGCTTGAGGAGCACCAGCTCTCCCTCGTGCATGTACCACCCTCCTAGCCGCAATAGGAGTACCGGGCATAACAATAGTCCAACCTCGGCCTCTAGGACCTCCCGAGCCTCGCGGATAGATCTATACACTGGCACCACCGGAGGAAGCATGTCACTATAGGGAGGCCAAACTGCTGTGGAACTCTATCAAAGGGGTGTATCTCCAACTTCCCACCCTATCTATCAACATTGGCTGGTGGTTTGACAGGAAATCAAAGTAATGGTCTCCTCTCCCCATACCCCTACCATGGCCTGATAAGGAGTGGCCTCCATGTCTGTAGTAGTCAGGGAAACCACTGGCTGGTGGGGTGCTCTAAGAACTGTCATCCCCATCCACCTCGCTGCCCTGACAGCCCCGGATCCTCCACCTCTACACCTCTCCCATATGGGATAATGTGCTCATACACCCAACTCATGACAAGAGTCGGATGGCTCAGTGACTGCCCCTATAAATGGACTACCCTATATAAGTCATGGTAGGTAGTCCCGAGGATATCTACTCCCCAAGCATAGACACGTCCATGGCCCTCAATCTGTGTAATAATGGGGGCCCAACAATATAAGAGGGTGTCCCCTCCCTTATCCCCAATCAATCTGGATGCAAGGATGCCCATGATGGCCTTGCGAGCAAGGGAATGTCTGACTCAATAATAGAGCGGATCCTCACGCCCTTCTTTGACCCCATCGATACAACCACATCTCCCATGTAGGTGGCCCACTAAACCACCTGTGATCTAGATATAGCTATCTTAAGAGACAACCACCGCCCAAGGATCGGAACCCCCAGTATATGGTAAACATCCTCCAGGGTGATAGACCACTCACCCCTAACTCTTGGAAATCGGAAGGTGTTTGATCCACATCCCAATATGAGAACAAGTCACACAATATGTGACTGGCAGGTGCAACATGAGGAACCTATGCAATCCTCCATATACCAACCCTCTGAGTATCCCGCTCTACCTGGGAGAGTGCCTCCAACACTACCGAGAGCCAATCACACTCCCTCTCCCGCTCCATCTAATGTACTCCTCCTTCTTCTACATACACCCAAAAACACGCAAAAAGGAGTAAGTTAGTATCAAAATTGCATTGGAAAAACTATTAAGAACATGCAAGAATGCTAAAAATGCAAAAACAAGTTAAGTAAAGTGTTGTTTTGACACTCTGTAATGGACCACCACCCTATGCAGGGTGGTGGTTCCATAACCACCACCTTCTAAGGTGGTGGTCCCATAACCGCCACCCTGCTCAGGGCGGCGGTCTTGTCCCATGAGTTCAAATGGGTCATGTGCCCTAAAAATGCTCAAAAACAAAAATTGACCATTTTAACTAAAACAAAAGCCTACCCATTAGGCGCCCCCTAAGTGACCCTATTAACACTAGCATTTCTAAAAATGACCCCCAAGACAAAGATTTCAACATTTTAACATTTTGGGTGCAAAAATGGTAAATCGAGAAGAACTAACCTGAGATCTCGCGGGTCGACGTTCCTCTCGGAGGCATGATCGCTATCTCACCATGAACGTTTTGACTATACTCTCATCAAAAACCGTCACCGTGGGTCCCAGAGCTCAAAAACTATCAAATCAACATGCACAAATGAATAGGAAAATGAGCCCATTATATATATATATATATATATATATATATATATGTTTTGACTCATTTTGAATGCCCCTTTCACAGGTTTGGAGCACCGACGGAGGTAAGTTCTTATCCCCGTGCAAATGGTAAGTCCTCATTTCATATTAATTTAGTATTTATTTTCTCGACTTATTTTATCTATCTGCACTTGAGTCCTCTTTTCATTTTGTAGGTAGCGGGAATTTGGATGGCATCATTTCGACACACGGGCATGTGTCAGGTATAATTTCTAGCTTCCCATTTTGGGACCACCATACTCGGACCCACCATTTTACGCCTCTTCATGGCTAAAACTGCTTCTCCAAGGGGGAATATGTACATACCCAAAATTGTAGGGTACTACACCACCGAAATGATGTTACACATGCCCCAATGATGATACAGGTCACCTCAAGGTGTTCGGGATCCAGAGAAGCTCGCGAAGTATATGTTAGCATCCCAAATGCTTTATCCAAGTTCCTTGTGCTTTGTTTTATCCCTTGCCCCCCTTTTTCTTGGCTTTTTGACCTTGATAACAAAACCCACCTGCCTGGGGGGCGGTCTCATGATCACCACCTGCTGGGGTGGTGGTCCTGTAATCCACCCTACTGCTCGGGCGGTGGTCCTTCATGCATTCTCCAGCATGTTCCTTTGATCGTGACTTGCATGAATTTTCAACATTTACCAGCTTTTCTCAACCACCTTAGCTTGTATTTATGTTTTTGGTTCCCTATAATAGTGTTTCTCCATTGTTTAATGGTAAAAGAGTTCCATTCCAAGTTACCCTTTGGTGAATGGGAATTCTATAAATAGCTTGGTTTGTTTTCAAACAAATGGCCCCTCATCCTCTCAATTCTCTTGTTCAGTTTTTCAATTTCTTGCTTAGAATTTTGTTAGTTTCAGGTTTTGCTTCCATTGTTGGCACTTTGGAGGTCATATCATCTTCTTGTTTCAAGTCTTGTTTCATTCTTTTTTGCATATAGTCGATTTAAAACATAGAATAGCTTCATTTCTAGACTAGAATCCATTAAAGTTGTAGGTTTTGTTTTGTCACAAGGATAATTTTTGAAACTCTCGGTACACTTGTGTTGTATTCCCATGATAAATCCCACTAGGAATTGCATAGTCAAGCTCTGTTCACTTGCGCTATCCCTCTCCTACTCATTTATATTCGGTCTATATCCAAAGCTGCCATTGTTCGAATGTTATCTTCTGTTGATACTATCATATACACACTTTCTAGGATTCACGAGGACATGAAGGAATGAGGAGATCACACTGAGGGGATGAAATCACACACAACTAGATTTACCATTGTTTTGTAAATGCTAGGTTTGAGCTATCAAAGTTCTAGTTATAACATATCAAATAGAGTAGTGAATTATTTTATTTCAGTCAAAATCTTGTTCTCGATATTACTAGGGAAGCTGTGGGGATTGATAGTTTCTAAGAAACTTTGATTCATTCCTCACTTCTGAGGTAGGATCGAGAGTCTTTCAATTTAATATATTTAGTTAGATATTTAGTATAATATCACAATTACACAGGCAAATAGCCATACCAGGCTACTTTGTTTGTTTTCATTTTGTTTCTAGATTAGTTGTCCATTTTATAAATATACTAGAGTAGCTGCTCTTTAATTTCATTGAAATATGTCATTGAAAAATATAAAAATAGAAGGATGCTTACATAGTATAAATACCTCTTTTATAATCAGTTTATTAAATGTTAGTTAAAAATTGAATCATTTTATGACAATCACAGGACCTAGAGAGCCTAGAGAATATATATTTGAACCCATAGTACCTCAACCAAATCTACCCATGACTTTAGCTGATATAGATCAGGACCTTAGGATACAGGTCTTTCAAGCCACAACAAACTTACAAGCAATTAGTGAGCAACTAAGAGGATTAAACATCGAAGATGACAAGGCATATACGTTCTGGTCAAATCATCCCAATTATAGATTGCCTTGATAGAATATCTGAATGACCGTACAAGGATTCGAAAGAGAGAAAACATTTGGTTGCGATCCTTTGGTTCCATAGCCTAACGCAGGAGACCTCCTCATTGATATAGACACTAGCTTACGTATCCAAGTTGCCAGAACACCTGTTAGGTACTCTGAGAAAATCATACAACTTCTAGTTCTAAATGTAGAAGCTGAAAAGGCATACGATTATTGGATAGTCGGAAGAAGGGATTGATTCTTCACATGACCATAACAGGTCCTCAACAACCACATACTCACAGTTGTGATCCCCAAGTCCCACAACCCAACGGGCCTATAAAATAGTCAAGTATCACACATCGGCTTACTAACTTACGAACTGGTATTTAGATCCTCACCACTCCTGCCAGATATTATAGCACAATTTTCCATATTAAACATAGAAGCCAATCAATCCAATATTTTCTGGGCTAGACCAGAAAACCACCCATAGCTAACCACAAAATCCACTAAAACGACCTACCACTACTTTCATGACCTTGTCTAGAGATATATACGAAGCTCCCATAGGTCACTTCCCACGTATCCAACAACCAAGAAATAGGATCTCGGTAGAGCTCGACATCGATTGGAGCCTTCGAGCAGCCATTATATCCGAATGAGCCATTACACCAATCTAGGTTAGGAGGGCCTTCTTCACCTTAGATTCATAGATTCCATTATTGCGTATTGAGGATTTAAGATTAAAATGTAATATTTGAGTTGGATTCTTGTGGAAATCATGCCATAAATATCTTGAATGATGTATACAAATGTGCTCAAAAATTGAGTACCCTCTACTCACTAAATACTCATCATCACAAGAACTCATTTTTTCATTCCAAAAGCTGGTCAAGAAAGAAGAAAGTGACTCTCTCTCCTTCAATGAATATAACTTAGAGTCCATAGCTAATATTAGAAGTTTCATTAAAAAATTGCAATGGATAATAAAGGATGGATCAGTAAATGCAAGGAAATTAGTGATGTCCCTAGGATATGGACCAAGGTGGTGGGCTATGTTTGTATTCTAGAGGTAGATAAGTTGGAACTTGTAGTGTCTTAGTTCAACAAGGAATTCAAGGAGTAGGATCAAGAATAATGAATCATAAAATTTATTCATCACATGGAGCTTATTCATCAAATATGAAAAAATCTCCCTCCCCTCTCCTTCTCCCTTTTCTTCTCCCCCTTTATTATTCTTCATTGTGCATAATCATGATATTTCATCTCATTCACTTAAGTGGATTTCTAAATTTGGATTGTAAATGTCCCTTTGATTTATAAAAAGGGAACTTATTTATCATTCCTTAGGAATATGTAAAGTTACAAGTTGAATGAGATCAAAAATATTAATGTGGGGGATTGGTGAAAGGTCAATTCACAAGGATATAAATTGGGATGGATTCCCCATTTCAAAAGATCTTGAAATTTAGTTCTTTGGTAGAAATTGTGGATATTTTTTGTTGAAATTTGTATCATCAATACCCAATAAATATAAGATACATTTCTTCCATTTCCATTTTCCTATGTATTCGTCTATTTTATCTCTTATATGTACTTTATATGTATAGTGATCAATAAATAGCTTTGTATCTTTGATGAATTAATCCAAAGAACTATGTTTCGGGTTTGTTAGTCTCATTAATGGTTTTCTTATTTCCTCTAATTGAATGATTAACTACTCTAGTTATTGGGTGTGAACTCTATAATTTCCTACTCATGACAATAACATTCCCTTTCTTAATTTTAATCCTTCATATCTCACCGCTGCAATTTTTTTCATTGTACCATGTATAAGCACTTTGCCACAGTTTAATGAAGTGTTTCTATGTGATCCCCAAATTTTTGGCCACCCCAAAAGAGTGGATAGGAGTAGATTATTTTACATTCAATATTGTGAGCCTCCCCATACACAAGAATGAGGGGCATATCCCATGAGAGTTAGTGAAAATCAACTAGTTTTCCATTAGATAATTTATTTCACCAACAGGTCATAAGATATCACACATAGACTATGGAGGATAAAAATTTCAAACAACTAATGAAGTGGTCATTGGATAAAAATGTGTTTTTTGTTTAATATCAACATGAGAATGGAATTTTGGTTTCCCTTCTTATTTTGAAACAATGTAGAGATATCATTAAATCATTATATGATCAGTTGATTATTTTGAAGCTTTTGAAGTGGTATGAATTAAACCCACTATTACATGATAGAACCATTTTTCTTAGCCTATTTTTGGGTGTATGAAAATATTGTATATTACTCTCCCAAATTTGGAACTTTCCGAACCAATTACCATAGTTTCCTTTTCCATTATGTGTTTCCCTTGATGTTTGGTTTGTTTCCCTTTTTTTTTTTGTGTGTTTATTTTATTTATCCTCATTCATATTGTTACTTGTATTAATTGGTGAAGGATTGAATATGCTTCCCAATGGAAAAGGTAATGATATTCTTAACTATGATAATTCTAATTTCCTTCATTATCCCATATGGTCTATTTCCTCGAGTTAGAGATAGATGTTGTCATGTTAAATATATACCATGAAAACTTTATAATTTTGGTCATGAAAACTAAGGCCCTATTTGAAAACTTTCTCTCTTGGTTGTTGTAAACCCTTCCTCTAGCTAGCTTGCTAATAATTTCATCCTCATTTTGGATAAGATGAAAGTACTAACATAATTTTCAAGTGTGTTTCATGTGTAGGGATATATTCTGAATGTGATTGAAGAAGTTCTTTGAGATCTAAAAGAAAACAACTATCCCCATAGGCCTAGAAAGGGAAATTTTGGCCATTTTACAGCTGGTGAATACCCTATGGAAGGTGATTGAAATATTGTAACCCATATAGAAGTTTTGTAGTGGAGTTATGAATGCATTCAAGGTAGTTTTGATTCTTAGGATCTTGGTGATGTCATAAATCAAATAAGAAAGATAGCGGGTGCAGGGAGTGCCATACTCCAATAGATAAAGTTGACTTGTACAAATGATTTTGGGAGTTATGGGAGGTATTTGGATATAAAAATAGGAAAAAAAAAAAAACTTGGAGTCATCCACATGATGGGAACATCATGTTTGGTCTAAAAATTCAAAATCCTTTGTGAATATCTCGTGCAATGCACTTAGCCCTTCAAGACAAAAGAGAACAAGCCCTCGAAATAAATTTACATGAATTAACATCTATTGAAATTGTTTGGGATGATCTCAACATGTGATTTGGATTCAAAATCATATAAGGTGTGACAATAAAACACCATCCATGCTCCCAGGGGTAGAAAAATACTCCTGTTGTTCTAAAACGGAGTTGGTGGGATGACATCAACAAATGAAAAAACATGATAACACTTTTAAAGCTTATGTGTCCCTTTAAATTTTTTTCTAAGGTGTAAAGGGTAATTAGGAATAAATAATTTTACTCTCCCATCTATTCATGCAATTTCATCGCTTAAACAACTTGAAGTGTTAAAAGGTGCTTGTGAGTGTTTCAAGTTCCCATGCCCCCTCCTCATGTTCCCATGAACCTTGGAACATTTTGGATCATGATGTGTACCATTTCACTCTTCCCCAAGGTTCAAAGGAACATGAGTGACACAAAATTTATCTCCCCATGTGCAATATTGGTTGTGTCACTTAAGTGACATCCGACAGTGTTAGAAATAAGTTAAATTTCTCCTACTCAAACCTAACCCGTATCTCATGTTCGTAGTACCCATGACACACTTGGAATAATTTTTGTCCCCTTATAGTTTCACCATGGTGAAAAGGGAAATGGGAGATAGAAAAGTGTGCTCCCCCATGAGCCCTCTCTCTCTCTCTCTATGTGTAACATGCAAAATGTCATTTTCACCCTAGAAACATGTCAAACTTGTCTGTTGCTTCACCATCTCCCCTCTCCTCATGTTCCCATACATTGTGGCACATTTCTCATCTAGTAGTGTTCCCTCAAATTTTAGTAACAAGAAAATGGAAAATGGGGACATGAAAATGCACTCCTCTTCCTTACATTCAGTCCCTAGACATGTGAAATGCCGATTATAGCCCTTAGAAGCCATTTTGCAACACCATGCATATCCCTAACACTGCACCATAGCCTGCCACTTGTCATCATCAGGTGCAAGGCACACTTTCTTATACCTCATGTCCTATATTTTTACAAGTGCAACCACATGCCAATCCCCATTCAAACTGGGTTTGGCCTATTGGGTAAAAGGTGAGTCAAAATTGTAAATATGAATGAAATAACTCCAAAGATAACACACTTGACATTTTTAATCTCATTGGATTTGATCCTCCTCCCAAAAACTCCATTTTTTCCAAATGTTTCTCCTAAAATTTTCTAGAACCCTAAAGCTCCAAAACTAAATTTCTCTCATATTTCACAATCTATGCATGTGATCTTCACAAATATTCACCGGTGCACTTCTTAAAAACACCTTAAAAATTAATGTAAAAGAAAATAAATTGATGATATATATGATTTTCATCGACTATAATAAATTTTCAGCCCATACAATTTCCTTTTCAAATCTATGGAGTTCTGGCAAATAAAATTCCTTGTAACATGGAGCAGAAGGTCCCAAGACAAAACCTAATATTTTGAGAACAGTTTCATTGCATTATGACACACAAAAGACCTTATTCTAAAAATATTCAGTTTTGAGTACGTCCCTCATGTATAAATATAGTAATTTTCCAAAAAATAAACCTTCAAAGGCCTTTCCTATGTTACTCCCTACTAGTAAAAATCATAAAAAAACGAATGGTTTGATTAATATGCCTATTACATAAGGAACTTAAAAGATTCTAGATTATTTGAATGGTTTAATCAAAAGAGGGTTCGAAAAATGTTTAACCCTTAATTAAATTTTACATCAATTTTATTGGGTGTAGAATAGATTATAGTTAATTATAGAACTTGTAAATATGTTACAATATGAATACTAACTCATATTTACAACTCAAATCGGATAGAATGAATTATACATACACCAATTAAAATGACATGTAATGAAAAGAACAAAACAAATGTATAGAGAAAATTAGCTGATTTCTAGATATATCTTGGACTATGCAATAATAAAACTATGAGATTTGATCCCGACTAACCTTCACAATTAAAGTTGGAACTATGACTCAACCTAGGCACAATCATACCCAATAATGAGGATTATACCCTATGGTCTTGACCTTATTTTACAATCCTGGACCTACTCTAAATTAACTTCTATAAATTTCTAGGATGTTCACCTTTCTATAATTATCTATCATTATCAAACCCTAGTTGTCACACATATAGCGGGGATATTTGAATATATTTATCACCATCTTAAACCGTAGCCATGGATAAAGAGTCCATCAAAATAAAAATTACAAGTTTTTGGGCACCCTCATACACCATCAACATTAGTACTACTCTAAATAGGACTCAAACTACATAGCATTATCTAGCTATCATGTGATATTTAGATAGATCAATTAGATTTGGCACTTTCTTTGATCATGTTTTCTTTGAATTGGATCTTGTTAAAATACTTGGAGAGAGGATATTTAAAATATTTTAGATGAGAGTATAGTTTCCTTGAATTAGTTTGTATCTTCAGACCTAATGTGGGTTTTGTCCTAATAACTTAAAATGTGCTATTGTAATGTTTAGGGAGCTTTGGATATCTTTTACAAGTGTATGAAATGAGTGATCTAGTGCATTACCTTTGGAGTTCTGAGTTAGAAAATGAGGTAGTGTTTACTTGCTTATATAGGGTTATGTAAATAATTTATCTAATAAATTCCGACCCAAATGAAGTATAAGACCCAAATAAATGTTAGTTGGAAATTTTAGTTGGAAAACATGTCATTCCAAGACCATACAAATAGGTCAGGACTAGATATAAAATCCTAAAAAAACTATACCACTATGGCTCAGGGAAGAAAAAATGAAAAATGAAATGTGGAACTTGTTAATTTGTGTTTTCCTATGGATTTTGTGGATTATATTCTTAGAATGTGTCAACATTTCAATGTTAAAGGATAAACAAGCTAAACAATGGACCTCGAGAAAGTGTTAAGTAGGAATGGAGAAGTTGTATTTATCATAGCAAGAGTACATAGTCAAATTAAGGGTTGTCAAAGTGCAAATTACCAAATTAGTGTGTCTACATGAGATTAGGTGTTATATTCTCAATGATCTTAGGATGTCCACTACATCCTTGAAAATAATTGGAAAGTTCGTTAAAGAATTGGTTCTCTCAAAATGAGACCTAGGAAATTCCTTTAGGGTAGGAATTATATAGACAACACATTGTTGAAATTGTTTAAAGTTTCATGCATTCATGTCACCTTGAATCTTGAACATGGAGATACGATAATGGATTTTGAAACATTGAAAATTGTATGATGTAATTTCATGTATATTATGTGTTCATAGTCATCTATGAAGAATGTTATATGAGAGAGGATAGTTTAAGATCATAATGTTCACTTTAATGGTGTGAATATGTATATTAATGGGTATCCAAATGTAGTATATGGGGAGAATTTGTATTTGATCATACCCTTGACACATTTTATGGGTAGATTTGAGATTATTAGTAGAATAACTATGATATTTGATGAATTATAAAGAAGTGACACATGTTCCTAAACCCTTTTTGATGAGAGCTCAATTTAATTGCATATTGTCAATCTTGAGTGAAATAAAAATAGGATTGTATTTCAAAAGAGTAGATTATATGGGATAATAGACACCACAGGGAAAGTGAAGAGATAGATATTGATCCATGGTTAGGGTTGGTACTCAAAATTACACCTTGAATATGACCATGAAGGATCAATAATTATTAGAAATCATAGGGATGATCTTTGCAATGTGGGTTTTGCAAACTGAGATCAACCTCTAGAGAAGGTTGATTCCTCTACCTATTCCTAATGCTAAATTACTCCTACAGTTGGAAATACAAATATCTAGTCCTAATCTTAAAAACCAAGGGACCATGGTCAGAAAGAGAGATGCATGGAAGGGAAATCCTAAGCTAAAGAGGTGATAACACCAAAGAAAGGGGGAAAATACTCTCAATGAGGAAAAATGGGAAGAAAATGAAGGAGGAGATGTCAAAAAGTTATGCCATAAACCAAAATAACAATTAATCTTCCCTTTTCACATAATGAACAACAAATTTGGAACCTAAAAAGGAGAAAATGCATGCACAACACATCACAACAACAATAGAGAGGTAAGATTACAAATAAAACCAAATTAGGATATAGAAACAACCACAAGTCAAGAATTTTATTACTTGAAGTATGCACAAACCATTACAATGGAGTGGATGAAGGCTCAAAGGGCCATTTTAGAGCCCAAATTTGAGTCCTTCAACTCAATCACTTTAAAATGGTGCACCTATATTCTAAGAGGTTCTAATCTTTACAAATGAGCAACATTTACCAATATACAAAAAAATGGGAGAAAGTAAGAGTAGAGGGAAAAGATAGAGAACTTAGATTTATTGCTACAACCACCAATAACATACATTAAATCAATGAAAATAACCATATGATCCATATCAAAACCATTTCCTGTGTTATTTTCTTGTAGGAGAAGGTATGTGCACCATTCACCATTAAATTTGGTAGTTGAGCTACAGGGACTACACTTTTATTGTTGGGACTATATTTTCCCTTTTTCACCTACATAACTCCATTTTTTGAATTTCTTAACTCCAAATTAAACTTCAAGATGAGTGATCCAAAACAAGATTTCTGAAAATTTAATTTTTGGAAAATCCTAAAAATCTATTTTTAGCAATTTTTGTATTTTACATTTTTAGGGTCTTTGGAGAATTTTTGGGATTCATAAAATTTTGGGAAGAACATTTATTAACTAGATCCTTTAACTAGTTGTGTGCTTCACTCTTCTTTCCAATGGATAATTAGGTTTGTAAAACATATCAATGAGCTAGGAGATATGGCCCCGATAAGGGACACTAAATAAAATAATAAGTAATAATAGGATATATTTTGGTTTTTTCTCACTTATTTATTTTCAAATCCACCTATAAGGTGGATACGAAAGGTCTCCATGTAGGATGAAATTTTGGTTCCCATCCGAAACCATTCATATTATTTTTAGTAGTTTTCAAATTCTTTATTATATAGCTACGGGGTTCATTTTAAGACCCCCTCCAAAAATAGTTTAGAATTGGTGGAAAATCTTCAAAATCGACTTTCACATCGATGGAAAATTTCTGAAAAACCATTTCATGGAAAATTTGGCTAGGTTGGACACCCATCCATTGTCTGTCATCCAACCTAGCCATATAACCTAGGTTAGAAGGATGTCCATTATCTATCATCTAACCCATCCATCTAATCTAGGTTGAATGGTTGTTCATTTTTTTGTCTAACCCAACCATCCAACTTGGGTTGGACAACTGCCAATTATCTGTCATCCAACCTAGCCATCCAAAATGGGTTGGATGGTTGTCCATTATCTGCCATCCAACCTAGTCATCCAACTTGGGTTAGATGACCATCCATTTTATATCGTCCAACTCAGGTTAGATGGTTGGGTTGGATGATAGACAATGGATGACTGTCCAACCTAAGTTTGACAACCATCCATCATCTTCTATCCAACCTAGGTTGGACGGAAGATAATGGATGTCCGTCCAACCTAAATTGGATGAAAAAATGATCTTTGTTATATGTCTATATTAAATAGGTACCCCATTGCAACACCCCTGGCTATGTATTATACCTCGGTGAATACAAGCATAAGTTAATTTTTACATATAAATAGTAAGCAAATTGACACATATAAATGACTTGTTGGCCAAAATTTTCGGTGAACTAGGCATGTGCCAAATTGCTGAAAAATTTCTATTTCCAATTTCTAAAATCCCTAATAGTCACAACTTTACAAAAATTCTCCACTTAAATTTTTCCGTATAGTTATAAATTAGCTTGTTTTGAAGAAAGAGACAGATCTCCTGACATACATCTCTATTATTGATTTTACCAATTAGTATTAATTTGAAGTCACAATAAAATTTATTTTGTTTAGAACTCTTTCATTATAAATTTTATTATTATATCACATTAAAATCCATTGTTAGTGTGGTGTCCACTAGGTTGTACTTCAATCCAAATCAATTATACCTTTCCAATGAGCCTAAGTTTGAAAAAATTGGAGTTACAAGGACAAAGTTATGGCCATGTAGATTTTGGGTATGTGGGAGGAATATACCGCAGATTCCCGCGAGCCTTTAAATGTCACTTTAATCATTTTTGGCATTGGATGGATAAAGAGGTATGCCAGTACGAAGGGAAGGGTAAAACTATTCAACTCGGGTCTAACTTACCCGACGTACTGTCTCCCTCTCCCTTCCTTCTCCTCATTGCTTAATTAGTCAACACATACCATTGGTAAACTCATGAAATATGGGAATGTTCCGCTAGTTCCACATAACCATACCTTAGTTGATTCTTTTCCCTTGATCCCATTTAGTTGGTCATGTTTCTTTGTAAGGGAACATATGTAACAAAGAAAGAGTTCCTTTGGTTCCCAAAATATCTGATTTTGCTTGACAAAGACCTATTTTTCCCAATTTTTAATTAAGATAAATGTGAATTTGTGATCTTGATCTCGATGTTCATGTAGATAAATAAATATAAAAATTTAATACGTATATTTCACCTAAGAAACTAAGTAATAAATTATGAAACCCTAAGTGCAAACAAGAGGTAGAATAGCATAACTATTTCATAGAGATATGGAAGATGCACAAAGATGGAAAACTGATAAATACAAAGCACTCGACTATTGCATCAAAGATTAGAAAAATTTATATCCGGAAGAATGAGCTGGACTGAGGCACTTGGAGAGGGACATGGGCACCTGTGGGTGACCTAGACTTGTTTTTGGGCACCTGGGTCTAAGGAAAATATCGGGAACCTCTTCTCGAGGAGTCATATGGTGTTCAATTTTAGTCACATTTGGTCACTTCGAGGTTACACAAAGATTTCTGAGGTCGCTTGAAACCTCCAATGAAGTCTCGAACCTACAAAACCCTCAAATATACATTAAATCCTAAAAAAGAAAGATGCAGAATGAGGGGTTAGACTATCCTTAGCTGTCAAAATGGTGAACTTACGACTAAGAATTACACTACATCTCAGACCCAATGTAGTTCTGTGTGTGTTTGGAATCGTGCCCTAGGTGGCTCTTGTGCATGTCACACTTGATAGTGAGCAAGTAAGCTAGATGTAAAGAAATGTAATAAATGTGTGCATGAAATAGAATGAACTTCCCTCCTATGAAGTGTATGTAGAATAAACAGCCCTTATGTCCCTTGGATAATGCTAGATGGATGTAACCTTAGGTGGTGATAACTAATGCTTAATGCTTGGTCTTTTATTAGGATCATACAACTTTATATTTATATGATTCCTTTGCTTGAATTTCATAATCAACCCTAAAAATACCGAATACCAAAAATATAAGATTCTCAAACATCTAGAAATGAACCAAAAGTGTGAGTAAAGTAAAAAAGGGAGAGGGGTGACCATAGGGGATAAGGGAGCTTGATGTTGACGTCCTTGCAAGGCACTTGTGTCCGGGATGATAAATGTTGAAGTGTAAAAAGATAGATTGAGAAAGTAAGGGCTCAAGGCCAAAAGTAGCAAAAGTAGCAACATGAAGTAAAGAAAGGTCGTAAATGACATGGGTTAATTAATACTTTTATTAATTAGTACTCACATGAATAGTAGTATGTAATCAAGACCATATAATTACCCAAAGTATATGATTTAGTGTCTACATTTGCCCCCACTTTATGTTGGTGAGTGGAAATATTGGTAACATAAAGTAGATAGAGATATGTACTTAATAACCATGTAGATCAATAATGAAAGTGTGTCGAGGGACAAGACCAAGTGTGGAGTGATAAAATTGTGAAGCTTGGATGATATGGAGGAGAAAGTGTAAAAAGTGATGATGAGGATGAACCTAGGGTGGAAATTCATGTGTAGATGTCGTGATGTACCTATTGTCGATGTCAATGTTGTTGTGATTATTGAGTGATGTTGACTACCACTTCCCATACGAACATATCTACAAAAGTAAAAAATGAAAAAATAGTTAAATACACATGTATATGTCTAAAAGTATGTAAAAATGTTGAAAATGTGAAAAAGGAACATGTGCACCTGATCCGTGATGAGGAAAGAGTGTAGAAAGGATCTTGAATATTTTGATGAAGGGAAAGTTTTTAGGGTGATCTCACGCCACAACAGAAGTAGTGTAGGGAGAAAGGTTTAATGTCATTATCCAAGCTTTGACTGCTTCCTAGAATTATTGAGTGCATTAAATGTTGGTTCTTTGGGTGATCCTATGCCATAATAGAAGTAGTGTAGGGAGAAATATCTAGTGTTATTCTCCAACCTTTGATTTCTTCCCGAAATATGGAACACCATTGTAGATGGTGTGTAAATTCTAAGGACCATGACTTATAAAATTTGTTGTGTGGAATTATGTAGATCGTGTTGAACTACCAATCACTGATTAAGTGCCCCTAGTTTTAGGCATCCAAGAAAGGCATCATTGTGCTAAGGACCCAAGTCTTATTGTAAACCCCGTCTCTAAATTGAAAACTATGTTATACTAGTACTTGTGTTGTGTTTTTATAACTATGTATGGGGTGAATAATTCACACAAATGATTCCCCCTCATTTGGGGTACATATGACGTCATTGAAGAAGTATGTAGCCCAAAAGAGGGTTGGCCGTTATGCTTAAACCATGACCTACAAGGGGAAGGGAATGCGTTTTGTAGAAACCAAGAAACATTGAAACAAAATGGATATGAGACAATTGTTAGTATAAGAAAAGAACAACCGCATGTATAAAAACAAATGTAAGCTAAGTAGACAATGTATAATCTAAAACGTAAGTAAACATGTAAGAAGATAGTTTAGACTGTGAAAAAGGGTTACAAATAGGGGATATCATTCACAATGTCGCAAGACAATCAAGGCCAAGATGACCGAAAGAAGACAAGTGTGCACACAAAACAAAGGCAAAATCCCGTAAATAAGAGCATACAAAGAGAAAGCAATGACAAACAATGTAACAGACAACCATGGAAGAAAGTAGACTTGTATAAAAAATGCTACACATGAAGAACTCATTAGCATGTTAAAAACATAACAAATATGTCAAAACATGTATAATCCAATAATATGATGTGCTATGAAATAAAATGAAGCAATACCACCTATAATGTATGAAATTGGATGCCCCTAAGAGTCGTTGTGGGACTGGTAATAGGTACTACTCCAAGTATCCATGTTGCATGTATAGATATGTATAATCTATGAACATAACTAGAAGGAATGTGAAAATGGATGTGTGTATGATAAAGATAATGACATACAAGATATATATCTAGCATGTGTAGTAAAGTGAACATGTAAAAGTATAAGTAAGCAAGAGTAAATGCAACCAAGATATGTAATATGTTGTGGATGAGATGGAATGGAATGTAGTGTGAATGATAGGAGTAGTGTGCCCCTCAAGTGGATGTGTATGTATGTAATGAGGTTCATTTATTTATTCCCTCAGTAGTCAAGAATGAACCGTAAACGAGAGTGCATCATCGGGAAATGGTTTGAGTTTTGTGTAGGAAAGAGATGTGATTGTTAAAGAAAAAAAAGTGTAAAGTGTGAACACCTAAGTCAATGAGAAAGTTGATGAAAATATATGAGTGTGATGATTTCTATTTGATATATATACCCTCAATAGTCAAGTATAGACCACATAATTAGAGTACATCATGGGGTAGTGTGTCGTATTTTTGTGTGAGAGATGTGTGGTGTTTGGTTGATTGTCGACAAAAGATATTTATTATAGATTTGTTGAGTATGTGATGTGTATTTCTATGTTTATGGGGGAGAGATGTGTTTTGTTAATTATGTGCAAGAAAGAGAGGTGTTTTGACCGTGCTGATCATATACTAGGATGCGCAAGATAACTATGTCATAAGAGCATCACATGTGTAAGTTTTATACACGTGTAGATTTTATAAGAGGTTTGTATTGATTGTTCGCAAGATAAATGTGCTATCGAGGAAATTTATTGTGGGATAGACTATTATGTTTTATATTTTGAATATTTTGAGTGTACGGTTGTATGTTGTATTTGATATGTATGAAGAGTATATGGTGTAAGTGTTTCGGGTAGGTAGTGTGTAGTTTGTGAGGTTCATGTGTATAGGATGTCATTAACAATCAAGTGTGAACCAAACCACAAGAGTGAATCACTGGGAAGTGATAATACAAGCGTGTGTGAAGATGTGTATGCTAAAATATAGGTGTGAAATGATGTGAATATAAGACATGTGTTAAATACTAGGTGGGAAATAAGTATAATTACCCCAAGTGTGTGATGATAATGAGGATCAAGTGCCACTATCTAGAAGATCATCATTGCCTTGATCAAAGCTGATTGGAGTGACGTTGGATACTTGATATGCAATAGTATGAGGGGTATCATATAGAGAGCCATTGCAGACTTTGTAAAGTGTACACGGTCATTACATATTATTCATTAGTGAAAGGTCTTTGGTAGAAACCCGGATGCATACCAATGAGTAATATTTTGAGAATGACCAGAAGATTAATCATTACTAATAGAAATACTACAAAATGGCATGGGAAAAGTGATAGAAGTGTGAATGGAGTCCAAAGTTCCTCTAATATACTCAAGTAGAGATTTCTTGAGTGTTAATGGAGAAGTGTGGGGGCTATGTACAACGAAGACTACTAGATGAAACACACGAAGACCATAAGTGGTCATAATGTGAAAATAACTATGATAATGATAAATATAATTAATCATCAATCCAATCTTAGTTAAGCCATAATATGTGCAAATAGTATCTGAACAAGTATTATACATTGGAATATGATGCCAAAAAGAGTTTTTGATTAAGAGTGTGCATGTGAAAGGATATAGTATGGTTGTAGACTTCTAAGGAGAGGATGAAACAACATCCAAAGTATGGATAGACCCCTGATAAAGTACCATAGCATTAGTAGAGGGAGGGGTATTGAATTTTTATTCACCAGGGCCATCAGCCATAAAAGTGTCATTGAAATAGGAGTCATCTACATCAATAGGAGTGAAATTAAGTTTTCCCAATGTTTCATCAGTAAGTTCAATAGTATCAACTTTGTCATTAGAGTCATCAAAATCATTTGTGTTGGCATTGTCATGTTGTATATCTATGTCGAGGATATTGGTAGGAGGTTCACTAGATGTAGGAGTGAGAGGATCCTCAATAGGCAAACCAATAGTGTTCAACGAGAGAAGATACTATGGGTGAGATGATTATAGTAGTATGAGTAGAAATATCCAGAATGCATGGAGTAACGAGAAGAAGACTGTGAAGTGCTAGATTAACCAATGTCATATGTATCAATACTACTATATGGAATAGGTTGTGAAGGAGGAATAGGCATAGCAGTAACAAGGTCTATGTGACAAAATTTGAATGGTTCAGGATCTGCAGTAATAGTATGTTTGTATCCATCATGTAAGAATTTGACACATTGATGTATAGTGGATGGAATTACTTGCATTGTATGAATCCAAGGTCTACCTAGTAATAGATTGAATTGAAATGAAGCATCTATAACGAAGAATTCTGTGAGGATAGTCTTAGGCCCAACTTGAATATGTAATGAAATAGTTCTTAGGCATGTGCAAATAGTTGAATCATATCCCGAATAAGAGTAGAATTATTAGAAATTAGATTATCGTTAATTCCCAATTGTTTGAGAAGGGAATGAGCACATAGGTTGATGGATGATCCATTATCAATAAGTACATGTTTAATATAAGTGGTGTTGATAATAGCAGTGATAAGTAAAGGTGCACATGGATTATCATTAGCAAATGGTGATATGTCCTCATTAGTGAATGATATAGCATGTGGAAATTTTTGAGAGACTAAATGAGGTGTGTGAAGGCTACCAAAGAATTATCACTTTCTATATGAATAGAACAAAGGAGACCTCTAATGTTTGATGAAAATCAGGTGCACTACATAATAAGTCATAGAGGGATATTTTGGTTGGTGTATTCTTAAGTTGTTCAATGATATCATAGCCCTTAGAAGCAGTAGGAGGAACCAAAGAAGTGATAGGTGGTGGAATATAAATGGGTGGAACTGTAGGAGGATGAGTGTAGTGAGTAGTTGCTACATTAATAGAGGGATCATCCCGAGTCGTAATAAAGTGAGGAGGATGTTGAGTACAAAATTACATGAAATCAGCAGCAATATTAACCATTCTCGAACCTTAGTGGGTATGAAAGAAGGATAAGATGATTGAGTCATGACTTGATAAGGAAAAGACATATTCCAAAGATAAGGGTTTGATCATCCAGGATCACTAGAATTATTAAGATAAATGTGAATTTATGAGACTAATCGATGCTATTTTCATAGTATATAAATGCATCAATTAAATATAAATATTTCACCCAAACAACTAAGTAATAAATTATGAAACCCTAAGTGAAAAGAAGAGGTATAATGACATAAATATTTAGAAGATATCTAGAAGATGCATAGAGATATAAAAATTATAAATACAAAGCAATGACCATCACACCAAAGTTTATAAAAATGCGAGATCTAGAAGAATAAGTTGGACTGGGGTGCCAGAGATGGACAATGGTGCTTGCAGCTTCCCTAGGCCTATTTCTAGGCACCTAGGTCTATGGAAAATCTCAGGAACCTCATATGAGGTTTTTCAAGGTGTTCACTTTTATTCACCTTTTATCTCTCTCGAGGTCGCACGAAGATCACCGAGGTCACTTTGAAACTTGCAATGAAGTATGAACCTACAAAACCCTCAAATAGACATCAACTTATAAAAATGAAAGATGCATAATGAGGGATTGAACTGTCCTTAACTATCACAATGGTGAACTTATGAATGAGCACTACACTACATCTTAGACCCAATGCGCTTCTATTTGTGTGTGCGAATCATGCCTTAGGTGGCTCTTGTGTGTTTTTCACTTGATAACGAGAAAGTAAGCTAGATGTAAATAAATGTAATAGATGTGTACATGGAATAGAATGAACTTCCCTCCTATGAATTATATTCATAATAACTATCCCTTGTGTCCCTTGGATGGTGATAGATGGATGCAATGGATCTATTAAATGCTTAATGGATGTAACCTTAGGTTATGATAGGTAATGCTTGGTGCTTGGTCCTTTATTATGATCACATAACTTTGTATTTATATGATTAATTTTCTTGAATTTCCTAATCAACCCTAAAAAGGCTAACTACTAAAAAGATACGATGTTCAAATGGATATAAATGAACTAAAAGTGTGAGTAAAGTACAAGGGGAAAGGGGCCCTCATAAGGGATGAGGGCACACAGTGCTTTGGTGTCCCGGCTAGGTGTTGGTGTCTAGAATGATAAATGTCAAAGTGTAAAAAGGAATACTTGGGCAAGTAAGGGTGCAATACCAAAAGAAATAACAAAAAGAAAAGAAAGGTGGCCAAGATATGGGCTAGTTAATATTTTTCTTAGTTAACAATCACATGAATAAAAGTATGGAATCGGGACTAGATAATTACCAAAAGTGCATCATTTAGTGTCTATAATTTTGACCCAAATACATGAAATTTGGATAAGTATGGAAAAGGAGGTGCCTAGATGTAACATCCCGATCTTTAGTCCTAAAATTGATAACCATATAGATGGTCAATTTACCATTGAAAAATTTAAACAATGTTAATAAATAGGACTCTTATCTCACAATGACATATATCTCACACACACATTTATGTATATAACAATTTTTTTATTATAAAAACATGTATATTATCTATTTGTAACGTAATGTACTAGCCTTCATTTTATGTTTCTTCATTAAAAACCTTTCACATATAAGGTTGTGGCATGTAAAAGAGTTGGTATTGTTTAGCCTTGGAAATTCGGACTCAATTTTATGTTTGTGTGAAGACTTATGTAAAATGCTTTGCAAAATACACCACTTAATATAAATGTATAACATGCATACATTTGTGGAATAAACTTTTATATTTGTTAAAAATATGGTATATGTTAATATTATTTAAATGCGGTGTGTGTGTGTGTGTGTGTGTGTGTGTGTGTGTGTGTGTGTGTGTGTGTGTGTGTGTGTGTGTGTGTGTGTGTGTGTGTGTGTATATGAATGTGTATTAAATGTATGGCTTAGGCCTTAATGTTTTCATGGAATATTAAATACGAACATTGTGAACCTAAACCTATATTAGTGTTGTGTGAAGTAAGGTTTGGGAAAGGTAATATGTGAGCAATTTTAAATGATATGGAAGTGGAATGTGTATGTGGCAAGGTAAGGAGGGCGTAAGGTTTTGGGTTTATGGGAATTAATTAATCCAAAATCCTTGGGAATAGTTAGCTTCCTGAGAAGCCATCCATAAATCCATTTCTATTCACATTCTTTCATTTTGTCCATTTCATGTGTTTTGTTTGGCTATGCTATTTTTTAGGATCATAAAAGTAATGGGTTTTCTTCTCCATTGTGCTGTTTTTCAGCCATGGTAATGATTACCGACATGGATGTGGTGCAACTTATTCACAAAGAGAAATGTCTCATTATTTTTATTGTTATTTTGATTTTGGAAGAATGTTACAGGAGTAAGAAAGCAAAGTTTAGAAAAAGAGGGTATATACCATGCACGAAGCACCTTCCTTATTATCTATAACACTTTTGCTATAATTTTATAATGGTGAGTGGGGTATTTGGTTTGTTTTCTTAGAAAGCATAGATATACAGATTATAAAATTTGTTTATTTATGGTATACTACTTTGCATGCCAAAATACTAACTGGGTATTGTTATTTTCCCTAATTGTGAATGAGATACAAATTGGGTTAAGTTATAATGAGTTTGTAATATAGATATAAGAACTGAGTATAGTTATTTTTTTGTGAATATGGATAGTTAAGTGAAATGGGTATCGTTACTTTGTGACCTTGAATGAAATATGAATGGGGTATAGTTATTTTTGTAACCATGGATTAAAGTGAGAACTAGGCATAGTTATTTTTGTGTGAATGTGAATGAATGTGAACTGGGTAGAGTTGAATGAGGTTATGAGTAAATAAACGATTGGTTATGCATTTATTTTATAATATGAGATGGTTTAAGTTGGATATCATTTTCCTTTGGAATTGCAAATGAATTTTGATGATTAAAAACTAAGTAGAAATTAGGTAGGTGTGATATTTATTTTATTAATCTGTTTGTTCGTGCATGAGGGAAGAGTGAAATGAAATAGGTATGAGTATTCATAAAATATGTAGTTACATGCTTCAAAAATGGTTGTGTTGTATTTTATTGTTTGATTTGAAAATAACATAATTAGAGGTAAAGGATGTGCCATTAAAATATGTGTATTTAAGTAAGGATATGAAAGGAAAAATGTAGTACTACTATTGATTACGTTTAAAGAGGTGCATTGTTATTTCATTGGGGATTTTATATTTTTAACAAATATCAAATTATAATGGTTTTAAGTTAAAACTATGTATGTAACAATAGGGTTCCAATAATACCCTAAATTGGTTTGTGTTATAATATATTATAAATAAATATGTGGTATTAACCATGGTTGTTCTCTATAAAGATATATGAAGAAATAAATGAGGAACTATCAATTGCCTACGTATTATTTTTTATATTTGTGGTGTAAGGAACATAATAGTTTCTTTATTTTGACTTGGAACAACTATAGATAGTCATTTAAATATGTAGGTAATTATTACATCCAATAATGAGTTTTAATCTACCAATATATGGACATGGTCTCGAATTATAATAGATCTTATGTTGTTCGGTGTGGGTTGAAATTTAGAAATTTATAGTAATGTTAATTTTAGTTTATTAATTATAATTCAAGATGATCATGATATGTTGATTGAGAAATGTTATTACAGACTGATACAAAAAAAGATAACATTATGATTTATGATTTGAATAGATAAGAGGTTGAATGTTAGTATGATGTAATGTTGGTCAAACCAGTCTGCTATTATCTCTTTTGTAACAATTAAGATATAGAAAATGAGGAGGTTGTTTCATGTCAATTATTATGAACTGACATATGTATATTTTATCTTCTAATGACTATATAAGTAAATAAGGGATCCATGAAGTGATTACCTGGGTTGATTATAATACTTATAAAGATTTTGGATCATTTGGATATTTGTATAATAAATCCTTGTTTAATATAAACCTTGAGTTATAATTTCAATTTCATGATGAAATCCTAAATGAAAAGGGCTTAAGACCTTGATGTAAAGTTTTGGTAATGGAATTATACACGAGAAGTTGTTTTACAATGTGTTAAAAGTTTTGGTATTAAATAAATGATGAAGTCCTATGTTTTTGCTATGTGTATAGGTGGACTTTGTTTACATTTATACTAAATGTCTATAATATATACAATCAGCTTATAGAATAAATTAATAATGGTCTTTAGAACCTTAGAACAAATAGTAATTTAATTACTTATTCTAAATCCTTTATTCAATTAAGTACATGTTTATAATAACATAAAGTAAATTAAAGTGGTGATTTACTATTCTATACAAATAATAAGAATCCATAGTGTGTTTCTTTAATGGATGAATAATGATTATAATTAATTGAAACATTATTTAACAACTTATATTAGGATGATTAAGATAATGAATGTGGAATATAATCTTAGTGGAAAACAAAGGATTATGTTTACCATGAAATAAATATTCACAAGTCATTATTTATGTAGAGAATATTAAATTATAACTCATGAATGAAATATTTTTCCATCTCTAAATAAGAGATCAATTTAATGAACTAGGTCAATTAAGTTATTTGGAAGTCGACAATCCTTACTAAAAATTGGATTATAGGTGATGATAAATAAATTATTTACATAACACATTTAATTTGATAAGTTATGGGTAACACAATCAAATGAAATTAAGAAGTCATAACAAATCTCATATGACCAAGACTTAATTAATTAGAAATAGCCCACTTACAAAGAATATTAGTGAGACATAAGGTGGCTTTGGGAGTATACCATAATAATGACGTAGATTAAATATAATCTCATGTCATCAACCATATACCTTGACATAGTAATAACTAGGGGTAGTTACGAAAAATGGAAAGAGGACGTAATGGAAATAATTCCATTATGTGGTCTCTCCCTTTTCCATAGGAACCCCAAGTAAGTCATATATCTTTTCATTTATGAAGATAGTCCTATAGAGAACAATTCCTCCTTATTAACATGTTCACCTTCTTAAATAAGAAGATCCGAGATAAATTTTTGGTCACAGAAGACTATATCTCTAGGATTTATGTGGTTTGAGATATGATGTTTATGCACAATGAGAAACTTTGGCCAAAGTAATGCAAATGGCTGATTACATTGTCTATTCACCGTATCCTTACTTATGTATGTCAGATACCAGAATACGAAGATTGAATTTCATGGTAGACATATAAGGATGAAAAAATAGTTGTATCAACCTTGAAAAAGGTAAACTGAACATAGTAAAGATTGTATGATTACTCTTAATGAGTGGACTAAAGGGAGAAAAGAATAACCCTTCTCAGCTGCACAAGGTTTATACATAGAAGAGTTATCAGATGGATCAAACTAAACTAATAGCTAGTAATCAAGTTGATAATTGATTTCTCTAAATAATCTTTATTTCACTTATGTGATTGAATATGAAGATTACTTCTATTAAAAAAATCTTCATTTTTTGGAAATTAAATTGAGGTGTTACACTAGAAAGATAGAGATAGAATGTCCCCAATGATGGGTTTCATTATTCCCTTCATTTAATCAACTCTTAGTTTATTTCATATTCAAACTAGGGGTGTGTCTGAAGCTATATGCAACAAGAAGAATCTTAGTGATCTAGTAATTGATTGTAGGTATTTATTATTTTTATTTTTGGGGGTTTTTATAGTGTCTTTAGGATTTCCTAGCCAAAGCCTTATTAAATATAAACTATAAGAAAATTGTTGAAATAAACACTCATTGCTGAAATAAATAAATCTTTCAGAATTAAACATGTTGCTGGAAATAAAACAAACTTTTGCGAATGAAACAAATTGCTGAAATAAACACTCTTTGTAGAATGGAACAAATTGCTTAGAAATAAACAAACGTTGTAGAAGTAAACAAACTTTCTTGAAATAAACACATGTTTGAAAATGTTGTTGAAAATTATTGCAAGGAAATAAGAGTCTAATCTATAACACCTGCAAGGACAAGTACGTAACAAAATTCAACTGAAGAATCAAAAGCATTTACAGAATTAATACTTAACAGATTTACACGAATTGCTTAAAAATATAAATACCAATAAAACAAAGAATCTTGCTTCTTGGAGGAGTGGGCCCTTGCTCCACCTTGAATCAGGAGTTGACAAAGTATGATTCTCTCAAAATGAAATGGCTATCTTATTACTGAAATGTTCTATCTTACAAACTTCACTTTGTATATCTATATCATATATATCATGTTTCCCCTCTAATATATCTACAGGTCCTTATATATTTCATCATCTGAAGATGCATTTACAATCATAAGTGCTCAATAGTTGTCCATCCATCTATAGGTTCTAGTGAAACAAAATAGTTCTCAAAGTAGATGTGGAATTTAGAAACCTTGTTGGACATACAACTGTCTGATCCTACATAAGTATTTCTAGAGTATGAAGAATCAGAAATATATTGATCTAATCCTGATTGGAAGGCCCATTAATTTCTCTATCACTGGATGTTGTCAAAATAAACAGATTCCCATTGATTCCGGAACTTTGGAGAAGTTTCATAACCAAAGGGAACTATTCTAGAACTAACTGCAAAAGTTCTGGAGCTAAGCATAGGAGTTCCAAACCTAAGTGTTGGAGTTTCAAAACTAAGTGATAGTGTTCCTTTGTTGATTGATGGAATTCCAAAACTAAGTTTGGAGGTTTCAAGCTAAGCCGTATTGAAGCCAATGTTCTAAAAAAGGTGTTGGTTGCTTCATACTTTGTTCTTCCGACTAGATGTGACTGTTTTATTACAAAAACTAAATTTCCACACACATTGTTAGGAAATACGAGTTTTTAGACATTAAAAATAAATAAATAAAAGGATGGAAAATTACATCCTAACTTATACTAGATTTAAAAAAGCCACAAAATGCAACAAACTTGATAAAAAGGAGAGTAAAATAAGATTATTTATTGCACATTTTTTTTTTTATTATTGGCAAATAGTTTTTTGAAAGGGACTATACCCTTGAGAACAAAAGAAGGCCTAAGAGCTGGAATAAGAGTGAGAATCAGAGAGAATGGATCAAGATCCGAGTGTTACAATGAAGCTTGAAGTAGCCCAGAAACAGCTACTCAAACGAGACAAAACAACAAAATTACTGCAAAAAAGCAGTAAAGAGACCGCAAAAAAATAGCAAAAAAACAAACAGAAGCAGCAGAAGCAACCAATACTACTTCTTGGTAGCTTTGTCGATGCTGGTCTTGACTCTCTTCCAGGCATGAAACATACCCAAAGTTTTCATATGGGCAGCATCAGTTTTATCAAGCTCCTCAATGGTTCTTTTGCTCTCTTTTTCGTTGCCCCAAAGTGTAGCCGGGACACCGCTGAGGTTGGAAACACTCTTGGCATGACCCTCAATGAACTCCTCAATTGCCCTAAGGGCGGAAATGATGTAATCATGTCTAGTTTTGGCCATCCCTAAGCGGGAGTCAAAGGAGGTTAGCTTCTTATAAATGTCCTCAATCTGACTGCTTATCAATGTTCTCCTCCCCCTCCATGCTTTTCTTGCCTTTCTGTTTAGCCAGCTTCTTGACCTCATCCTTCAACAGTTTCATCTCAGCCTCTAAGGCCTCCAACCTCTTTGAAGAGCTATCCAACTGCACTTCCTGGGGACTGGCACTGCTGATATTCAGAAGATCATGTGCAATCTCAAGTTCGAAAGGCTCCTTCTCCACAGCAAGAGACTCAAGGTTGAGCTTCCTGGAGGCCCTGGTGACCGGTCTTTTAGAGGTAGAGGCGAGGTGGGTGGCTGGAGCAGTAGCGGGGGGAATGGATGGAGAAGCTAGAACAGCCGGCTGGGGGGTGACAGCAGTGGTGACAGGGGCAGCAGGAGAAACAGGGCTGACAGCAGCAGAGCCCATCAAAGGTGTAGCCGGGCTAGGAGAGGAAGGAAGCCCAGGGTATTTTAGAAGGCAACATTTATGAATCAACAAAATAAGTCCTTGATGCAAGGGAACCACCTAGGTGTGCTTCTGAAACTCCAAAATGGAGCGTTCAAGGGAGTTCAGTAGATAATGGGGAAAGCAAACCAATCGATTCCTACGGAAGTTTTTAGAAAGATAAGATGTTTAGCGAGGACAAAGTGACAAACCTACCTTCCAGGAGATGAATCGAATCATTATGCGAGTAACCTCATCATAGGGTGGAGGAATTGAGCTGACAAGCAGGCTCATTGTACCAAATGTGAGCTTCTCAGATCCCTCCACAAATCTTCTTTCTTCAGCATCTCTATCAACCCTTTTGTTGAAGAAGCGGTATCCCTCTAGATCAAGACCGGTCGCTTTTGCAATAAGATCTTCATTGACCAATATCTTCTATCCCCCGTAGTCGACATTCCGCTCCTTCCATTCCTTAGCAAAATGCACAGAAATGCTTTGGTCATGTCCCTGCACCTTTTCCATGAATTTGGTGAAGCCACCTTTGCTGAGAATGTTCCAAAGCTCGATATTTTCCTTCCAGTCGGGGTCCGCGCATGGCTCAATTTGGCAGGGAGGTCCTCCCATCTTCTCTGTGAAAGACTGATTACAACAATTTCCCAGATGCCTGTGTGCGTAGAGACCTGTCCGCTTCTTGCTATTGTAAACCACACAAAACTGGAAACTATAGCCGTTGCTCTTCCCACGAACGGCTGCGTGACTGCTGAACTGAGCCTGCGGGAAGTCGCGTGTGTGAGTAGCTCTCTCTCTGTCAACAATCACATAACATCTTCCATCGGTTTCCGAGGAGCTATGAATCCAGATTTTAACAGCTGTAGTACATCCCGCATGCGTGATTTTCAAATCAACATAACTCCAATTGGAGTTCCCCAAATAATTCTTACTATCATGAATATTTGATATTATTTGCATCATCATATACATTAAAGCAACACGTGTGAGAGTGTTATTGATGTTGATCTTCATCCAAAGATTATGTCTCATCTCTAGGGATTGCTTGCATATAGAAGTCCGCATGAATGCTGTTGTGGAGCTGATTAGGGATGTTGTTATTATCCCAGACGGTGAAATTAACATTTATGCCATAATTGGCCAGCGCATCCGCCAATTTATTGCCCTCTCTGTAAGTATGCCTGATTCTGATGTTATTGAAAGTATGACTGATGCTTATGGACTCAGAGATAAAATCCTTAATACTCCAACTAGGAGATGAGGACTGATTAAGAAGTTTAATGATATTAAGGGAGTCCCCTTCAACAACTATGTTCTTAATATTCTTAGCCTGGGCAACCCTCAAGCCCCAAAGAGCAGATAATGCTTCAGCAAAATGATTAGTTTGAACTCCCATTTTTCCAGCATATGCAACAATCAGATTACCATTATGATCCCGTATTGCTCCTCCTCCTGCCGCTATCCCAGGGTTTCCCTTAGAGGCCCCATCAAAGTTCAACTTGTACCAATCAGAATCAGGAGGATGCCATTTGATCGAAGATCTATCAATACTATTCCCGGGATTGCTCCAATTTCCAATCTGCCAATTGGATAAGATGTACTCTTCATTCTCAGGATAACTCTTGTTCTTGGGAGGTTTAAATCTGGCAATATCCTCTTTAATACCATTAGAAATTTTTCCAATACTGAGTTTATAGTTTTGCTTCTTATTTCTGAAAATGATATCATTTCTGTCCTTCCAAATCCTCCAGATTAAATGTGGGAAAACCAATTTCCAGATCCTTTTGATAACACAATGTCTGAAGGGTGGGTTCCATTGATTCCATAGCTGATTAAGATTCTTCGGCATCACCCAGAGAGCTTCAAATTTAGAAAGGACAAAGTTCCAAATTCTTTTGGCATAATCACAATGTATGAACAGGTGGCTGATATCCTCAGAGTCATTTTTACAAAGATGGCACCAATTAGGAATTATAAATCCTCTTCTCATCAAATTGTCAGTGGT
Organism: Taxus wallichiana var. yunnanensis; assembly: GCA_018340775.1. Lineage (NCBI taxonomy): Eukaryota > Viridiplantae > Streptophyta > Pinopsida > Cupressales > Taxaceae > Taxus > Taxus wallichiana. The sequence goes on along the minus strand of CM031234.1, from coordinate 906,335,502 downwards.
AAGAATTCTACCTCTGATGGCCAGCCAGAGGAAAAAATTTATTTTGGGAGTTAATTCAGACACCCAAATCTTGTTCCAATTAAAATCAGATTGATTACTATGAAAGAGATTAATATAACCAGATTTGACTGAATAGTTCCCATCATGGGAATTATTCCAAACCAACTCATCCTTGGTTTCCAGCTGACTTAATGGAATAAGATCTAAATGATCTTGAAGGGAGGAAGTAATTTGTTTCAGATCAATTCGCTCCACAGTAAGTTTTTTCCAATTCTTATTGGTGCCATTTCCTTCAATGTAATCTTTGATTTTAATACCATACTTGCTTATTAGACTGTCCTTAGCCATCCCAAATCTGTCCAAGAGATTGCCACTAAACCAATTATCCTCCCAGAAGTTTATCTCCCTGCCATCCCCCACTTTCCATTTGCTGCCCTGCTTGATGAAGTTTCTGCTCTTGACCAAATTATTCCAAAAAATGGAACCACAGGGGAGGTACTCATCATGCAGATAGGAGTAAACAACTTGATGATTTAAATATTTTGCTTTAATTAAATCAATCCAGGGTTGTTTCTCAGACAACATTCTCCAGCCCATTTTAGCAATGAGTGCCTCATTCATTTTCTCAATATTTTTTATGCCCAGCCCTCCCATAAACTTCGGGGTGCAGACCTTATCCCAGGCCACTAAGTGAAATTTGAACTTCTCTTCCATGCCTTGCCATAATTTTTTTTTCTGAATCCTCTCAATTTTATCTCTGAAGGAAGAAGGGATTTTGAAAAGTGACATGATATAGATGGGCAGATTTTGAAGAGTACTTTTAATGAGTAAGCACTTACCAGCACTAGATAAAGTGGCACCTTTCCAACCAGCCATTTTTTTCTGAAATCTCTCCAATAAATCATCCCACACCTTGTAAGAGACTTTCTTAGTGCCGAGTGGGAGGCCTAAGTAGGTGGCTGGAAGTGCACTTATTTTACAGCCCAGAATTTTTGCAATTTTGAGTTGTCTTTCCTCAGGAGTGTTGAAGAAGAATATGGTGCTTTTTTCATAATTAATCTCTTGCCCAGAAGTAGATTCATAAAGCTGTAATAAAGCCTTAATAGCCTTAGCTTCCACAACTGAAGCCAGAAGAAGAAGGATAGTGTCATCCGCAAACTGTTGATGGGAGACAGCTTGGCTGATGGAAGTGGGTTTAGAGCCATTTAAAAGGCCGTCTTTAACCGCTTTGCCAATTGTTCTGCTAAGGCTGTCAGCCAAGAGAATGAAGAGTAAAGGGGAGATGGGGTCACCTTGTCTAAGACCTCTGCTGCTGGTGAAAAAGCCCACAGGCTCCCCATTAACAACCACAGAGAATCTGGCTGTAGATATACAAGACTTAATAATTCTTCTGAATTTTTCCGTGAACCCAAATTTAGCTAAAACTTTGTCAAGGAAGACCCAAGATACCTTGTCAAAAGCTTTATTCATATCAAGCTTAAGGACCATACTTGCCTTTTTATTATTTTCCATGGAGTGTATAGTCTCGTGAACCATAATCACTCCGTCTTGTATAATCCTGCCTTTAATAAAGCCACTCTGCTGCCTTGAGATGAGATCATTCATTATGAGCTGAAGTCTAGTAGTGATAATTTTGGTGAAGATTCTATATATGGCATTTACTAGACTGATAGGTCTGAAGTCCTTGAAATCTTTAGCATCCATTTTTTTAGGTGCCAGCACAATGTGAGTGTTATTAAGCTCTTTTAAGAGATTTCCCGTTCTATAGAATTCATTCACTGCTTTGAGAAGATCCTCCGAGAAGATTTCCCAGAACTTCTAAAAAAATTAATAGAGAACCCATCCGGTCCAGGAGCCTTATCCCCTTCAAGAGAAAAAACAGCTTTTTGCAGCTCTTCAAGCGTGGCTGCTTTAGTGATGTTTCTAAATTTCTGGTCCCCTATTTCATTCTGAGGGATGGCCTCCAACATAAAGGAAATAGCTTCAGAGTTGCTGACATTTCTCTCTTCAAGAAGATTTTTATAGAAGTCAAGCGCTTCTTTCTTAATGCTATTGGGATCTTTTATGATATTCCCGTTGTTTTTAGAAACCTCTAAGATTCTGTTACAGGCTCTGTGCTTCAAAGTGGTCATGTGAAAGAACTTCGTGTTCCTGTCTCCCTCTTTAAGCCAGATAGCTCTAGATTTAAGGCGCCAAAAAGATTCCTCTCTGCTGCAGATCGTATGCAACTCTGAAAGAATATTCTTTTCATTTACCTCATCTTCAGCAGATCTCCCCATAGTATCCATTTTTAATTCCAGATCCTGTAGCTTCTGTTTTAACTTTTTTTTTTTGTCAAAAACATTTCCAAAAATGCTTTTATTCCAGATTTTGACTTGCTTTTTGACATTTTTGAGTTTTTGAACCAATCAACGAGCGATTGCCTTCACCATTCCATCCCCACCATTCTTTTATCTTGTCATAGATATTGTCATGCTCCATCCACATCTTTTCAAATTTGAATGAGCTTCTTGCGGGTTTAGTCCAATTGAGAAAGTTTAGAGCAATCGGATTGTGATCTGATCCAATTCTGGGTAGGGAAGAAAGATGGAAGTCTTGACAGAGAATCCAGCTTGCTGAGATTAGAGCCCTATCCAATCTCACCTAAATGAACTCTTTTCCCAACCTTCTATTATTCCAAGTATACTTATTTCCATGAAGATCCACATCTAAGAGGTTATGTTCAGCAATAAAATCAGCAAAATCCTCCATTCCATTAGAAAAGGTGGAGGTGCCTCCAAACTTCTCACCTGGGTTTAGTGGGGAGTTGAAATCCCCCATAATAAGCCAGTTAGCAGAGCAATGTTGGTTTCTAAAAATTTTAAGAGCAGCCCAAAGTTTTCTTCTACCACTAGCTGAGTTAGGGGCATAAATGTTAGACAAGATCCATTCACTCTTATTCTCAATAGTGACAAATTTGATTGCAAGATGATTAATATTTTCATTGAGAATCTTACCAGTACATTGTCTTTTATCCCAAAGTGTTGCCAGTCCTCCGGAAGCTCCCTGGGAGTCAACAGCCACCATTTCAGAGTTATCCCAAAAATTCTTTCTAATAGTATCAAAGGTCTTTGCTTTCATCTTAGTTTCTTGCAGAATCAAAATGCTGGGATTGCTGGAATCTCATAACTCCTTGATGGTTCTTTGCTTGGAGTTTCCATTTAGTCCTCTAATATTCCAAGAAATAATCTTCATTTGGAGTGATTGGTGGTTGGAATTGCTTGCTGGTTCAGCTGACGCTGAACACCATCTGCAATATCCCTCTCCATTTTTTTAGATCTAAGAGTCTTTTTAGAAGGTCTTCCTCTTTTTGAACTTCCTCCAAAGTCAGCTATTCGTCTAGCAGAAGACCTAGTTGTTCTGGAAGTAGAGGTGTCCCAATTGTCTATTTTCTTTTTTTTATCACTATATAGTGATTCTGGGACCATTTCAAAACCTTTCAATCTTTTTTTCTTTTTTGAAATGACCATTGTGAATCCAGAATCTGGATCCTCCATTTCCATGGCAGGCGTAACTTCTCCCTCTTCTCGTTCTTTTTGAGTCCTGCTGGCGGCGTGTGAATGAGCTGATCTAGATCTTAGCATGCGGACCGGTGAAACCACTGTTATTTTGCTGGGACTCGGCAGAAGATCCGCATTACCATTTTCCCTAGAAGAGAATATCTCCAAAGGCTCATTTGGAGTCATACCTTCCTTGTTCCAAGTTTCCTCCCTAATGCATGACTGCATTACTTTCTCGACTGACAGATCGTTATGAAAATGCCCAAAAGGGACTATATTAACCTTCACAGAGCCATCTTGCTCGTTCACTTCCATGGATACCTTAACATAGTCTTCTTTATTAGATGCTTCAATAGGTTTGTCCAGGGATGTTTTCACAGATTTCTCCAAGATTTCTTTGTTAGGAGCTTCAGGCAGAGCTATTGTTGTGGCTTTGGGATGCCAGACGAAATGTTTCTTTATTTGAGTTCTAAAACTCCTTTTTTTACCTTTTCTACTTAACTCCAAATCCTTCTGGCTAGGAGCTTTGTCTTCATTCCTACTATCCGTGCTTGGAACCCTGCTAACCTTGACCAGATCTGAGCCTTTCCCAGGCTGTTCAGCATCCAAAGGAGGGGTCTTCTTCTTGGGACAGTTTTTATCAGAGTGTCCGATGCTATGACATTGTTTACATCTTAATGTTTCGACCTCAATTTTTTGGATCCAAGACCCAAATCTAGATTTCAAGATTATATGCTCCGGAAACTCCTGATCCATAGCTGAGAAAATGCAGAAACGAGCAAAAGCAAGCCTGGATCTATTTCTTGTGGGTCCATCCAGCCCAATAGGTGCACCTAGGGATTTTGCAATATTTAGCAGTATTTCATCATCCCATAAATGCAATGGTAGTCCTGGTAATCTACACCAGATTGGAATGGTGTTTATATTTTCAGTATTCGGATCAAAACCTAGATACCATTTTTTCAAAAAATCCCCATATTACCCACCACCAGGGGCCTCCCAGAAGCACCGAATCCAAATCCTCTTGCTGATTAAATTTTGCCAGGAAAAATCCTTTTGGCATAATGGTAATATTTAGGGCTCCCTTAGGTTTCCATTTTCTCAAAGCCCATTTTCTAATGAAATCAATGTTAGGTCTAGAGCCAAGAAACTTACCAATGAGGGAGAGATTCACTTTGCTTAATTCTCTATCAACAAATCCATCTGGGACCCTTAGACAGGTGGCACCCTCTTTGTCCATTTCCCATGTGAACTGATCAGTGATTTTCGGACCCACCTTGGAGCTAGGGCTTTGAAACAGCTTATTCCAGGCCATAGGCGTGGATCCCAGCATTTCCTATTTTCATTTATAGCCGTCCGATTGTGGCCTGAGATCTGCTTTTCCTCAGCATACTTTGGCATATTACGCAGACTTTCCGCAGCCAGAACTGCAGAAACCGCACTGACAGTACCTCCAGCATCTTCAACGTTCGTACTCGTGCCCACAAGAGTCTAATTCTGGCTAGAGATCAGCCTTTCCTCAGCATTTTTAACCTTAGTTCGCAGACATTCTATAGCCAAAACTGCAGAGACCGCATCACCATAGTTTTCTCCATCGCTAGTTTTCTCCATCAAGTTATCTTCAAATATTGTTACCAAGCCAAAAAATATTATTGCACATTGATAAAGCATATTTTGGCCTTATCATCTCACCCACACTTACTTATTTGTAAGTCCTCTTACAAACTTTACTCTTTAGAAATTGGGTTGTGAATTCTACATTCCAATTAACTACTAACATAAAATGGTTGGAACTGAATATCATAGTGCTTTAGTTCAAAAGTACTAAACCATGATCCTTATTCTATCATTCTCTGCCACTCCTTAAAGTGAGTGGGATCTTGAGGCTCTCTATTTTTCCATGGAGACATGGGAGTGAGAAGGAGAGGAGGCCTTGTTCTCATTCCCATCCACATGCCCCTACATTTTTCATTAACTTGAGGGATTAGTGTACACAAAGTTCTAGCTCTTTCCAGACTCCATATTAAGTTCGTGGGAGATATCACTTCTCTTCTTCTTAATGCAATTGTGAGAAAATCCCATCTCTTCAAGCATCCATCATAAATATCTTCAAATTTTTTTCTCCTCATAAGAGGTGAAGGCATCAATAATTTTCTTGATGGCAATATAATGTGCCTTGAATCAATTGTCAAAGGCATGGGATTTGAAATGTATAGCAAAGGCAGATGGTTTTCCATAGTGAGCTCTCATGTAGAGGCTAGATGAACTAGCCTTTAATAAATGTTTAGTATCCCTCTCTTTCCAAGCTATCTAATTTTGAAGTACAAAAACAAATGCATTCAACTAGCTTTCCCCTACATACGATTGATCATAAAGCTTTGTATTATTTTCCAACACAATGTTGCAAAGATAGAATTCGCAGAGAAGATTTTTCTGCTCTGCACTTTGGATGAGGAATATGCTATCATGAACTCTGATTCATCCTTTATTTCATGTGGAAGGCCACATGAAATCCTTGATAGTTTCCAGTGAATAAATTTCTCTTCCAGAAAGACATTGTATGCAAGACAAGGTCTCCTGCATGTGAGTAATCTTTCACTCATTATACAAACCATTTGTATCTTTACCAGACATTTAAATTTATCTTCTTCCATTTTGTAAAATTTTTCTTCCCACTCTTTCCTTTCCTTCTTCTCCTCTTCCATCTTGCTTCTTAGTTCCTCATTTTATGTTTTCAATTCATTAAGCTTTCTGCAGGTATCATCCCACAACTGCTTAAGTGGCTAGTAAGTCAATTCATTTTGTACAACTTGATTCATTGAAGATATCTTTGACATAACACTCTGTTTACTAGCCAATTGACATTCTTTTTCTTTTTCTACCATTTGTTGTTTGACCAATGTCAATTCTTTAGTCCTATCTGTGAGCTGAGTTTTTAGTTGCTCAATGAGCATTTCCCTATGCTCCAATTTGTTCTTGAGGAATTTTAATTCCTCATCCTTCTCCCTAATGATAAGTTCTACTCTAGACAAAAATAGAGCCTACCTAACTTGTTATTTCTCCTCTTTTTTTGAAATTTCCTTGGGAATGAGCATTTCTATTCCACCAAAGGGGATTTCCTTTCCATTTCCAAGATGCCAATTCCTCTTCCTCATGTGACAAGCATGTTATTAGCTGAGACACCCATCTCTTGAAAATCCTACTCTTCAAATATTTCATCTTCTTTCTCCAATTCCTTAGTTTGACTTGGTCGAGGAGGAGACATTTCCATGTTTCCCAGAATATCAGTAACTTATTTCTCCAAACCATCATGTTCTTCAATATCCACTGGAGTTTCCCTAGACCTCTTATGAACTCTTCTTCTTTGAGGAGCTTCAAAATGTCTTGTAGTGGGCTTCCTCCTTGAGCTTATTCTAATTTTTACTTCATGATCCAGCTTAGGAAGGAGTTTGGTGTAGAGACAAATATTAGTTCTTCTGGTATGCTATAGAGGAAGGATTTTCTTTTGAAGACACAATAGGTTTTGTAGCTTTGATCATCCTTTCAGATCTCCTCCTCTTTGGCACATTAACCTCACCTATTTCCTTCTTTTTATCTACATGGGATCAATCTCTAAATTAATTTTAGGGGAGAAGGGGTTGGTATTCACCTCTTAATAGTATCATAGCTTTGTTTGAATTTGTTAAGGAACTTTTCTAATGCTTCTTCTCCATTTTTCTTTGAGAGAAAATGGTGTTGATAGACTAGATGGACTAATCCATGATGTCTAATTGTCCCAACTCCCCAAGAATACCTCTGAGCCATTTCTTGGATAGATTCAAAGAGGAAACTAGGAAGGTTTACTATATACTCTTGTTTTGCAGCCCCATACCTAAGATATATCAGCATTTTAAGAACCTCTCTTCCCACAGTCCCAAATTGGCCATCACAAGTTAGGTACTTAACTACCCAAATTATACCCTGTTAAAGGGTTTGGGTAGGTTGGCTCTTCCGATCCCCTTAATGATTTTATTATTATTATAAATATATTGGTGTTCAGATTCCCCTTCTTATATCAAGGTTTCCATTAGTTCTTTTGGGGTCCCCTTGACAGGATTTGGGACATGTACAATTGGTACCCCAGATACATTGCTCATTGTATTTATAGTAAAGGGAATTACAATTCTTTTAACCTTAGTTCTGGATTTTCTAAATTTACAACAAATTCCCTTACCAGTTTGTCATTGTACTTTGAGAATTTCTTTAGAAACTCCAGCCACCCTGCTTGTTCAAAAATGGTGTCACTTCTCCATCTGTAAGAAGTTACGTATCATCTTCTGGCTCTGAATTATTTTTGATACCCATGGCAAAGAGGATGATTCAAATTCTTCCTTCTTTCAAATCCTTACTCTTTCAGGAGATAGTTGTAGAACTACTAGATTTGGTGTGGAACTATTGGATTTGGCTATGGAACTACTAGGTTTAGCTTTGTGGAATTCAAATATAATTCTATTGTTTCTTCCTTGAATTTTTCTACAACTGCTTCTCAATTTTGTTTATTCCACCCAAATGATAGCTCATTATTAATATGCCACCACTTTTACTTGTTCAATCAACATCACCCTCATGATTACTTTATTTTAATCATAATGTATAATAAATGACTCATCATATCGACTACTTAAATCAAGTCTAATCACACATGCAAACTTTTAATTTAACCTTTAATAAGATCAAGACATAATTACCATCCTTGTTGATGTAATTCCTCCACCTTGATGACTCATCATTCCTAAAAAAGTGAAAAAGAGAAATGGTTAGAAAAGACAACTGGAATTCTAAAGAAGTTCCTTTTATTTTGAATTATCCATTTATTGAGGAGACCAACCACCATTTCTAGTTTTCAATTGGTCTTTGAGAGATTTTTTTTTGGGGAAGAGAACGCCATTTACTGGTTTTCATTCCTTCCCTTTTTATTTTATTTTTCATTTTTTTATTTTTTTGGGAAGAGAATGCCATTTTCTAGTTTTCATTCTCTTCCCTTTATTTTGGATCCATGCATCTGATTACTTGATCATTTTGGAAGAACTAGGTTCTTCCATATGATCAAATTCCTTGTCTGCTTCAATTTGCTTCAAGAACTCATCCTTGGTAGGAGGCTTCCTATAAAGTTTTATCCTGTGTCCATTGACCAAAAGTGTCCTACTGCCATCAATGGGAAGTAGTTGAATAGAGCCATTGTCAAATATATGCTCAATCTGATAAGGTCCTAACCACTTGGTTCTCAACTTTCCTTTGAATTGTTGGTACTTGGAATCAAATAGTAATGCCCAATATCCTACCTTGAATTTCCTTTCCTTGATATGTGTATCATGCCACTGATTCCTTTGGTCTTGGATTATCTCTGTTTGTTGAAGTGCTTCCAATCTCAACTCATCTAATTCATTGAGTTGTAGAATTATTTCCTTTTGTGCTTTGCATCCAATTCAATACCTAATTTAGTTGTTATCCTCCATGTTTTTAGTTTAAATTCAATGGGAAACAAGAGATTTTTCCCATAGACTAACTCATATGGTGAGAACCTTGTTGTAGTTTTCCAAGTTTTCTTATAAGCCTAGACAACCTCGGTAACTTCTTCACCCAATCTCTTCTACCTATTTCAATTATTCTCGTGAGGATGTTTTCCAATTCTCTGTTTGTCATTACCGCTTTACCATTTGATTATGGGTGATAGGGATATGAATTTATATGATTAATCTGATAGTACATTGTGAAGGCTTGGATCATATTGGATATGAAATGTGGACCTTGGTCTAAAACAATACTTCTTAGTGCACCAAACTTCATCATTATTTTGTACCACGAAAAAAATCAACAATCTGCATCTTCATTAGCATTTGTTAAATCCTACACTTCAGACCACTTTTTCACATAAACAATACATATAATAATGTTCTCCTTTCCTTGTGAAGGAGGACTAAAAGGGCTAATAAAATCCACCGCCACCTTTCAAATGGTTGAATCACTACTTGAGGTTTGCAGAGACATTTCACTTTGTGAAAGTTGGTTGTCCCATCCTTTGACAAGGATCACACTACTTGATGTATTTTTTCACATCTTACACAGAGATGGCCAATAATAGTTTGTGCCAATATTTTGTGTGTTGTTATTTTCACTAAAAATTTTCCTCCACTTGGTTCATTATGACATTACACCGAGTATATCAAATATTTCATTTTCTCTCACACACTGTAAAACCAAATTAGGACCACATTTAAATAACATTCCTTTTAACCATTTAAATTGTGCACTATTTTTATTAATATTTTCATTTGTTTCTTAGTAAAATAAGGGGAAACTTCCTATTGCAAACTAATTTTCCATATCGAGAAAACCATGGTGTATCAAATTTGAAATAACAAATAATTGTTCATTTGGAAAGTTCTCCTTAATTGGATCTTGCTCCCCTATAATGGTTAATCTCGACAAGAAATAAACTTCCACATTAGATTTTCCTCGATTATCCACAATGGTAATATAAAATTCTTATAACAGTAATAACCATCTAATTATCCTACCTCCAACCACCGGTTTGTTTATTAAGTATTTAATTCTTTGAGTGATCTGTATGTACAAATATTTTGTACCCTATAATATAATGTCTAAACTTATTAACTTCATAAATCACAACAAGAAATTATTTTTCAGTGGTGGTGTAATTTATTTCATTAGGAGTAAGATTTTTACTAAGGTAGTAAATAATATACATTTTTCCTTATTCATATTTCTATCCCAGTTGCACCAATTGAGTTATTTGAGGCATCTGTTTGGATGTGAAATGGTTTCTCCCAATTAGGTCCACTTAATATTAGGGAAATGATTAATTTTTCTTTAATCTCTTCAAAAGCATGTTGACACTTCTCATCCCAATGAAATGCACAATCCTTGGTAAGAAAACTAAACATGGAGGCAACAATTTTACTAAAATCTTTTATAAAACACCTATAGTATCTAGCATGCCCTAAGAATGAATTAATATCCATGGGTGTTTGAGGAACATGTAAGTCTAAAATAATCTTGATTTTGTTTTGGTCAACTTGAATTCCTCTTTTTGAAATGTGGTGTCCTAGTACAATCCCCTCATCAACCATCATCAAGCATTTCTCATGACTAAGAGACAAATGGTGTTGCTCAAATATTTTTAATATTCTATCCAAAATTTTCAAGGCATCATCAAATGTTTCTCCATGCACAGTAAAATCATCCATGTATACTTCCACACAATCATTGGTTAGATCTGCAAAAATTGCTAGTACAACCCTTTGGAAGGTTGTTGGAGCATTACATAGTCCAAATGGAAATACCCTGTAGGCAAAGGTACCCCATGGAAAAGTAAAGGTATTTTTTTCTTGATCTTAAAGCCACCTTGATTTGATTATATCCACTAAAACCATCTAGGAAGGAAAAGTGTTGTTTACCTAAAAGGTTGTCTAAAACTTGATCTATGAATGGTAAGGGAAAATAATCTCTAAGTGTAGCTTTGTTCAATTCCCTATAATCAACACAAATTATCCATTTTCCATTATTTTTGGGCACAATCACAAGAGGAGACACCCACTTGACTATCTGAGATAGGGTAGATAAATCCTACTTGCAATAGATTTTTAATTTCTGCTTGACTATGTCCCTCAAGGCTAGGTTGATCCTTCTCTGAGGTTGCCTAACTAGTTTAAAATTTTCAGTATAAATGTGATGGGTACAAATAATTGGATGGATTCCTTTCATATCTTTATAGTCCCAATCAAAATCTCTAGTATGACCTTTCAAAACATCAAACAATTTAGCTTCTTGATCATTTTCCAACCAGATGTTAATGTTCAAAATTTTACCTGGTTGAATCTCAATTTTTTTGGTTCCAGTGTGTGATGAACTAATTTTTTTGAAAAGGTTCCATTAGGGAGTTTAGTGGACATGAATGTGGTAATAAAATATGATATGCAACAATGTCTCTAAATTTTCCTTGAGAAAGAATACTGGACAAAGGACAATAGGCAGAGTTATGATACTTATCTTGTTGTTGGTCAAACTCCTTGTCACTACTGCTTTCCAAAAATTCCTCATCATTCCTTGATATCTTTGAAATTGAATCTACTGATTCCATAGCTATTTATGTCCCTCGCAAGAGAAATCTCATTCCTCTAAAGTGAAATTATTTACATCTACCTAGAATTGATGTGGTTCCAGAAATAGGTATGCATGTTCTGGAGCTAAGTCTAAAGGTTCGGAACTAAGTTTGATGGTTCCATAACTAAGTGTGAAGGTTCCAGAGTTATCCTCATTGTTCTAAAGACAATTGGTGATCATTCAATGAACAATTAATCATATTCTCCACCTCCGGTATGTGATCCTATAATATTATCATAGCTAAAGAAGATAAAATATGTTTATTAGTATCAAGATCATTAACCCATAATTGTTCTTCGTTAATAATAAATGGTCATGTAGAAAGATATAAGGAAATTTTCTTAGAATTCTTACCATTTGAGATAGTCATATCACTTGATCTACAATCAGTTAAGGAAAAGTTGTAGCCAACCCATGGTCTCCAAAAATAATGGGATAACCAAGTGTTTTACCTTTTTACTGTAATATAAGGAAGTCCAATGAATACTCCCATGACTCCACCATAACTGCCACATCTTTAATGATTCCTTCCGGTTTCTATGAAGTGATCTTCCATCTACAATATGGTTCTAGTAGTTTGTATACCTGTTAATGGTAATGTTTTCAAAGTGTCCATTTTCATCACATTTATAGCTGCTCCCAAATCAACCAAAACATTATGTATATATTTATTTCCTATACAGAGAAATAACAGGGCTTCTAGGATCCCCATATTTGGGAAGTAAGAGTTTTCCTGCCAATAAATCAACAAGTTTCCCATCTACCTTAATAGTCCTAGGGTATTGCTTCTTCCTTCTAGGTATTTTTAAACATAACATTTTGATTAATTTGTTTAATTCAGGAATGTCCTTGATTGCTTGCAATAATGGTATTTCAATATTTAGTTTCCTTAGTTCTTGCACTAATTCAAAGTCCTAGGTCTTAATGACTTCTTCAAATATTTCTAGAAATGGAGTTTCAGTAGAGTTGCTATCTGAATCATCTTTTTATTTTTCATTCTCCTTAGGAACTACTGAACTAGGGGTTTCAGTTTCTTCTATCATCTTAGTAATTATAACAAACAGACTATTAATTATTTTGTCAAATATTGTTTGAATATCCTTACAGTCCATGACATTAAGATCAACTAATTTTTCTTGCTCTGTTCCATAGATATGGGTTATTTTTTTGTTTTTAGGATTAGCCACTGGTTGTGTTGGTATTTGTGTTTGAACCACATTTTCAGTTTGTGAACCTTGTGCTGGAGAACCCATTATGGCATGTTGATGCTAGTTGGGATATGTTCTTCCTTGAGCATAGTTATTAGGGTTCCACCTAGGTTGTGACCAAGTATAAGGGTTACTCTGACCAGACCATGGTTGTTGGTGTCCTTGAGCATACCAAGTTTGTCCTGCCCAATCATGGGGATTCCATGTTGGTTGAGGGGTCCAAGGTGGTTGTCCCCAATTTTGTGGTACTATCTGAGCTACCCATGGCATCATCCAAGGATTAGGAACAAATCTTGGTATGAACTGCCCTTAGCTAGGTTGTCTCTGGACAAAGTTTACTTCTTTTGTAGTGGATGAAGTGCTGGTTTGTTTAAGATGATTTTTTATGAATGGAAGAAGAGAACAAACATTAACTTCATGTTCCCTAGATTCACAAATAAGACACATTTCTATTTTATCCAGAGGACAATCTCTTATTGCATGCTTCTTTCTGCATCTAGGACAATACATAGCTAATGGTTCAATATTAACATTTGTTTTAGCTTTCAATCCATCCATGGTGGAAGTTAATTGAACTAGGATGTCTATTTTAAATTTTGCTAGTTCATCCATAAGTTTGTTCATGTCTTGATTTGCACCTTTCACATTTTTTCCTTTCCTAGGTCCACCCCTTGCTATTGAATAACTTCTAGAAAGGTATTTAATAGCATTCATTCTCAATTGATTGATTTTTCCACCTCCCATTAAACTAAGGGCTTTTCTATATTCATCATCTAGACCTTTAATAAAAATGGATTTACTTAGCTCTTCCCAAGTACAAATCCACACCTTTTACTTACAAAGAGGAATCTATCTAAATAACTTTCCATCTTTTCATCCTCTCCTTGCTTTATCCTAAAAAAATATTCCTTCATGTTTCTCCCTCTACATTAGTCTTGATATTTGTCTAGGAGGGAATTTTCCATTTACCCCAAGTGGTAATAGAATTGGATGTTAATCCCATAAACCACCTCATTTCTACATCTTTCAAAGTAGATGGGAACAACTTGAGTTTTTGATTTTCTATTTTGTAGTCATAGGTCTAACATAATACTTTAATTCAAAGAAGAATTTCCTAGGATCCTCGATGAAATCCCTCTAAATGTAGGCAAGTGTGCAGTGAAATATTCTTCATAGGTGTATCATCATCCTCTAACTGAATTAGATAGGTAAAGGTCCTATCAGGTTCTCTTTCAGCTTCTCGTGCCATATCTACAATATCTTCTAGATCTTTTTCCCAATCAATGTGGTATGTGATCTACTTTGGTGAAGGTGAAAATTCAGGAGTAGGAGGTTGAATACTCAATTGAGAATCAAAACTTTCTCTAAGTGGGTCTTGGGATATAATCCTTCTCCTAAAAGTTCCACTTCCTTCTGGTGATTGATCCAAAAATTCCAAAGGTGGAAGTTCTACTTCTTGTCTAACAGGAGATAATGGTGCTTCTAATTCTTGCTCAACCTCCTTATTTGAACCAAAGGATGCTGATAATTCTTGTTGAGATATTTTTGGGAGAAATCTACCCTTTGAGTCTTTTGGTCTCTTTGCTAAATTTTACGATAATGTAGGGAATATTTTTCAATTACTAGATGTATGGTTATTACTCTTGTTGATACCTAATTATACAATTATAAGTAGTGGGTCCCTAAAATGGTGCCAAAAATGATGGGTGTCACTATTCCTTCATTTAATCAACTCTTAGCTAATGTCATATACAAACCAGGGGTGTGTTTGAAGTTATATGGAACAAGAAGAATCTTAATGATCTAGTAATTGATTGTAGGTATTTATTATTTTTATTTTCTGGGGGGTTTTGTAGTGTCCTTAGGATTTCCTGGATGAATCCTTATTAAAGATAAACTATAAGAAACTTGCTGAAATAAAAACTCATTGCTGAAATAAATAAATCTTTTAGAATTAAATGTGTTGCTGGAAATAAAACACACTCTTGCAGAATGAAACAAATTGCTGGAAATAAACACTCTTTGTAGAATGAAACAAATTTCTAGAAATAAACACATGTTGCATAAAGTAAACACACTTTCTTGGAAATAAACACATGTTTGAAAATTCTGTTGAAAATTCTTGCAAGGAAATAAGATTATAATCTATAACACTTGTAGGGACAAGTACATAACAAAATTCAACTGAAGAATCAAAAGCATTTACAGAATTAACACTTAACAGATTTACATGAATTTCTTAAAAATATAAATACCAATAAAACAAAGAATCCTACTTCTTGGAGGAGTGGACCCTTGCTCCACCTTGAATCAGGAGTTGATAAAGTATGATTCTCTCAAAATAAAATGGCTATCTTATTACTGAAATGTTCTGTCTTACAAAATTCATTGTATATTTATATCATATATATCCTGTATCCTCTCTAATCTTTCTATAGGTCCTTATATATATTTTGGCTTCCAAAGATGGGTTTACAATCATAAGTGCTCAATAGTTGTCCATCCATCTATAGGTTCTAGTGAAACAAAATAGTGCTCAAAGTAGATGTGGAATTTAGAAACCTTGTTGGACATACAACTGTCTAATCCTACATAAGTATTTCTGGAGTATGAAGAATCAACAATCTATTGATCTACTCCTAATTGGAAGGCCCATTAATTTCTCTATCACCAGATGTTTTCAAAATAAATAGATTCCCATTGATTTTGGAACTTTGGAGAAGTTCTAGAACCAAAGGGAACTATTCTAAAACTAACTGCAAAAGTTCCGGAGCTAAGTGTTGGAGTTCGGAACTAATTACAGAAGGTTACGGAACTAAGTGATAGAGTTGCTTTGCTAAGTGATGGATTTCTAGAACAATTTTGTAGGTTCCGGAGCTAAGCCATATTGAAGCCAATGTTCCCAAAAAGGTGTTGGTTTCTTCATACTTTGTTCTTCTGACTGAATGTGACTGTTTTATTACAAAAACTGAATTTCCACACACTTTGTTAGGAATTACATATTTTTAGATGTTAGAACTAAATAAAACAAAATATGGACAATTATATCCTAACTTATACTAGATCAAACAAAATCCACAAAATTCAGTCAAATTTGATAATAAGGAGAGTAAACTAAGATCATTTATTACACATTGATGAGGCATATTTTTGTCTTATCACCCTATTGTCACCTTCAAAATTCCCCTCAATTTTTCAAGTCAAGTATTTGAAAATTTTGAGTTGATGCCTTTGAGAGATGTTTGAGAAAAGTGAGAAGTCTCAAGAAATTGGTGCTCATTTGCAATTTTGCCTGTTATAATCTTGTAGTCCGCATGGTGTGATAAAATTTCTGTCTTCCCACATGGATGCTTGAATTTTTTTGCTTCATTAGAATGAAATTGTCAAATCCTTTTTCTTTGACTGTATCGCATCGAGCCAGGTATTGTTTACATTTATTCTTTCCACGAGGAGCAATTTGTTATTTAGGTGTAAATGGTGGAGTTTTCCCTCTCTATATTTTCCAAAGTCATGAATGACGGGAGTATCTTCTGTGTCAATTTATTTTCTAGCATCCATGAGTACGTGGACATCTCTAATTAGACGGGGCATGGCGGATTACTTTGTGAACTCATCAATTTTGTTGTTATTTTTACAAAAGTGTCAAATTGGCTTCGTAGCCCTGAAGGATCCTGATTGGTCAAATCAGCTAAGTATAGAAGGACCACGGAAGGTACCATGTGTCTCTTCGGTGCACTTTTTGTATGGTGCATAAAGGAAGAGACCCCAAACGTGTGCAGGCCCTCCATGTGGTCAGAGTCCGAAAAGACAAAGCCAGTCATTGAATCAGATAAGTATGAGGAGCCGACAGAAGCCTCCATGTGTCCCAATGGTGCACCTCCAAAGGCCAAGTTCAAAACAAGATCCTAAGTGCGTGAAAACTCTCTACATGCCTCATAAAAATTCAAAAGGAGAGACCCAAGGGATAGAACCCAAATGAGATCTTTCCCTCCACATGGTCGAGCCTTAAAAAGTTGAATCGAGTCATTCAAAGGTCTAAGGCCGAGAAAGAACCACTTGTCAGCTCGGCACAACTTTAAAGGTGAAATACAAAGTGAGTCCCCAAACAAGTGTGAAGCTTCCACATGTCTAGAACCCAACATAGTCACTCCTAAATAAGCAGAAGGGACCCATCCAAAAAAAATGGAGAAAGAGGAGTGGGCCCAAATCAGTTAAGTATAAGAGGGTCAAGATGGATGGTGCCACATGTCTCGTGGGTGCACCTTTAAGGTTTGAAGCCAAAGGTGGTTCCCTAAACTTGCACCAGCCCTCCACATGTCCAAGGTCTAGAAAAGGGACAGAGTCGGCCGTTGAATCGACTAAGGAAAGGAGAACTAGCGGAAAGCCCCACATGTCCCTTTGGTGCTCTTTTAGGAGGTGAATCCAAAAGTAGGTCCCAAACGTGTGCCATCTCTCCACATGTCCAATCGGTGCACCTTCAAAGGTCAAGTCCAAATAGAGTCTCCAAATGAGTGGGAAGCCTCCACGTGTCCTGGGTTAGACATAAAGCCTTCGCCAAATAGAGGGACTTAGTCAAAACACAAAAATACAAAACAGGCCGGAAAGGGACATGTGGCCATGTTTCAGGTCACAAAGGGAAGGAGGATTTCCAGAGGACTTTGGATTTTTTGGATTTATTTCATAAAAGGAATAAAGTGTAAAAGTAAAGCACGACCCCATTGGTGCACAGAAAAATTCAAATGTTGAGCCCGCATTAAAAGTCAAAGCAGAGAGGTGGGTTGTCGGGACACTTTGAGATTTTGAGCCTTGTTTCCATAAAAGGCATAAAGTGATAAAGTGAATCGTGACCCCGCTCATGCCATGGGAAAAAGTCAAACCTTGAGCCCACATCAAAATTCAAAGTGGGGAAGTGGGTTGGTGGAGAACTTTGAGATTTTGAGCCTTGTTTCCAAAAGAAGTAAAATTATAAAGTAAGTTGTGACTCCGTTACCACTTAGGTAAAGCCACGTGTTAGACCTATATCAAAAGTGAAGTTGTGGACATGTAGGGCTACGGGGGACTTTTACACTTTGCATATTTTGCGCTAAAGGCACAATTTCAATTTTGGGCCCATGGATCCATTTTGTGAAAATTGCATTTTCACCATTTTTGTATGAATTCAATTCAAATATTCAAATAAGCATAACTTTCACTCCAGTGCTTGAAATTCGACAAATTTTATACTATTGGAAAGGTCTTGGTCTCCTATATGCCATGGAAGCATAAAAATTGTTTTTAGTAGGAGTTGATGGTTGGAAATCTAGAAAATGAATTTCACACCATTAATACTTGATCTCGATGGCTTCAAATAGATTAGATTTATTCTGATCTTCATCTTTCCTTCTCCAACATGTAAAACAAACATGGAGAACCGACTGGATATCTTGATTTGGGTGAAAATATTGAAAACATCTTTTAAGCCATTAATACGGGATCTGATTTCTTTAACTACCCAGAGATCGATATGATATTCCATCTTTCCTTCTTTAGCACATCAAAGACATGCAGAACTAGATTTGACAAATTGTAGGTGGATTTGCAAGTGCATTAATGGTTGGTGGTCGAGATTCCAAATTAGATTTCTTTCCTTCTCTTCTTCTCCTCTCCTCGCTTCATCTATAAATGTAAGAGCTTGGATAATTACAAATGTTGAAATCTGATACTTTTGAAGTGTAATTATAGTCGAAAGTGAATCAATACAAAAGGATTTTCCCCTTTTCTCTATCTTCCTCCATTGTCCCTTCTTGCTTACCTGAAATTTGTGGATCATTTATCTTCTGTGATAAGAAACTTTGTGTTCTTATTGATATGATTTCTAGAACTTTGTGTCTATGGAATGATATCTTATGCTATGAATGTGAATGATTCTGTTATGTATCACTCTTTCTCAGTATGTATAGGGTTATACTCTGCTATCTATATTTCTTGAAAGTATTGTTATATTCTACTCTTTCCTTTCTTTAGTTCTTCCATTCATTTGTATTGATAATCTATTTTGGTATAAAAGCATTTCAAGATGTCAGAGGTCCAGCCTTAAGATGAAAGTTGTACATTTTTATATAAGCTTTGTTGTTTTCTTTCAATAAGGGAACCTCTCCCATAAAGATGAGGGACTTCTTGTCCCTTGACTGTGGTTTTATCAAAGTACCATTTTAAAACCCAATAGTTTTTGGCTACTCTATAGGGGATTTTGTTTCAAACATATCCCTTTTAAAAGAACAACTTCAAGATTATTTTGATTTGAAAACTCTATGGTATACATGTGGGAAGAAATATCTTGGGGTTGAAGATTCTCATTTTCAACTTCTGGAGCAACAAAACTTCTCTCTTCTTCCAGAAAGAAGGAACAGAGGAACTCGTTCTACAAGCACACCTCCTGTTAAAGATAGAAATTCCAAGAATAACATTCCTCTAGAACAACTCAGCCCTAATATTCTTGCTCTGATACTTGCTTGGTGTTTCAATTCCCTTCATAAAATCTTCCCATAGATGGTAGCACCTCTACCTTGGGGACAATGGATTGGGCCTCTTGCTCTTCCTCAACCCTTGCATGAGTTACCCAGGAGTAGTAGGAAATATTTTCCTAAATTCCAAGGTGATGAGAAGGTATACCTAGATGAACACATTACAACCTTCAACGTTGTATGTGGGATTCTTGCGATTGAGTATGAAGACATTTCTATCAGGCTCTTTATAAAGACATTACAGGATAATGTTGCTGATTGGTTCTATCATCTTCCTGTTGGGTCAATTATTGATTGGGCCACCCTGATAACTCAGTTTGAACAACATTTCAAACCAGATGAAGATGTGCATGCTCTATTAGCTCAAATCTCTCATATCAAGAAGGAACCATTCAAGCCCATTAGCAAATTTGTGGCCAAATTCAATAAGATCATTCATAAAATTCCACAAAAAACTTGTCCTATAGACCAAATTCACAAATTCTTCTTCCTCAATGCCCGAGCTACTTGAAGTAAGTTATGCATAAAGAATAGCTAACCTTGTAACTCTAATGTTGATCAATGGTTGGCTATCAGTGTTGAAGATGATCTGATCATGTTTGGTAAATTGAAAAGAGAACCTTCCAAATCTAAAGCATCTTCTTCTTCTTCTCTTGAAGCCAACTCAGATCAGTTAGTGCAAAAGTTGGAAAATGATCTCATTGCTATTAAAAAGCAATTTTCTCAACATGCTCCTTACCAAGATATTCTTAGGAAGAATTTTCAGCCTAGGAACTGGTTACCTCCTTCTCAAAATAAATTGGCTATTAAAGGCCCGCCTATCAAGGTTCCAGTCAATGCAACTTGTGAAGTTCAAGAACATGATGAGGAGGAATTTAATGAATACTTTGAAGACCTAGAAGAAGAGGTTGATGAAGAATGAGAAGAGCTTGGTGGATCTCAAGCTCATTTCCTTACCACTAAAGGTATTAATGATGAATATGAATATGATGAAAGAGTGGTAGATATGAATAGTGAGTCATATGTTGTTATGACTCGGAGAAAACAAATAGAAAAGAAAAAGTGATGTAGCCTGCTAAGAAATCCAAGGAGTTTCCTATAACTATTCCAGTGGTTGCAAGAAGAGGAGATCCTATTCCCACTTCCTCCACATAAGAGGTGAGTAATGCTAATCCTTCTCCTTCTACTTTTGTTTCCAAAACTTCTTTTCCTTCAACTCCTAAAACTGATAAATCAAAAGTTTCTCCTATTCCTAGTAGTGATGCCCCATCCACCTCTAGGTCTTTTGATATTATTGATCACCTCAAAAAGACCAAAATCCAAATTTCAGAGGCAGAGTTTTACCAAACCCATCCAAAATCCTTTTCTAAAATGGTAAAATTTGTCAATTCCAAATCTAAAGCCTCATCCAATACTTCTAAATGTCTTTTTCCCACTCCCTCTTCCTCACCTCAACCAAGCCTTATGGCTGTAGTCACTTCCCCTAATGAGAAAATTGAACCATTCTATGTGACTCTCCTCATAGCTGGCCATAAACTCAATAATTGTGTTATAGAATCAGGAGCATTAGACAATGTAATGCCTACAAAAGTAGCTCATGATTTGGGCCTGAATCTAACACATGCCTTTGGTTCCTGTTATTCCATGGAGAGTAGAGAAGTGCCTTTGGTTGGAAGGATTAAAGATGCACAAGTAGCCTTTACTTCTTTTCCAGAGAAAAGGGTCTTAGCCACTATTTTGGTAGTTGATATTCCTCCCTCATATGGTATGTTGCTTGAGTAGGAATTTTTGTAAAAAGGTAGGAGGTGAAATTCAGATGGACTGGTCACATGCTTTGATCCCACCTATGGAAAAATAAGAAAGTTCTTACTTAAAAGAAAATTGAGTATATTGTGCAAAATACTGATGATCCAAAAGCACAAATACTCTATGAAGATATAGGGCATGGTAACTATATGATCATGTCAGAGGATGAGGAAAGTATTCCTAAGGGAGTGATTCATGATCCCAATGGAATTTGGACTTTGGAGTTTGATGGAAGATGCTCTTTAGCTAGTTCTAGAGATGGTGTGGTGTTAATCTCTCTAGAAGGGAAGATTCATCCATTTTCTTTCAAGATTCATTTTGAAAATAAAAATAATACAACTAATTATGAGGCTCTCATCCTTGGGTTGAACTTGGCAAAAGGAATAGGAGTAAAGAATCTTTGTGCTCGTGGTGATGCAGAGTAAATTGTGAAACATGTAAGGGATCTTTACCAAGTCAAGAATAGGATATTGAAACATTATAAACATCATGTTTGGGATTCCATTTAATTCCTTGATGCTTTCTCAATTGAAGCTATGCCAAGAGAAAAGAATACTAGAGATGATTCTCTAGTTGTCTCAAGATCTTTGTTGATTCCTCATCTAGATTTCTCTCAAGAGAAATTTACCATTGAAATGATTCATAGGCCTAGTGTGCCAAATAATACAAGAAACCGAAGGTTTTCAATGATGATCAACACTTTCTCTCTTTCTTCTTTCTTCAGTTATTTTTTGAAGGAATTGGAACTCTGCCTAGAGAATATGTGCCCTCTAATGAGGAAGATATCAAGGAAGAGATGGATCAGGATGGTTGTATTAAGTTGAAGGGTAAAAATATTCCCAAAGGACTGGTGAGCCTAGAAGATCTATTTGACAAACATGATAGGTTCATCAAATCTAAAGCTTCTCAAGAGACTTTACAATCATGTTGAGTATGATAAGGTCATTATTAGAAGCAATTATGAACCCATGGTGGTGAATATTGGAAAATTCCACACTCAAGAAGAGAAAAATAAAGCAGTAAACCTATTTAAAAAGTATGTTGATGTTCTTTCCTATTCATATGAAGATCTTAAGGCTTTTTAACCAAAGTAGTTGTAACACTATATCCCTCTAAGACACGGGATCGAACCGTTCAAGCGAGAAGAACATGTAGTATAATCCTAAGGTTGTTGATACTATTTTTCAAGAGATCCAAAAGTTACTAAAAACTAAGATTATTTTCCTATACATCATTCAACATGGATTACCAAAATTGTGCCCAATCACAAGAAGAATAATGGTGAGATTCACATCTATGTGGATTTTAAGAATTGGAATCAGGCCTCTCTAAAAGATAATTCACATCTATGTGTTTTGTAAGTTGTCTCGGGTTCGATATATGTTTTCTATGCTAGATGGATTCTCTTGATATAATCAAGTGGAAGTCAAGACCCCGAGATCAGCATAAGACTAATTTTACTACCCCTTGGGGAAACTTTTCCTACAATAGAATGCCATTTGGTCTTATCAATGTTGGTGCCACTTTTCAGAGGGAAATGGATTTATCTTTTGGCAGCCTAAAGGGAAAGTGTATTGTTGTGTACCTTGATGATTTGACTTTTTTTCCAAAACAAGGGTAGATCATCTTGAACATCTAAAACAGATTCTTCAAAATGTAGAGAACATGGAGTTTCTCTCAATCCTAAGAAGTTTGTATTTTGTGTTACTAAAGGAAAGTTGCTAGGGCATATTGTTTCCAAAGAAGGGATCAAGATAGATCCAAAAAGAGTTCAAGAAATCTAGTAGATTCCTCTTCTCACAAGCAAAGAGGGTGTTCAATATTTCTTTGGCAAGATAAATTTCTTGAGGAGATTCATTCGAAATTTTATAGAGCTAACTATGATCATTTCTCAAATGAAAAAAGGAAAGCAAAACTTGGTTTGTCTTCTAATGGTAATGAAGCATTCAAAGATATCAAGAAATCCATTGCTAAAACTCCCATCTTACCATGTCCTAATTTCAAAAGGATTTTATTATCTATTACTATACGACAAAGAATACCTTGGTGTTGTGCTAACTCAGAAAATTCTAAGAATCATGAACTTCTAATTGCCTTCATGAGCTATATTCTAAAATCTCATGAATTAAAATATACTATGATGGAGAAACATGATTTTGTAGGGGTCAAAGCTATCAAGAAGTTTCATTTTTATATTCTTAATTCTCACTTTATTGCTAATACAACCATCAAGTCTATTCTTACACAACAGGAGTTTGGAACTAAGAGAGGAAATTGGGTAGCAAAGGTCCAAGAATATGACCTTGATATCAAGCCAACTAAGCTAGTTCGGGGTAAAGGCTTGTGTGAGCTTATTGCTAAAGGGGATGATGAAGAATTGTCCACAAAAGTAGTTGATGTTCCTGTTGTTCTCTTCCTTAGTTCAAAAATGAGTGGTATGCTGATATTGCACATTTTCATACTTATAGAGAATGTCCATCCCATTTGAGTGCCAAGGAAAAGAGAGCTATTAAGCTAAGGTTTGCACAATATATATTATGGGAAAATTCTTTGTTCAAACAAGGCATAGATGGAAGATTCCTTAAATGTGTGGACAAAGAGCAACATAAGAAGTTGTTTTTAGCTTTTCATGATCAAGCTTGTGGAGGGAATTTATCTTCTGCTATCACTGCCCATAAGATCCTTTGTGCAGGGTACTATTGGCCTACATTGTTCAGAGATGCATCAAAATGGGTAGGTAAGTGTGAATCCTATTAGACTTTTGTTGGGAGACCTAAGTTGGCTACTTTACCACTCAAACCAGTAGTGATTGATGAGCCTTTTCAATAGTGGGGATTAGATTTCATTGGGACTCTTAACCCACCTTCCAGTGCTAGACATACTCATGTGATAACTGTTATAGATTACTTCACCAAGTGGGTAGAGGCTATTCTAGTCAAAAGCACTACTTCTAAGGTGGTGTGTAATTTCATCAAGGAAAACATCTTGATAAGGTTTGGGGTACCAAACAAGATTGTGATTGATAATGCTTCCAATTTTTATTCTTCACAGATGATGGATTTCTTATATGGTTATGGAATTTCCCTTTCTCATTCTTCGATTATTATCCTCAAGGAATGGACAAAAAAAAAAATAAGACTTTGGTAACCATCATTCAAAAGCTTGTTAATGAATCTCAAAGGAATTGGCATAAGAAGCTCTATGATGCTCTTTGGGTAGATAGAATTACACCCAAAAGAGAAATTGGGATGTCTCCATTCCGTGGTGTATGGTGTTGAAGCTCACTGCCAGATTACGGTGGAGTTACCAACCTTGCACTTAATGAAGGCTATTGAGGATTCAAGTTTCATTAGTTCCTTGGACAAGAGGATCATTTATCTCTAGAAGTTAGATGAATAAAAGTTGCATTTTTTGATAGAATCTCAACTCATCAATGAAGGTGAAAGATTTGTTTGAGAAGAAAGCCAAACCCAGATATTTTCAAGTGGGAGACATTATTCTGCTATGGGAAAAAGGCATGAACCTCGAGGAAACCATGGTAAGTTTGATTCTCTTTGGCTTGGTCCTTTAAAAATAAGATACTTTACCGAGATAAAATTCTTTGTACTTGGATTATATGGATGGATTCTCTCTCCCACTTCCTTATAGTGGGAAATATTTGAAGGTCAAGTCTTAGGTGATTAGGTAGTTCTTTTGTATATATTATGTGTGGTGTTTTTTTGTCTTTCCTTTTTGGTTTGTTTCCTTCTTAGTGTGTGTTATCTTTCTATATTGGTTTTGATTTTGACTCTATTTGCACAATGGATAAGGTACTAGTGTACTTTCCCGAATTTTTCTATGGTTCTTGATCTTACCTTGCTCCTCTGTCCAAGCCAAGTCATCCCCGAAAAAGAGCCGATTGTTGTCACCCTCAAAATTCCCCTCATTTTTTCAAGTCAAGTTTTCAAAATTTTTGAGTTGGTGCCTTTGAGATATGTTTGAGCAAAGTGAGAATTCTGGAGAGATAGAAAAATTCATGCTTTGAAGAAATTGGTGCTCATTTACAATCTTGCCCTGTTAAAATCTTGCAGTCCGCATGGTTTGATAAAATTTCTATCTTCCCGTCTAGATGCTTGAAAATTATTTCCTTCATTTGAATGAAATTGTCAAATCCTTTTTCTATGGCCGTGGATTGCATCGAGCTTGGTATTGTTTATAGTTCTTCTTTCCACGAGGAGCAATTTGTTATTTAGGCGTAAATGGTGGATTTTTCCCTCTCTGTATTTTTCCACAGTCATGAATGACGGGTGTATCGTTCCTCCGAATTTCTTTTCTAAAATCCATGAGTATGTGGACATATCTAATTAGACACAACATGGAGGATTATTTTGTGAAATTATCATTTTTTTGTTATTTTTGCAAAAGTATCAAATTGGCTCCATGGCCCTGAAGGATCCTGATTGGTCAAATCGGATAAGTATAGAAGGATAGGGAAGGTGCCACATGTCTCTTCAACACACTTTTGGTATGGTACACAAAAGTGGAGACCCCAAACATGCATAGGCCCTCCACGTGGTCAGAATATGAAAAGATAAAGCCAACCATTGAATTGGCTAAGTATGAAGATATAGCAAAGTCTCCACGCATCCCAACGGTGCACCTCTAAAGGCCAAGCTCAAAATAGGATCCTAAGTGAGCACAAACTCTCCACGTGCCTCATCGGTGAAAATTCAAAAGGTGAGACCCAAGGGATAGGCCCCAAATGAGTGCCAACCCTCCACATGGTCAGAGCCTCAAAAAGTCGAATCAGCCATGTAAAGGTCTAAAGCCAGTGGAAAGAACCACGTATCAGCTCAACACAACTTTAGAGGTGAAATAAAAAGTGAGTCCCTAAACAAACGTGAAGCTTCCATGTGTCTAGAACCCAACATATTTGTTCCTAAATAAGCGAAGGGACCTAACCAAAAAAATGGAGAAACAAGAGTGGGCCCAAATTGGTTAAGTATAAGAGGGTCGAAGACAGTGCCACATGTGTCATCGGCACACCTTCAAGGGTCAAAGCCAAAAAGTGGTTCCCTAAAATTATGCTAGCCCTCCACATGTTCAAGGTCTAGAAAAGGGACATAGCCAACCTTTGAATCATCTAAGGAAAGGAGAACTAGCAGAAGGCCCCACGTGTCCCTTCGGTGCTCTTTCGGGGCGAATCCAAAAGCAAGTCCCAAACATGCGCCACTCTCCACGTGTCTAATTAGTACATCTCGAAGGTCAGGTCCAAACAAAGTCTCCAAATGAGCAGGAAGCCTCCATGTGTCCCGGGTTAGACATAAAGCCTTCGCCAAATAGAGGGACTTAGTCAAAACACAAAAATATAGAATAGGCATGCAAAAGGACATGTGGCCATGTTTTAGGTCAAAGTGGGAAGGTGGATCGCCGGAGCACTTTGGAGTTTTTGGATTTATTTTGTAAAAGGAATAAAGCATAAAATTAAAGTGAAACCCACGTCGGCACAAGGGAAAAGTCAAATGTTGAGCCCACATCGAAATTCAAAGCGGAGGCGGGTTGTTGGGAAACTTTGAGATTTTGAGCCTTATTTCCATAAAAGATGTAAAGTGATAGAGTGAACTATAGCCCCACTCATGTGACGATAAAAATTCAAACCTTGAGCCTACATCAAAATTCAAAGCGAGGAAGCGGTCGGCGGAGAACTTTGAGATTTTGAGCGTTGTTTCCAAAAGAAGCAAAATTATAAAGTAAGCCGCGACTCTGTTACCACTCAGGTAAATCCATGTGTCGAGACCTATATCAAAAGTGAAGTTGTAGACATGCGAGCTATGGGGACATTTGTACTTTGAATATTTTGCATGAAAGGTGCAATTTCAATTTCAGCTCACAAATCCATTTTTTGAAAATTGCATTTTGACCATTTTTGTACATATTTGATTCAAATATTCAAATAAGCATAACTTTGGCTCCATTTCTCAAAATTTGACAAATGTTATCTTGTTGGAAAGGTTTTGGTCTCCTCTACGCAATGGAAGCATAAAAAATTGTTTTCAACAGGATTTGATGGTTCAAAATATGGAAAATGTCTTTCATGCCATTAATACTTGATCGATGTCTTTAAACAAATCATATTTGATCCGATCTTCATCCTTCCTTCTCCAACACGCCAAAAATACATGGAGAACCAAATGGATATCTTGATTTGGGTGAAAATATGGAAAAATTATTTCAAGCCATTAATACAGGATCTGATTGCTTTAACTACCCGGATCTCGATATGATCTTCCATCCTTCCTTGACGCCAAAGACATGCGAACTAGATTTGGCAGATTGTAGGTGGATTTGCGGGGGCATTGATGGTTGGTGGTTGAGATTCTAAATTATATTTATTTCCTTATCTTCTTCTCCTCTCCTCGCTTCATCTATAAATTTAATAGCTAGGATCATTGCAAATTTTGGACTCGATACTTTTGATGTGTAATTATAATCGAAAGTGAATCAATATAGAAGGATTTTCCCCTTTCTTCTATCTTCCTCCATTGTTCCTTTTTTCTTACCTAAAATTCATGGATCATTTATCTTCTGTGTTAAGAAAATTTTTGTTCTTATTGATATGATTTCTAGAACTTTGTGTCTATGGAATGATATCTTATGTTGTGAATGTGAATGATTCTATTCTATATCATTCTTGCTTAGTACATATAGGGTTATACTCCGCTATCTATATTTCCGAAAGTAATGTAATATTTTTCTCCTTCCTTTCTTTAGTTATTTGATTTGTTTGTATTGATAATATATTTTGGTATAAAATAATTTCAAGATGTCGAGGTCCAACCTTAAGAGAAAAGTTGTACATTTGTATATAAGCTTTCTTTGCTTGCTTTTAATAAGGGAACTGTACATACCCAATATTGTAGGTACTTGCACCATCGGGACAATGTTACACATACCCCAATGATGATACAGGTCTCCTCGCATGGTGTTCGGGATCTGGAAAATCTCTCCAAGTATGCGTTAACATCCTGCATGCCCCGCTTAGCCCCAGCATGCTTTGCTTTTTCCTTCCCTCTCTTTTCCTTTGCCTTTTAGTCTTCGATGTGAAACCGCCGCCCCGCCTGGCAGTGGTCTCATGACCGCCACGTAGCTAGGGTGGCGAGTCTTGCACACATTTTTTTAGAACATTTCTTTTATTGTGACTCACATAAAAATCAACGTTTACTAGCTTTTTTCACTACCTTTGCTTGTATTTATGATTCTAGTTCCCTAGAATAGTGTTTTTGCATTGTTTATGGTTAAAGAGTTCATTTTGGTTTTCACCTTTGGGTAAATGGGATTCTATAAATAGCTGGCTTGTGCTCAAGCAAATGGCCCCTCAAATTTGCCTCTCAATTTCTCATTACAGTAGCTCAGTCTTTCAATTTTTCCTAGGATTCATAGTTTTGTTTATTGCATGCATAGTTAGTGTTGTCTTGCTATTAGGAAGCCACATAATCTTCTTATGCTAGTTTTGTTATTGTTTCATGCAATCCATTGGAGTAGGACAGTTTAATTTTTAGTAGGAAGCCATTAAAGTTGTAGGTTTTGTTCGTCAAAAATAATAGTTTCAGGTTCTAGATGTTTTGTGTTGCATGACTTGCAATAAATCCCGCTAGGAATTGCATAAGCCAAGCTCTGTTCTCTTGTGCTATCCCTCTCCTACTCGCATTGTATTCAGTCTGCATCCTAAGCTGCCATTATTTTGATACCAAATTATGTTGATGCTAACATCACATGCTTTTTGGATTCACGTGAGCACGAAGGAATGAGAAGATCACACTAAGGGGACAAAGCCACACACCATCAAATTCACCACTGTTCTGCAAAATCCAGGTTCAAGTTTTCAAAATTCTAGTTAAAACATATCAAATAGAATAGTAAATCATTTCATTTCAGTTAATCTCACTTTCGATATTGTCGGGGAAGCTGTGGGGATTAATAGTTTCTGAGAAACTATGATTCACTCCTCACTTCTGAGGTAGGATTGGGGGTCTTTCAAATAGATTAGATCGGTTATCTGGTTATTTAGAATAGATTTACAAACTACACAGACAAGTAGCTATACTCGGTTACTTTGTTTGTTTTAATTGCGTTATTAGTTTAGTTGTCAATTTCTAGATATATTAGATAATTGCTCTTTTAAATTCTGTTCAATAGTTTATCAAAAATATCAGATTTAGGAATATACATAGATATATCTTGTGTAGTTAATTTATTCTATCATTAGTTAGACTTATATCATTTCCTTTTTGTATGACAATCATGGGACCTAGAGAGCCTAGAGAATACGTATTCGAGCCAATTGTGCCTTAACCCAATCTTGTTACAGAAATAACTGATATAGATCATAATCTTAGAATCTAAGTCTTCCAAACAATAACAGACTTACTTACAGATCATTTCACGCTAAGAGGGTTAAACATTAAAGATGATGAAGCACACACATTTTGGTCAAACCAGCCAAACTACAGATTACCCTAGATAAATATCCACATGACTATAAAAGGGCTTAAAAGAGAGAAAACGTTCGGTTGTGACCCTTTGGTCCCATAGCCAAATGCAGGAGACATTCTCACTGACATAGACACCGGCTTAAGAATTCAGGTTGCCAGAACGCCTGTAAGGTACTCTAAAAAGATTGCACAACTTGTAGTTCTAAATATAGAGGCCGAAAAGGCATATGACTACTAGATACTAGGGATTAGAGATTGATTCCTCGCATGACCATAGTAGGTCTAATACATCCAAGAATCTACAATTTTTATCCAAAAATCCCACAAACCAATGAGTCCATAGGTCAATCCAACGTTGACGTTGGCTTACGCACATTAGTATTTAGATCCACTCCACTTCCACCAACCATTATCACATAGTTATCCTTATTAGACGTAGCAACTGATGAAGCTAAGGATTTATGGACTAGACCAGAGAATCACCCGTAGAGTCCACTATATCCATCATCTACCCTATGACTCTATCTGGAGATATACACGAAACAATTCCAGGTTATTTTCCCCGTATCCCACAACCTATAGATTAGATTACACCGTGAGGTCGATATTGATTGGATCCTTTGAGCAGTCATCCTCACCGACCGATCTATCACACTAGTTCAGGTTAGGAGGGCCTTCTTTACCTTAGATTCACAGATTCCATTAGTGTGTGTTGAAGACATAAGATTTCCTAACTAGCTTATCTACACCCCACATATATTCCATCCCCACCGGTTGTCTTAGCATGACCTCGGGAGGTCGGGTGTGAGGAAGAGTTACTTGTAGATTCCCATGCTCGCTTGTCACTTTTCCATCATACAAAATTGGTGAACCCGACATGTAACAAATAACATTTTCATCTTTTCCGCCTCATTAGCCTTCGCATCGCCTTCACCAACAAAAAATTGGTGATCCTGGCATAAAAGGAACAGTTGCTTCACTTTGTCATCGGTGTTTTGTCTTCTTTCATCCACACTCACTCTTTCCCATTATTCTATGGGTATTCATATACCTCCCGAATATGTCGATTCGATGCATATGGCGACATCTCTTAGGTCTTGAAGCATACTACAATTAATCGAATAGACAACCATCACCCTCACTCTTAGCATGGGTGAAACTAGTTAGCTAACCAATTGTCAACACAAACTCCACCCCCAAGGACTAGATATAGTTCTTCTTTCCAAATAGAGGAGTTGGATCAGCTCACTCAAACACAAAGACCCAGATCCTGTGGCCTCGAATGCCATGACATTTACGGAGAATCTGGTTCATCTCCTCGGTATTTAGGATCGTAAATTAGTAGACAATCGATCCATATCCATTTTTAGATGATGAAAATTTAGTGCGCTATGCCAGAATGAACAACCCTCTCGGAGTTTGTACCCACCTATAGGAAGTTTACAAGCATGACTTAAGGTCTCGTTTCACGAAAACACCTCCATGCCACTACCTCTAGGAAATTCCCTCGGTGAAACTTGGCAGGGGCAACGATCAATTCATAGTAGGGTACCACATGCCTATACAACCTTAGGATATATGACAAACACCACTAAGGAAAATCGTAACTTCATCGATGAAGTCATCTCAACTTCGGTAGAAAAGTTAGAGGGTTAGAGCTTGCTCAAGCAAGTCAAAATTCTCAATTCATGCGAGATAGGAAATTCTAAACCTCCGCATCATCCTAGCCAAGTAGACCTCCTCACAGGAATAGGCACGTTGGGCATGCCTCCTCAGTATTCACAACAAACCCCAACTAGAACCACGTTTTCTAACACCATTCCGGTGGAAAATATGACACCTCCCGGTCTAGTACAAAATAATCCATTCTTGGGAAATACTCCTCCATACTTGAACATATATTCCAAATCACCGCAAGGAGATATGTTCTCTTCTCCCGGCATGTTCACTCAACCACAAGGATTGCCTTATGCCCCTGTAAATGCATATGCCATGCCATACCAACAAACCATCCCACCTCCACCCCCTCAGTAGGCACCATCGATGGTCAAAACCTATGCGATAGGGACTTATTCAGAATATTTGAAAGAACCCTTAGACTTCACTATACGAAGCATCATGCTTCCAAGACCTCTTCCCGATTTTCCCAAATACAAAGGGGAAGGAGACCCGAATGCACATATCAAGGCCTACACCACAACCATTCGAGAACCGATCCTTGGGATGGGGTTATTACCAAAATATTTCCCAAAACTTTAGAGGGCATATCTCTTGATTGGTATTATAGAATACTTGAAGCATCCATCCATCCGTTTAAAAACTTTTTTAAGAGTTCATCAAGGCATTCGACATGAAAAAGCTGTTGAGAACAGGAATCAGGGAGTTCTTGCACATTAAACAAGAACACAATGAATCTGTTGCTCACTTTATCCAAAGATGGCATACAGTCCTTTATTCTTCGACAAGTGCTCCAAACATGGACCAAATGGAAATATGTGATTTATTCCTTCATTCTCTCGGTAGAGAGGTAAAGGAAGAATTCTAGAAGTTCCCACTAAGGACTTACGATTAAGTACTTCATAGCGGTCTCCAAATAGATCAAGCAGCAATAGATAGCGGTCACAAGATGTATGGAACAAATGGGAGGCTAATCACCCCCATCTAGAATACTACGACTTATCCTACAACCACAAACATCAATCAAGGACCTAAAATCCTTAACAAAAATCATGGCACAACAACAGATGGAGTAACCAACCAAGATAAAAGGGAAAATGTTGTAAATACTCCACCAATGATTAACAATCAATGAAACAACAATTTTACCCCAATAATCAATACAGTGGATTTAAATCATCCACAACAACAACAACAACAATGGCGGATCAAGACACGGGGTCCAAGCCAAAACTCAACTGGATATCAAAACCAGAACCAAAACCAAAAACAACAAGTGCAAAACTTCAATCCTAATAATCAACGGTTTAACCAGAGTTTTGGACCACAATATGCACCAAACCAGCAACCTAGAAATTACAATCCTAACTCATATTGTGGTTTCCACAAAATTCACGGCCATGACACCAGGACTTACCGTGACTACAATAAATTCATGCAACGTTTTCTAAAGGAACAAAAATAACTTTTCATAGACATGTTCTGGGAAGATCTCACATCACCGGGCGCGAAATACTTTTACAGGCGGTTTCCCCTCAAAACGCACCCCTTAAGATCTTCAAGGATCCACTCCCAAACCACAATAGCAAAAATTAAATCCAAATGGGACAAACAAGGATGTAATGGCAGGAAACAATGATCATGAAGCCTTAACCTCACTAAATCCACCTATTACACCATAGTTAGGAAGTCAACCATGACCCAAGATAGTCGGTTTAGTGGAGTTAGACACCGAACTACATGTAGAAGCTGTAACAAGGACATGAGAATATTCCTCTCAGCCAAATCCAAGTTATCTGCTAGAGGCAGATAACATCCAACAAATATTAGTAAAACCCGTAGGTGCCTACGACTTAATTAATGACCTAACAAAAACCTTCTCTCACATCTCCTTTTTGGACTTATTGAAGAACTCTCCTGCCCACAGGGCTACTCTTTTAGAATCATTAGGTTTAGGTCATTTAATTAACATCACTCCACCTCCTGAAACATAGGTAAACCATATAGACTTTGATATCCACCCTCCGGGGCAGCCGGTTATGGATACCAAGTTTATATTTGAAATAAACAAAATTCCAACAGACACCGAGATTGCACGCGAGGTGATCCCGCCTTACATTTGCAAGTGTGGGTTTATAACAATTACGTTAAATGTGTAATGGTTGACAATGGGACAACTCTTAACATAGTCCCCTTCTCTTTCCTTCAAAAGCTAGGGTATGGAGAAACAAATTGTTCCATGACTCGAAATACACTAAGAGGCTATGATAGCCTTAAGGCCACTTCAATTGGAACTATAATACTACCACCACCTTAGGAACCAAAACAATCATCACTGAGTTTTATATTATAGATCGGGAAACCAACTATAATATGATCCTTGGCCGATCGTGGATACACCATATGAAGGCAATCCCTTCCACGTTATTTCAAGAAGTAATATTCTTACACTTAGGAAATATATTCATAGCCAAAGGTGATCCAAACCATCCGATATACACCTAGCTGACTTAAAGATAAGTTCAGGCGTTCACTTTGAGTTTGAACTCCCAACAAATCAACTTAATAAACCAACCAACGCAAAGCTAGAAGAAAGGTTGGTACCTACAATGGAGTTAGAAGTTATGAACCTAATCAAGAATATCCTAGCCCTCAAGGACGAAGATAAAAAAGTAGTATCATTAGGAACTACTGCGAAGATTGTCGAATTGCTAGAATCAGGATCTACCAATTTTCCTGCCATTTGATTCAGTAGGCATGTGATATACCTTAGGTGTTGGTTCTCTTCCAACAGAGGATCTTTGCATGGTAGAAGTAACCAAAGCAGAAGAAGTTGATGTAACAAATGTCCCAACATCGATATTCCCAACTAAATATTGGACTCTCCATTTTGATGGAGCTAGATGTCATTATGGGGCTGGGTAGGTGTGATCTTTACTTCACCCGAAGGAAAGATCTTACCCTTCTCCTTTAAATTAAACTTTAAATGTACAAACAATGGCGCTGAGTATGAAGCCCTCCTCCTTGGTCTCATCATAGCTAAGAGGTTCGGGGTTGACAACATCAGAGTATTAGGAGACTCGCAATTAGTAGAAAACAAAGTCTCTGAGGTGTATGAGACCAGAGCTGAACACTTACAGCTCTACAAAATAGTAGTATTAAATTTGAGCAAAGAATTTGACTTCATATCCATTGAAGCAATCCCACGAGAACAAAATATTCTTGCAGATTCGATAGTAACCTCAGCATCACACTTCACTCCAAACAGTGAGTTGGAGGATACCCGTTTCACGGTATCCCTTCGTACTGAACCATTAGTAAAGAAAATGTCAAATCCTCTCTTAACGAACATAGCTGAGAACAAATCTACTATCTTAGATCACGTTGATAGTGATAGAGCCACTCTTGATTACTTAAATGCCTATGCAGCGTTACATCTCACCCATCACGTGGTAGATTTGTCCTTAATCCCACATTCATCTTCCTACTTCGGAATCCCATGATAGAGCTTCCCCCATAAAAGGAACTCGACATATACATGGTAGAGAATGGAGATGATCTGGAACTACCTCTAGCTCCACCTAAGTTTGAAGAAGGTAATGCTTCTTTAATCAAAGAAACAATTGATATTAACATCGGAATGGAGGAAGAACCAAAGATCTTAAAACTAGGATCTTCATTAACTCCAGAAGAAATAGAAATACACACTTGAATCCTCAAAGAACATTAGAAGGATTTTGCATTTAATTATAAATAAATGATAGGGGTTACACCACACATCGCGGTACATAACCTCATCACCAAATCAGATGCAAAGCCAATTAAACAAAAATCAAGACCAATGAAACCCAAGGTAGCTCTCATGGTGAAGTAAGAGGTAATGAAACTCCTCCAAGTAGGATTCATCAAACCAGTTGATTACTCTCAATGGGTATCTAATATCATTCCCATTCTCAAAAATAATGGGAAGATACGCATCTGCATAGATTTCTGAGACATTAACAAGGTGTGCCCTAAGGATGACTTCCTGTTACCATCCATAGAGGTCATCGTTGACGCAACGGCAAGATTTGAAATTTTGTCTCTCATGGATGGATTCTCAGGATACAATCAAATTAGAATATCCGAACAAGACCAAGCCAAAACCACGTTTATAACTCCTTGGGGAACTTATTGCTACGTTGTTATGCCATTCGGTCTCAAGAACGCTGACACTACATACCAATGGGAAATGACATATATATTTCACGATCTTATTCACAAAATCATGGAATCCTACGTAGATGACTTGTTGGCCAAAGCCGGAAGCACCGTGATCACCCTAAGTGCTCTGCATCATTATTTCATGTTTAATAGAATACGGAGTCACACTAAACCCGGAAAAATACATGTTTGGTGTGACAAGAGGGAAACTCTTGGGTTAGATTATATCATCATGAGGGATCGATGTAGACCCACTAAAATCTAGGCTTTTCTTAAAATGATCCCACCATTGGATGAATCTCTGAATCGGTCGTTTCTTGGGAAACTCGGTGTAATCCGAAGATTCATCCCACATTTAAGCTTTGCCATTCATCCAATCAACAATCTACTCAAGAAAGAGTACAGTATCGATTGGACTGAAGACTGTAATGAGGCTTTCGAAGTAGTTAAGTGTTTCTTGTTGTCACCACCTACGCTAATGCCTCCTAAGCCAGACCGCCCTTTAATCTTATATTCACGAGCTACCAATGTCTTGCTAGCCCAAGAAGATGATGACAAACGAGAATGTGTGATCTATTTTATTAGCCAAACATTACTCGATTATGAGACATGTTATATGCAAGTAGAGTGAGAATGCCTTGCCATAGTCTTTGCAACCAAACGCTTAAGACATTACATGTTAAATCAAGAAACAAGGGTCATTGTAAAAACAGACCATTTACTGAAATTTCCTCACGCAAGTTCCTTGTCTAAAAATGCTAGACACTTTATAACCTTAATGGGTGAATTCAAATTAACATTTGTAAATTAGAAGTCCGTTAAGGGACAAATCATTACAGATTGGTTAGCTGATAACCCATTAGATGGAGGCAATCTAGTAGATCTGGACTTTCCCGATGAATGCATATATTACATTGAAACTAGACCTCCTATCTCTGAATGTCCTTGGTATACTGATATTGTTAATTATATCATGGGCCATGCATATCCAGAAGGTGCTACACTACAACAAAGAAGGTGGTTACACATTATCGTAGCTAAATACATTATTATAGAACAAGTGCTCTATTGTAAGGCTTTCGATGGAATGCTTCTAAGGTGTGTTGACACAGAAGAATCCAAGAAGATTCTCCACGAATCTCACAGTGGAATATGTGGAGGCCACTTTGGTGGTCATGCCACCACTCACAAAATACATCAGATGGGCTATTTCTGGCCCACTCTAGAGCACGATGTAGTAGAGTTTGTACGCAAGTGTCATAAATGCCAAGAATTTTCCCACGAGATTCACATGCCAACACAAGCTCTACAACCAATCACAACTCCATGGCCCTTTTCTACATGGGGCCTAGATTTGATAGGGAAATTATCTCCCTCATCTACAGATGGCCATAACTTCATAATCACGACCACCGAGTATTTTACTAAATGGGTAGAGGCTATGCCTCTTACCACTGTACCAGGTGTCGTGATCGCCAAGTTCATTTTGAACCAGATCATTTGTAGGTACAGTGTCCCACAAATCATTATCTCAGATAATGGCACTTCTTTTAAGAATGACGAAGTCTGCATGAGCTATGTAGTAAATTTAAAATAAACCATCATACAGCCTCCCTGTATTACCCTCAAGCCAACGGGTAGGCTGAAGCAACAAACAAGACATTAAAATCTATTCTCCTTAAAATGGTAAAAGAAAATAAATGAGATTGGCACTTAAAATTATATCCGGCCTTGTGGGCCCACCAAACCTCAATAAGAACACCAACAAGAGTAACTCCTTTCTCACTGGTATTCAGCGTAGAAGCAGTTCTCCCACTTGAGGTTGAAATACCCAGTCTCCGCATCTCATTACAAGGGATTCTGGATGAAGACGCTTATAGAGAAGCACGTCTCTCCCAACTAGAAAGCCTAGATGAGGCCAGGTTAGATGCTGAATAGTGGCATAGAGTTTATGTTGACCGGATGTGCCGGCAGTATAACAAAAAGGTCTATGAATGAGATATATATGAAGGAGATCTAGTTCTAAGACTAGACAACCAGATTGATAAAAAGACCGGCAAAGGAAGGAAATTCTGGCCCAAATGGTTGGGCCCATACCGAGTCACAAAAGACTATGGAAATGGTGCATATCTCTTATGTACACTGGAAGGTGAGGAATTTGGTGAAACAGTCAATTCCCTACACCTTAAACGA
The DNA here is from genome assembly GCA_018340775.1 of Taxus wallichiana var. yunnanensis. Lineage (NCBI taxonomy): Eukaryota > Viridiplantae > Streptophyta > Pinopsida > Cupressales > Taxaceae > Taxus > Taxus wallichiana. The sequence continues at coordinate 906,297,739 of CM031234.1, read as the reverse complement.
TTATATGCATAAGCAACCAACACTATCTATATAATTATATCTATATTGCATCTTCATGTAGTTAGGTTCATTTTGTCTGCTTGTTTCATACAATTTTTTGATCAAGGAACTTATTCTCCAAGCAATTCATTACAAACTTCTGATGGTATTGGCATTAGCTTTCCAAATCATACTTCTCCATTTTATAAACGTCATCACCTGCTTTGGAATCATTTCATCCATTTAAAGCTAGATATGACAAAGTCTTAATGGTAACCATACCAAGGTCTGCATGCTTGTTCTCACTTTTGGTTTCTCCTAGGATAGGTGTCTTGCCTATGGTCTGTTCTAGAAGCTTCATAGTGTCACATCTATCCCATGTGTATATCTCTTTGGAAGTAAGAACATACTAACATTTTTCTCAAATAAACAAGTCAAATATAGATCAAACAGAAAATTTTATTTTTACACATTTCCTTGCCCTACCAACCTTTGGTGATGAGCTTGCGTCTCTTACCAGTGATGTAGGGTTGGGAAAGGATGGGAATGCCCTTACTCACCCGTACCTTGTCCATGGTGATAAGCCCACGCTTCTTCTTGGTAGCATGGGGGGCAAGGTGTAGGGGTCCTCTTGACAAATAAATGTTGAAGGTTGTAAGAAAACAATTCAAATGAACCTTTGAAATCTTGAGTCAAAAACAAATGAATCAGATGTCCAAAATTCCAAGAGAGTTCAAAACCCCAAAAACCAGATTTTGTCTACCATGTGGCCATCTACGGATCTAAGTCTAGATAAACCACAAAGCAAGTAGCATTCTAAACTATGGAGTCACTTGAGTACAGTAGGTTTGTAGTGTCCTAATTTGGTTCCATCAAATCTTTGTCTATCACTCATCACTACTATTCAACAAATTTCATAGCTTGTGCCCTTTCTAGCTCTCGGTGATGAGCCCTCACATCTTAGTGGGGAAAATTCATCTGCTCATCATATCGGCTTATCATCACATTTTGTCGAAACAAGTATGAAGTACTTCGAAAATTACTTATAGAAACCAAAGTTCAAGGTCATATTGTGTATCGCATTATCATACATCAAAGCATCACAAAATACAAAAAGAAAGAAGGAATTTGTATCATTTGTCCTCCATTGCATACATTCTAAAAAGCATATAAAAACAACATTATAATTTACATGCGGAAACGAATCACAAAAACATAGATACCAAGAGTCTGATCCAAAAAGAATATATATATATATATATATATATATATATATATATCAATGTTTCCTGTACAATTCCATCATGCGCTAAGCATGGTCAAAACACTCAAAGAGCCCGGGAAATACAAAATACATCATACAAAAAATCTACGAGAGCCGACGGCCTCTCAACCCTTATGATATCCCTCCGAAGGTGCACACCCATGTCTAGGAATGCAGCTGCGTCGGCACTCTGAGTGCACAAAGGGATCACGATCCTAAGGAGCAGCTGCATCCTTGCCATGAGAGTGACTCCTCATTAGGCACTCTGCTATCCTATATCCTGCCAACTCAATGCGGAGGGTAGTCACCATCCTGGCCACATGCCAGAAAGGGGCAAAAATGTTAGTATGCCTACCACCGCTGAAGGCTCCCCTGCATCCACGGATAGCTCCGCATGGGTCTTCTCCATGGGGATCATCAGGGTATCAATGCATACCCAGTGAATCAGGTCTCACCACTCATCGGTAGTATCTGTAAGAAAAGGAGTAAAACAAACTAGAAATACTCAAAAGATAGAAACAAAAGTAAACAGAAGGAGAGATAAAAACTAAGGCAATCCTAAACAACCATTAAAGAGAAGGATGATAACTCACTCGGATCTCCGTGCCTCTAAGAGGGATCCTCGGGGTTAGCACTCCGCAGATGCCACTACTCGACTAATGTACTCCTCCCGTGGTTGGAGTGACATAACGTCCCACTATGGACTCATCCTCTCCACCCAAGCCACGAGAAAGCGGATCCATTGAAGCTAGGGACACCCTCTCCGCACTTTGCTCTGCCCTCTCCACTGTAAGATATCCCGAGTGTCATGCCACTCGGGATCACTATCCTCCTCTCCGCTCGACTCACCGACCTCGGCCTCGGTCTCCTCCTCCATCTCTCCCCTATAAACTCCTCGGTATTAATGGGTTCATCACTACCATGGGTGGGACAGCGGAAATCTGAAGTAAGGGTGCCTAAGGAGCACCGGCTCTCCCTTGAGCATGTACTACCCTCCTAGTTGCAATGGGGACACCAGGAGTAACAAGGGTCCAACCCTGGCCTCTAGGACCTCCCTTGGCCTCCCGAACTCGATCTCGTATACTGGCACCACTGGGGGAAGCATGCCCACGTAAGGTAGGCCAAACTTCTAAGGCAATCGACCAAAAGGATGTATCTCCACCCTCCTTGTCTTGTCCACAAGTTGCCCTATGGTGGAGCAAGAGATCAAAGTAAGAGCCTCCTCACCCCATAACCCTGCCATGGCTTGATAGAGTGTGGCCTCCATGTCATAAATGGTCAAGGAGGTGACTTGTTAGTGAGGTGCTTTGAGCACCGACATGTCATCTGTCCCATCTGCTGCCCTCACAGCCTCCGAGATCTGCCACCTCTACACCTCTCCCATAAGGGATGAAATGCTCGTAAACCTAGCTCATAACCAGAGTCGGATGGCTCAATGACTATCCCTGTAAATGAACCACCCAGTATAAATCATGATAAGTAGTCCCAAGAATGTCATCTCCCCAGGTGTAAATCTAGACATGTCCCTCAATTTGTGTAACAATGGGGGACCAACAATAAATTAAAGTGTCTCCTCCTTGTCCCCGATCAATCTCAAGGTAAGGATCGCCATAATGGCTTAGCAAATCAAGGGGATAGGCAGGTTAGGAATAGATCGACCCTCACCCCCTTCTTTGAACCAGTGGAGATGACTACATCTCCCATATATGAAGCCCACTATGCTATCTAAGCCCGTGACCCTGTTGTCTCAAGTGTGAGCCATCTCCCGATGATCGGGACCCCTAAGATGTGGTAAACATCCTCCAAAGTGATGGTCCACTCACCCCTGACTCCTTGGAAATTGGAAAGTGTTCCGATCAGCATCTCAATATGAAAACAAGTCACAAAGTATGTGACTAGAAGGTGCAACATGCGGGACCCATGATATGCGCAATATACCGCCCTCTGAAGAGTGTCCTACTCATCCTAAGAAAGGGCATCTTATGCCTTTGAGAGCTAATCACACACTCTCTCTCTTGGCTCCATCGGATATATTCCTCCTTCACCTACATACACCCAAAAACACACAAAAAGGAGTAAGTTAGTATTCAAATGACATTAGAAAAATCATGAAAGTAGGTAAGAATGCTAGAAATGCAAAAATGAATTCAAATAAGTATTGTTTATGCATTCTGTGAAGGACCGCCGCCCGATCGTCGGGCGGAGGTCATGTTACCACTGCGTTGCTCAAGGCGGCGGTCATGTCCCAAAATTCCATGCGGGTCATGTGCCCTAAAAATGCCTAAAAACATAAAAACACGACCATTTTGACCAAAACAAAGCCTACCCATTAGGCCTCCCCTAATCGACCCTACTAAAACCGACATTTTCAAGAATAATTCCCCCATGACAAAGATTTCACCATTTTAACATTTTGGATACAAAAATAGTAAATTGAGAAAAACTAACCTCGTGATCTCGTGGGTCGAGTGTTCCACTCATGGAGGCATGATCACAATCTCATCCCGAACGCTTTGACTATAATCTTGTCGAAACCGTCACCGTGGGTCCTAGAGCTCAAAATCAATCAAATCGACATGCACAAATGAATAGGAAAATGGGCCCACTTTTACATATATAACATCCCGACTTGTTATTGAATGCCCTTTTCACGAGGTTTGGAGTGTTGACGGAGGTAAGTTCTTATCCCCGCACAAATGGTATGTCCTAATTTCACATTATTTTATTATTATTTATTTTTTGATCTATTTTGTCTATCTCGCACTTGAGTCCTCTTTTCATTTTACAGTGTAGCGAAATTTTTGATAGCATCATTTCGACACATGGATGTGTCGTATAACTTCTAACTTCCCATTTCGGGACCACCATACTTGGACCCACCGTTTACGCCTCTTCATGGCTAAAACGCTTCTCTCGAGGGGGAAATGCGTATGTACCCAAAATTGTAGGGTACTGCACCACTGAGACAATGTTACACATACCCCAATGATGATACAGGTCTCCTCATATGGTGTTTGGGATCAGAAAAATCTCTCCAAGTATGCGTTAACATCCCGCATGCCCTGTTTAGCCCCTGTATGCTTTTCTTTTTCCTTCCCTCTCTTTTCCTTTTCCTTTCGGTCTTGATGTGAAACCGCCACCCTACCTAGGCGGTGGTCTCATGATTGCCACCCGTAGGGTGGCGATCTTGTAACCGCATACCACCTCGGGGTGGCGGTCTTGCACGCATTTTTTTCCGAACATTTCTTTTATCGCGACTCATGTAAAAATCAACGTTTACCATCTTTTTCACCACCTTTGCTTGTATTTATGATTTTGGTTCCCTAGAATAGTGTTTATGGTTAAAGAGTTCAATTTGGTTTTCACCTTTGGGTAAATGGGATTCTATAAATAGTTGGCTTGTGCTCAAGCAAATGGCCCCTCAAATGTGCCTCTCAATTTCTCATTGCAGTAGCTTAGTCTTTCAATTTTTCCTTGGATTCATAGTTTTGTTTATTGCATGCATAGTTAGTGTTGTCTTGCTATTAGGAAGCCACATAATATTCTTGTGCTAGTGTTGTTACTATTTCATGTAATCCATTGGAGTAGGACAATTTAATTTTCAATAGGAAGCCATTAAAGTTGCAAGTTTTGTTCATTAAAAAGAATAGTTTCATGTTCTAGATGTTTTGTGTTACATGACTTGCAATAAATCCTGCTAGGAATTACATAAGCCAAGATATGTTCTCTTGTGCTATCCCTCTCCTACTCACAATGTATTCGATCTGCATCCTAAGATGCCATTATTTTGATACCAACGTCTCGGATGCTAACATCACATGCTTTTTTCGATTCACGTGAGCATGAAGGAATGAGGAGATCACACTTGAGCGGACAAAGCCACACACCATCGGATGCGCCATTGTTCTACGAATCGAGGTTCAAGCTTTCAAAGTTCTAGTTAAAACATGTCAAATAGAATAGTAAAAAAATTTCCCGCACTTAAAAGTAAATTTTCAAAATTTTGAGTTTTGAATGTCTTCTCTGTCGTCTTTGAAAATGTTAAAAGTCAAGAAATTGTAACAGATCTGCATTCCTGGGTCATTTTGTGTGTTTCTCGCGTACTTCGCGTATTTTTGTCCCGCATGTCCCAGTTTCAAACGGGCCCCTTTGTTGCATTTTCACCCGAAACGCCTGAGCCGCGTACTTCGCGCATTTCTGTTCCAAATGTCCCAAGCTCTTCCGGACCTTCTGTCACGTTTTCACCCGAATTGATCAAGTCGCGTACTTCGGAACTTCTTGTCCCAAATGTCCCAAGTCAAAAAGTGCAAGTCGTTCCAATTTCACCCGAAACACCCGAACCGCGTACTTCGCACGTTCTTGTCCCAAATGTCCCAATTTTAAAAGTGCGCTCTGTCCCATTTTCGGCCGAAATGCCCGAACCGCGTACTTCGCGCGTTTTCGTCCCAAATGTCCCAAAACGCATTTGTGCGTATTCTCCCTGCTTCACCCGAATCGGCTGAGCCGCGTGTTTCGCGCATTCGCGTCTCACATGTCCCAAGCGAACCAAATGCCATTCATACTTAGTTTTTCCCGCTCTACCCGAATATGTTGCTTTTCAAATTGGTAGATATGAATTTAATGCGCATTGATTTCCTTTCTCTCTCCAAAATGGCTATATAACGAGCAGACCCCCTTTTACATTTTTCACACTGCTTCCTTGCTCGAACCCCTGCAAACTAATTTCTTGCGCACATACCCGTTCCCTACTGCAATTCCTTCCCAAGTCTAGATTGCAATTCTCTCTCAACTACTATCAGTATGAAGATCAAATTCCAGGGACAGGAGCAAGTTTCACCACTAGAGTCTGCCGTTCTCAACATTGGAGACAGTGAAGCTCGACATCTCGACTTCGGCAATTTTTGGGCGAGGGTGGCAGATACAAACCCTACTCCAATGGCAGCAATGATTCACGATAGCGGTTTGGCCTTTGCTGGCGGTTTCCCGATCTCGGTACAGTGTGCTGATACCGTGCTTTCATGCGGAGCTCACTTCGACCCCGCCTCGAGTGAATTGACCAATATACACGGGGAACTCATTGCCAAACTAGATGCTGCCGCCATTAGCACTGCTCTGAGGATCCCAGAGACGGATAATGCCATAGTCGTTTCCCGGGATCAAGCACAGGCCCTGTTCAATCAGGACAACGACAAATACAAAGCACGGGTTGCCAAGTCCTGGCTGAAGAACCCTAAGAAAGGAGCTTCTCGTCTGACCAAAACCCTCTTGCGGGTAGATTTTAATGAAGAGTTGTCTGATTTCATAACTCTGTTGGCTCGGGTTATGGGCTTGCCCTCCACCAATGAGTTCCATTTCTGGATGTGCCCGCTCATCAACATGGTATGCGAGGGAACACAGAATATCAACTGGGCGGAGATCATTAGCATGAATTTGGCAGAGCAGCTGTCCAACGTGCAGCAAACAAAGAAGTTCTATATGACTTCGTACCTGATGTACACTCTGGCAGCATCAAGGCAGTGGTTTGGTTTCTCTTACATAGATGAACACAAAGATGATCCAATATATGCATACGCCCAGCTTTACCATGAGACCAGCAATCGTAACTTCAGAAGGGTCAACGATGCTTTCACCATGTACGTGGTTAGGCTGCTCGAAGGCGATACTGCCAGGAGATTCTCTGATGAAGCTATGACTCTGATATCGCACTACGGTGCTTACTTCATCCAGTTCAGAAATTCTCTTATATCAGGCTTGCCGGCTATGAGGGCACCCCTCTAAGACTGCCCATGTTCTGTAATGATAGGATGGCCTTGATAGAAATATGCAGGCAATTGGACAAATTACACAGAACCTGCAGGGATAAGAGGATCACTGGTTTACACTTTCCCATCTCTTTGGGAAATTATACCTGCAAAACAGCCCTAGATGCACAGAATGTAGAAAGAGCCCTGGTTCCCATCACGGTTCACTTCTTCAAGCCAAGGACTTGCTTCGACTTGAAGAGGTTCATTGGGTAGAACATCAAAATAGTCTATTATCACAGAGCTGATACAGAAGACTATTGGGCTGATTGTGCTGATGATTTTGAGGCTAGAAGGAGGCACTATGGCAGATTCTCCTTGCAATTAATTGAAGAACTCGGCCTATATCAAGTTCCTGAAGGGCTAAAGGATGACAACTCTGATCTATACTCATATGAGTATGAAAATGTGGTTAAGCACACTCCTTTAGAGGACGTGGATTGGAACAGGAAAGAGAGGGACGACCTGGCTGAGATCCTTGCTCCAGTTTTAGTCAGGACTAGGGTCTGGTTTGACAGGAGAGTTCGAGAGTTCAGGAGGCATTCAGGAGAATCCTCTTCTAAGGACGCTTCAACACCAAGAAGAGAAGCATCTATTCCAAGGTCTGAGACACCAGTGAAGACCCCTCCTGCCTCATCAACTCAGGGACCTGCAGAATCTACTCCTTCCTCATCCACCCAGGTATATAAGAAGAAACTCAAAGAAGTAAAGAAAGAACCTGTGGAAGAAGATCTCCAGGAAAAATAGGAAAATTTGCCTATAGGGCCAGAGAACATCATTGTTCTTAGTGAAAGTGAAGAAAGTGAAATGCCAACCCCTACAAATGCTCCTGAAGACCCAGCTGATAAAGATAAAGAAGTCCAGAGCACCGAGCTTCCAGTGTTCTGTAGATCCTTCTACCACAATTGCCTCCAGTGCCCCGCTCACATCTCAACTCGAGTCAACAGCTGCACAGACCTTGAGCGTCATGAGCTCCCTGTCTCTTGGTCCCCTTGCCCCTCCTGCTGATTCCTCTTCCTCTTTCGCGTGGGTGCAACCTTTGGTCGACAAAAAGAAGAGAAAATTCTCCTCTCAAAGCTCGGGATCAAATTTTGATGCTGTCGCAGCCTTGTTGGGCACCACTCCTTCTCGTGCCAAGAAAGCCAAAGTCACCTCCAGAATAGTGTCTGATGCTCAAGGTCAGCAATTCCTGGAGATTGCCAAGCCTACAATGGATAAATCAGAGCAGGACTTGCAGGCATCTGACTTGGAGCTCTCGAGAATCCCAATGGGAGAGTCTACCCCTGAAGGTGAAATTCACAACCTCCAGGAAACAGTCACAAGAGTCATTGGGAGGGTAGAAAAGGGCCAGCAAACTATTGAACAGTTGGAAGAACAGGCCCAAGTTCTCACAGGTTTCATCAAGTCCCTTTTGTCTAAGGACAAAGTTTTGGACCCTACCCCCTTGACTGCTCTCCCACCTCCTGTAATTCTAAGCCAAGATGAAGTGCAGAGTATTAAAGATATGCACAAGTATTCTGTCTATGGCAGAGCTATTGAAGCCATGGTGGATGACATGCTTGTTGTCAAGGGTTAAACTTCATCGGCGAAGCTTTCAAACTCCATGAAAAGGTGAGCAATGTGCAACTGAAGCTCTCCTCCACTATCAATACCATGGATAAAGAGCTCAAAATCTGAGCAGCAGCATAGTAGACCTTCACCTTATGGGACAGACAGACGAGAACATTTTGCTGGCGAATAAAGTTTTTGATGATGCAAAGGACAATCTGTCGAAGTCCTGGGTCTACAGTGTGGATTGGAAGATCAGAGTCTTGGAGGAGGCTTTGGGAGAAATGAAGAACAGCTGGCAGAAGGGCGAAGCCTTCAAGACATTGGTTGTCTCGGCTTTCAAAGATATACACTGTCATCTTCAAGATGAAACTTCTGGTGCTTCCCTTTCCTTACAAGAGATCAAAGCTCAGTTCAGAACTTTTGTAAAAGACAATTTATTCAAGGAAAGCTCCATCTCCAAAGAAAAAATGAAGGAGATCTGCTCTCTTCAATCTGCCATTGAAGAAGCAAATAAAGATTATCATACTCATGTCGAGTTTGATAAAGAGATGGAGAAGTGTCTGGGATTTTGGACTCAGTCTGCGGCCAACACGTCAGTTCCCCGTGGCAGAGACATAGCCGAGGCGTTGAAGAGATTCAGCAAATGATTTTGAAGTCAGCGGGTCCCTCTCAGTGACTGGCCACCTGTCTTCTTCCCCATTCTTTTCTCTTCTTCCCTTTCTTTTCCGTTTTCTTTGTAAAAGGTTGAGGTATTGCATTTGGCGGTCCTTAACTATTCTTGGTTAAAAGAAATGGTTACAAAAGAGTAACTCGATTGTAAGCTATATAATGGCCTTTCTACGCCATTCTCAAGGAGGAAGAACTTGGCATATTTTCTGAAAGTGTAAATAGATCAGAAAGAAATCAATACAAAAGGGCTTTCCATTCATTGTCTATCTAATCTCTGTTATCTCTGTGTTTTCATTTAATTTCGTGAAGATCATTTGTTTCTAGTTCGTTAGTCTCACTGATTGCATATTTTCAAATATTGCGAGTATAGTGATCTTGTATAACCAAGAAGGAACTTTGTGTCCTTGATTAATGAATCTGAAGAAGGTTATTTACAGAACTTTGTGTCTGGTAATCTCATCTTGTTCATCCAATGCAAACGATCTTGTTTTAAATTCACTGCAACTTCGTATACATAAAGGATTATTCTGCTATCTATAATTCTGCATGTTGCTCTTCTGCTCATCCTCGTATTCCCTTTCCTCAGTCCTTTTGTAACTGATGATCCTTGTGGAAAACACTTTCGTAATATCCAAGTTCAACCATAAAATCATGTTTTGTATATTTGTAAATAAGTTCGTTTCTGAATAAGGGAACCTCTCCCATTAAAGAGGAGGGACTTCTTGTCCCCTGACTGTTGCTCTTCTTAAAAGTCCTATTTGACGACCAACAGTTTTTGGTGACTCCGCTGGGGAAAATCACATTCCAGTCCTGCAATTTTTGATCATCCTTTGATCTGGCGACTCCGCGTTTCACTCGAGGGAGAAGGGCCCTTGGTATTGAAGATTCTCAGTTTCAGCTTTTAGAGCAACAAGGTTTTCCTTTCCTTTCAACTTCAACAAGAAATAGAAGGACTCGTTCGACAAGCACTCCACCTGTTCAAGATAGAAGTCCTACGGGTGGTATTCCTTCAGAGCCTGCTAGTCCCAATCTACGAGCTTTGATCCTCGCTGGTGTTACAGTTCCTCTCCAAGCCATATTTCCAAGAATGGTGGCACCATTGCCATGGGGTCAACGTGTCGGGCCCCTGGCCCTTACTCAGCCTTTACATGAGTTACCCAGAGGTAACCGGAAGAACTTCCCAAAATTCAAAGGTGATGGCAAAGTACATCCTGATGAACATATTGCAGCCTTCATAGTTGCATGTGGAGTTTTGGGAGTTGAACATGAAGACGTCTCCGTAAGACTGTTCGTGGAGACTTTACAAGATAATGCTGCTGATTGGTTCTTTCACCTTCCGGCTGGTGCTATAACCGACTGGGACACAATGAGAACCTAGTTCGAGAATCGTTTCAAGCCGGCAGAAGATGTACATGCCTTGCTAGCCCAAATCTCTCAGATAAAGAAAGATTCACAAGAGCCCATGAGAGAATTTGTGGCCCGGTTCAACAGGTTGATAAATAAAATTCCAACAAACACTCGACCTGTTGATCGGATTCAAAAATGTTTCTTTCTAAATGCCCAATCACCTAAAGTTAGTTATGCACTAAGAAGGGCTAATCTCGCAACGTTAGCTCTAGATCAAGAACTGGCTGTTAGTGTCGAAGATGACTTGATCATGTCAGGGAAGTTGAGAAGAGACCCTCCCAAATCTAAGTCTGCTGCTTCTTCCTCTTCCACCCCTGGACCTAACACTGATCCATTAGTTCAGAAACTTGCAAATGATCTTATTGCTATAAAGAAACAATTGGCTCAGCATGCCCCTTATGCAGATGTTCCAAGAAGAAATTTCCAGCCAGAATCATTTGCCTCGCTTTCTCAAACAAGACTAGCACTTGAAGGACCTCCTGTTAAGGTTCCTGTGAATGCAACCTGTGAAGTTGAAGAGCCAGATGATGATGAGGATAATGAAGCTTGCGAGGAGTTTGTGGAGGAATTTGATGATGAGGCAGAAGAACTTGAGGGATCTCGAGTTAATTTCTTTACCACCGAGGGTATTGATGATGGAGATGATTATGATGAAGTGGTAGCAGACATGAATAGCGAATCATTTGCTGTCATGACTCGAGAGCAGACACGTCAGAGGGAGAAAGTGACATAGCCTATCAAGAAATCCAAGGAGCAGTCGACAACTATTCCCGTGATTGCAAAAAGAGGATCTCCTATCCCTACTTCATCTACACCAAAGGTGAGTCCTATCAATCCTGCTACCAAAGTTGCTTCTTCTTTTTCTCCTAAAGTTGATAAGCCTAGAATTTCAAATGATGATGGCCCGTCCACTTCTGGGTCTTTTGATATTGTTGATCACCTGAAAAAGACCAAGGTCCAAATCTCAGAAGCTGAGTACTATCAGACCCATCCCAAAGCTTTTGCCAAGATGATTCAATTTGTTAATTCCCATTCCAAGACCACCTCTAAAGGCCTTTTACCTACTCCTCCTTCTGCACCACAGCCTAGGCTGGTAGCTCAGAAATTGTCACCTCACCTGGTGACAAAATTAAACCATTTTATGTAACACTTCTCATAGCTGGCCATAGGCTCAGTAATTGTGTCATAGATTCAGGAGCCTCAGACAATGTCATGCCAGCTAAAGTAGCTCATGCCTTGGGCTTGACCCTCACTCGTACTTATGGATCTTGCTACTCTATGGAGAGTAAGGAAGTGCCTCTGGTTGGAAGGATTAAAGATGCACAAGTGGCTTTTGCTGCCTTGCCTGAAAAGAAAGTGTTGGCTACCATCTTAGTAGCAGATATCCCTCCTTCATACGGGATGTTGCTAAGTAGGAACTTTTGTAAAGATGTGGGTGGAGAAATTCAAATGGATTGGTCACATGCCCTTGTACCTGTTAATGGACAAATGAAGAAGCTGCTGCCTGAGAAACAATCTGAGTATATTGTGCAGAAGACGGATGATCCTAAAGCACAAATACTCTATGAGGATATGGGTCATGGTAATTACATGATTATGTCCCCTGATGAAATCCCACCCCCCAAAGTGTCTCCTAGAGATCCTAACGGGGTTTGGATTTTAGAATTTGATGGAAGTTGTTCCTCAGCTGGTTCTGGAGCTGGTGTCCTGCTAGTGTCACCTGAAGGAAGCCTACACCCCTTTTCATTCAAGTTACAGTTCGAGAATACTAATAACACAGCAGAGTACGAGGCTCTCATTCTCGGATTACAGGTGGCCAAAGAACAAGGTGTAAAGAATCTCCTGGCTCGTGGTGATGCAGAGCTGATTGTAAAGCAAGTCAGAAGCCTTTTTCAGGTAAAAAATGGGAGGCTGAAGCATTACCGGAATCAGGTTTGGGATTCCATTGAATTCCTTGATGCTTTCTCTATTGAAGCAATACCTAGGGAAAAGAACAGCAGGGCTGATTCACTAGCTGTCTCAGGGTCACTGCTGATTCCTCATCCTGATTTCTCTCAGGACAAATTCACCATTGAAATGGTCCATCGGCCTAGTGTACCTGACAATACCAATAACTGGCAAGTTTTCAATGATGATCAGCATTTGCTTTCCTTCCTGGAACTCAAGGGTAATTTCGAACAACTGTATTTTGAGGGAAGTGACAACCTGCCTCGTGAAAGTGTGTCCTTTGACCAAGCTGTCACCCAAGGAGAAGAAACAGATCAGGAAGGGTGCATTAAACTCAAAGGAAACAAGATTCCTAAAGGTTTGGTGAGTTTGGAGGAATTATTTGATAAACATGACAGGTATGTGAAATCTAGAGCTTCCTCTGGGCCTCAACAATCAGCTGAACATGACAAAATCAATATTGGAAGTTCTACTGACCCCAAGCTCGTGAATATTGGAAAATGTTGCACAGCAGATGAGAGGAGAAAAGCAATTGATCTTCTAAGGAGGTATAAGGATGTTCTTGCATATTCTTATGAGGATCTGAAAGCCTTCAAGCCAAAAGATATGCAACATTCTATTCCTCTCAAACTAGGAATTAAGCCTTTCAAGCAGAAACAGAGGCAATACAACCCCAAAATAGCTGACACCATCTTTTAGGAGATTCAGAAATTGTTGAAGGCTAAAATCATCTTTCCCATTCACCATTCAACATGGATTGCAAACATTGTGCCTGTTAGAAAGAAGAATGGTGAGATCCGCATCTGTGTTGATTTCAGGAACCTGAATCAGGCTTCTCTGAAAGATAATTACCCTTTGCCTATGATGGATCAAGTATTGCAAGTAGTAATAGGATCTGAAATGTTATCTATGCTTGATGGATTTTCTGGATATAATCAGGTAGAGGTTGATACTGCAGATCAACACAAGACAGCCTTCACTACTCCTTGGGGTACCTTTGCCTACAAGAGAATGCCTTTTGGGCTTATTAATGCTGGTGCCACTTTCCAGAGAGCTATGGATCTGGATTTTGGAAGCTTGAAAGGGAAGTGTATTGTCATATATCTTGATGACCTGACAGTGTTTTCCAAGACAAGAGCGGATCATTTTGATCACCTAGAGACAGTTCTGCTAAGATGCAGAGAGCATGGAATTTCTCTGAATCCTAAAAAATCTGTTTTCTGTGTCACGTAGGGAAAACTATTAGGGCATTGTCTCCAAGGATGGTATTAAGATTGACCTCGAACGAGTACAAGCTATCCAAAGAAATTCCTCTCCCAACCAAGAAAAAGGGTGTGCACTCCTTCTTCGGTAAGATCAATTTTTTAAGAAGGTTCATCCCTGATTTTGCAGAGTTAACTTTGAATATTTCTCAAATGATGAAAGGGAAGCAAACATTTGGTTGGTCTTCTGGAGGAAAGGAATCCTTTGAGGGTATCAAGAGAGCTATCGCTAAAACTCCAGTTTTGGCCTGTCCTGATTTCAGCAAAGATTTCATCATCTATTGCTATGCTACGATAATACCCCTCGTCATTGCCTTAACTCAAGAAGACTCTAATGAGCATGAACTCCCAATTGCGTTCATGAGCTATATTCTAAAGGATCATGAGTTGAAATACACCATGATGGAGAAGCATGCTTTTGCAGTGGTCAAAGCTGTGAAGCAGTTTCGTTTTTATATCCTCAACTCTCACTCCATGGTGCTGGTTCCAGATACAACTGTTAAGTCGATTCTCACACAACAAGAATTTGGATCCAAGAGAGGGAACTGGGTAGCTAAGGTCCAAGAGTATGACATTGACATCAAACCGACCAAGCTGGTTCATGGAAAAGGCCTTTGTGAGCTCATTGCTGAAGGAGCCAAACATGAGTTGCTAGAGGAGAAAGTTGACCTTCCTACTGCTTCGCCTTTAGTTCAGGGCTTGATGAATGGTATGCTGACATCGCCCATTTTCTCACCTATGGGGAATTCCCCTCTCATTTAACTGCCAAAGAAAAGAGGACTGTTAAATTGAGGTCAGCGCAATATGTGTTGTGGGAAAACGCCCTGTTCAAGTGAGGAATAGATGGAAGATTTTTGAAGTGTGTGGACAAGGAACAACAGAGAAAGTTTCTCTCAGCTTTTCATGATCATGCATGTGGAGGGCACTTTTCATCAATGGTTACAGCTCATAAAATACTCCGTGGAGGATACTACTGCCTTCCTTGTTCAGAGATGCATCCAAGTGGGTTGACAAATGTGAGGCTTGTCAGACTTTTGTGGGAAGACCCAAACTGGCCTCTTTGCCTCTCAAGCCAGTCGTGATTGAGGAACCATTTCAACAAAGGGGGCCTGGACTTCATTGGTACACTTAATCCTCGCTTCTAGTGCCTGGTCACACTCATGTGCTAACTGCCACTGACTACTTCACCAAATGGGTGGAAGCTATTCCAGTCAAGAGCACTACTTCTGAAGTGGTATGCAGCTTCATCAAAGAGAACATCTTGGTAAGGTATGGTGTACCTAACAAGATTGTAATAGATAATGCTTCGAATTTCTCTTCAACTGAGATAATGGATTTCTGCTATGGGTATGGTATTTCTTTGGCTCACTCTTCAGATTACTACCCTCAGGGCAATGGGCAAGCAGAATCCACTAACAAAAATCTGGTGACTATCATAAGGAAGTTGGTCAATGAGTCTCAACAAAATCGGCACAAGAAGCTCTATGATGCTCTTTGGGCAGAAAAGATTACACCAAAGAGAGCTATTGGAATGTCTCCTTTTCAAGTGGTGTATGGAGTAGAAGCTCAATTGCCAGTGACAGTGGAACTGCCAGCCTTGCACCTAATGAAGGCCATTGAGGATACTAGTTTCAGCGATGCTCTAGATAAGAGAATTATGTACCTGCACAAACTGAATGAGGACAGATTGATGGTCATGATAGGATATCTGTTCACCAGCAGAAGGTAAAGGTCCTGTTTGACAAGAAAGCTAGGTTCAGAGATTTCCAAGTTGGAGACACTGTGTTGCTATGGGATAAAAGACATGAACCTCGTGGCAGCCATGGAAAGTTTGATTCCCTTTGGCTCGGGCCTTTCAAGATCAGACACTTTGCTGGTAAGAATTCTTTCTATCTTGATTACATGGATGGTTCTCCCCTCCCACTTCCTTATAGTGGGCAGTATCTCAAGTTGTTCAAGTCCTAGGTGACTAGGAGTCCTTTGTATATTCTGTACAGTGTTTTTGCTTCTCTGCTTTTGGTGTGTTTTCCTTTTGTTGTTTTGGTGTGTTGCCCTCTGTATTGGTGTTCTTTTTGACTCCGTTGCCCAATGAGCAAGGTACTGGTCTGCTTCCCCGAATTTGTCTAAGTTCTTGCCTTGCCTCATTCCTTGAATTTATGCCAAGTCATCCCCAGAAGGAGCCAGCTGTTGTCCACTCAAAATTTCCCCGCACTTAAAAGTAAATTTTCAAAATTTTGAGTTTTGAATGTCTTCTCTGTCGTCTTTGAAAATGTTAAAAGTCAAGAAATTGTAACAGATCTGCATTCCTGGGTCATTTTGTGTGTTTCTCGCGTACTTCACGTATTTTTGTCCCGCATGTCCCAGTTTCAAACGGGCCCCTTTGTTGCATTTTCACCCGAAACGCCTGAGCCGCGTACTTCACACATTTCTGTTCCAAATGTCCCAAGCTCTTCCGACCTTCACACGCTTTCCCGAATTGATCAAGTCGCGTATTTCAGAACTTCTTGTCCCAAATGTCCCAAGTCAAAAAGTGCAAGTCGTTCCAATTTCACCCGAAACACCCGAACCGCGTACTTCGCACGTTCTTGTCCCAAATGTCCCAATTTTAAAAGTGCGCTCTGTCCCATTTTCGGTGAAAATGCCCGAACTCACGACTTCGCGCTTTTCATCCCAAATGTCCCAAAACGCATTTGTGCGTATTCTCCCTACTTCACCCGAATCGGCTGAGCCACGTGTTTCGCGCATTCGCGTCTCACATGTCCCAAGCGAACCAAATGCCATTCATACTTAGTTTTTCCCGCTCTACCCGAATATGTTGCTTTTCAAATTGGTAGATATGAATTTAATGCGCATTGATTTCCTTTCTCTCTCCAAAACGGCTATATAACGGGCAGACCCCCTTTTACATTTTTCACACTGCTTCTCGCTTGAACCCCTGCAATCTAATTTCTTGCGCACATACCCGTTCCCTACTGCAATTCCTTCCCAAGTCTAGATTGCAATTCTCTCTCAACTACTATCAGCATGAAGATCAAATTCCAGGGATGGAGCAAGTTTCACCACTAGAGTCCTGCTGCTTCTCAACATTGGAGACAGTGAAGCTCGACATCTCGACTTCGGTGATTTTTGGGCAAGGGTGGCAGATACAAACCCTACTCCAATGGCAGCAATGATTCACGACAGCGGTTTGGCTTTTGCTGGCAGTTTCCCGATCTCGGTACAGTGTCCGATACCGTGCTTGCCATGCGGAGCTCACTACGACCCCGCCTCGAGCGAATTGACCAATATACATGGGGAACTCATCACAAACTAGATGCCGCCACCATTAGCACTGCTCCGAGGATCCCGCAGATGGATAATGCCATAGTCATTTCCCGGATCAAGCATGTGCCCCGCTCAATCGTAATGCTGACAAATACAAAGCACGGGTTGCAAGTCCTGGCTGAAGAACCCTAAGAAAGGAGCTTCTCATCTGACCAAAACCCTCTTGCGGGTAGATTTTAATGAAGAGTTGTCTGATTTCATAACTCTGTTGGCTCGGGTTATGGGCTTGCCCTCCACCAATGAGTTCCATTTCTGGATGTGCCCGCTCATCAACATGGTATGCGAGGGAACACAGAATATCAACTGGGTGGAGATCATTAGCATGAATTTGGCAGAGCAGCTGTCCAACGTGCAGCAAACAAAGAAGTTCTATATGACTTCGTACCTGATGTACACTCTGGCAGCATCAAGGTAGTGGTTTGGTTTCTCTTACATAGATGAACACAAAGATGATCCAATATATGCATACTGCCCGCAGTTCACCCTGGAGACCAGCAATCGTAACTTCAGAAGGGTCAACGACGCTTTCACCATGTACGTGGTTAGGCTGCTCGAAGGTGATACTGCCAGGAGATTCTCTGATGAAGCTATGACTCTGATATCGCACTACGGTGCTTACTTCATCCAGTTCAGAAAATTCTCTTATATCAGGCTAGCCGGCTATGAGGGCACCCCTCTGAGACTGCCCATGTTCTGTAATGATAAAATGGCCTTGATAGAGATATGCAGAAATTGGACAAATTACACGTAACTCCGCAGGGATAAGAGGATCACCGGTTTACACTTTCCCATCTCTTTGGGAAATTATACCGCAAAACAACCCTAGATGCACGTAATGTAGAAAGAGCCCTGGTTCCCATCACGGTTCACTTCTTCAAGCCAAGGACTTGCTTCGACTTGAAGAGGTTCATTGGGCAGAACATCAAAATAGTCTATTATCACAGAGCTGATACAGAAGACTATTGGGCTGATTGTGCTGATGATTTTGAGGCTAGAAGGAGGCACTATGGCAGATTCTCCTTGCAATTAATTGAAGAACTCGGCCTATATCAAGTTCCTGAAGGGCTAAAGGATGACAACTCTGATCTATACTCGTATGAGTATGAAAATGTGGTTAAGCACACTCCTTTAGAGGACGTGGATTGGAACAGGAAAGAGAGGGACGACCTGGCTGAGATCCTTGCTCCAGTTTTAGTCAGGACTAGGGTCTGGTTTGACAGGAGAGTTCGAGAGTTCAGGAGGCATTCAGGAGAATCCTCTTCTAAGGATGCTTCAACACCAAGAAGAGAAGCATCTATTCCAAGGTCTGAGACACCAGTGAAGACCCCTCCTGCCTCATCAACTCAGGGACCTGCAAAATCTACTCCTTCCTCATCCACCCAGGTATATAAGAAGAAACTCAAAGAAGTAAAGAAAGAACCTGTGGAAGAGGATCTCCAGAAAAATAGGCAAATTTTCCTATAGGGCCAGAGAACATCATTGTTCTTAGTGAAAGTGAAGAAAGTGAAATGCCAACCCCTGCAAATGCTCCTGAAGACCCAGCTGATAAAGATAAAGAAGTCCAGAGCACCGAGCTTCCAGGTGCTATAGATCCTTCTACCACAATTACCTCCAGTGCCCCGCTCACATCTCAACTCGAGTCAACAGCTGCACAGACCTTGAGCGTCATGAGCTCCCTGTCTCTTGGTCCCCTTGCCCCTCCTGTTGATTCCTCTTCCTCTTTCGCATGGGTGCAACCTTTGGTCGACAAAAAGAAGAGAAAATTCTCCTCTCAAAGCTCGGGATCAAATTTTGATGTTGTCGCAGCCTTGTTGGGCACCACTCCTTCTCGTGCCAAGAAAGCCAAAGTCACCTCCAGAATAGTGTCTGATGCTCAAGGTCAGCAATTCCTGAGATTGCCAAGCCTACAATGGATAAATCAGAGCAGGACTTGCAGGCATCTGACTTGGAGCTCTCGAGAATCCCAATGGGAGAGTCTACCCCTGAAGGTGAAATTCACAACCTCCAGGAAACAGTCACAAGAGTCATTGGGAGGGTAGAAAAGGGCCAGCAAACTATTGAACAGTTGGAAGAACAGGCCCAAGTTCTCACAGGTTTCATCAAGTCCCTTTTGTCTAAGGACAAAGTTTTGGACCCTACCCCCTTGACTGCTCTCCCACCTCCTGTAATTCTAAGCCAAGATGAAGTGCAGAGTATTAAAGATATGCACAAGTATTCTGTCTATGGCAGAGCTATTGAAGCCATGGTGGATGACATGCTTGTTGCTGGGTTAAACTTCATCGGCGAAGCTTTCAAACTCCATGAAAAGGTGAGCAATGTGCAACTGAAGCTCTCCTCCACTATCAATACCATGGATAAAGAGCTCAAAATCTGGAGCAGTTGCATAGTAGACCTTCGCCTTATGGGACAGACAGACGAGAACATTTTGCTGGCGAATAAAGTTTTTGATGATGCAAAGGACAATCTGTCGAAGTCCTGGGTCTACAGTGTGGATTGGAAGATCAGAGTCTTGGAGGAGGCTTTGGGAGAAATGAAGAACAGCTGGCAGAAGGGCGAAGCCTTCAAGACATTGGTTGTCTCGGCTTTCAAAGATATACACTGTCATCTTCAAGATGAAACTTCTGGTGCTTCCCTTTCCTTACAAGAGATCAAAGCTCAGTTCAGAACTTTTGTAAAAGATAATTTATTCAAGGAAAGCTCCATCTCCAAAGAAAAAATGAAGGAGATCTGCTCTCTTCAATCTGCCATTGAAGAAGCAAATAAAGATTATCATACTCATGTCGAGTTTGATAAAGAGATGGAGAAGTGTCTCGGGATTTTGACTCGCCTCGCACCAACACGTCGTCCCCGTGGCGTAGACATAGCTGAGTCATTAAAGAGTTCACGCAAAGCGTATTCTCAAGTCGCTGGGTCCCTCTCGATCGCCACCTGTCTTCTTCCCCATTCTTTTCTCTTCTTCCCTTTCTTTTCCGTTTTCTTTGTAAAAGGTTGAGGTATTGCGGTTGGCAGTCCTTAACTATTCTTGGTTAAAAGAAATGGTTACGAAGAGTAACTGACTTGTAAGCTATATAATGGTATTTCTACGCCATTCTCAAGGAGGAAGAACTTGGCATATTTTCTGAAAGTGTAAATAGATCATAAAGAAATCAATACAAAAGGGCTTTCCATTCATTGTCTATCTAATCTCTGTTATCTCTGTGTTTTCATTTAATTTCGTGAAGATCATTTGTTTCTAGTTCGTTAGTCTCACTGATTGCATATTTTCAAATATTGCGAGTATAGTGATCTTGTATAACCAAGAAGGAACTTTGTGTCCTTGATTAATGAATCTGAAGAAGGTTATTTACAGAACTTTGTGTCTGTAATCTCATCTTATTCATCCAATGCAAATGATCTTGTTTTAAATTCACCGCAACTTCGTATACATAAAGAATTATTCTGTTATCTATAATTCTGCATGTTGCCCTTCTCGCTCATCTCGTATTCCCTTTCCTCGCCCCTTTTCAGAATCGATGATCCTTGTGGAAAACACTTTCGTAATATCCAAGTTCAACCATAAAATCATGTTTTGTATATTTGTAAATAAGTTCGTTTCTGAATAAGGGAACCTCTCCCATTAAAGAGGAGGGACTTCTTGTCCCCCGACTCGTTGCTCTTCTTAAAAGTCCCATTTGACAACCAACACGTAGTTAAATTATTCTATCATTAGTTAGACTTATATCATTTCTTTTTATGACAATCACGAGACCTAAAGAGCCTATAGAATACATAATCGAGCCAATTGTGCCTCAACCCAATCTTGTTACGGCAATAACTCGATATAGATCAGAATCTTAGAATCCAAGTCTTCCAAACAACAACAGACTTATAACGATCAGTTCACGCTTAAGAGGGTTAAACATTGAAGATGACCAAGAACACACATTTTGGTCAAACCAGCCAAACTACAGATTACCCTAGATAAATATCTCGCATGACCGTAGAAGGGCTTGAAAGAGAACAAACGTTCGGTCATGACCCTTTGGTCCCACAACCAGATGCGGGGAGACATTCTCACCGACATAGACACTAGCTTAAGAATTGGGTTGCGCAACACTGTAAGGTACTCGAAAATATTGCACAACTTGTAGTTCTAAATATAGATGCTTTGAAAAGGCATACGACTACTAGATACTAGGGATTAGAGATTGATTCCTCATATGACCATAGCAGTCCACAATAACAAAGAATCTACGGTTATGATCCACAAATCCCATAACCCAATAATTCCACAGTCAATCCGACGTTGATGCTAGCTTACGCACATTAGTATTTAGATCCACTCCACTTCCACCAACCATTATCACACAATTATCCTTGTTATACGTAATACCTAACGAAGCTAAGGATTTTGGACTAAACCAGAGAATCACCAGTAGAGTCCACTATATCCATCATCTACCCTATGACCCTATCTCGGAGATATACATGAAACAATTCTAGGTTATTGTCCCCATATCCCACAACCTATAGACTAGATTACGCTAAAGCTCGATATTGATTGGAGCCTTCGAGCAGTCATCCTCACCGATTGATCTATCATGCCAGTTTAGGTTAGGAGGGCCTTCTTTGCCTTAGATTTGTAGATTCCATTAGTGCATGTCGAAGACATAAGATTTCCTAACTAGCTTATCTAGCACCCCACGTATATTCCATCCCCACTTTGGTTGTCTCGGTCAACCTCGGGTATGGGTGCGAGGAAGAGTTACTTGTAGATTCCCATGCTCGCTTTTCACTTTTCCATCATACAGAACCTCTCCCATAAAGAGGAGGGACTTTTTGTCCCCCGACTATGGTTTTACCAAAGTACCATTTTAAAACCCAACACACCCAATATTGGTTTTCCCTTTCTAATCAATTTATATTAACCAATTCTAAGATGTAAATGTAAGTTATCAAAATACCTAGGTGTTATTTTGGATAACAGCTTTGGTGACTTTCAGGGATATCTTCCTACTAGATAAAATATTAATTACCTTGAAGCATCCATTAGGTATGGAGTTATCCTAAAAACTTGAAAAAATAATCTAAACTTGAAGTTCTTACCCTTGAATCATTTTAGAACTTTTTATAATTAGTAAGACATGGTTTACCAAACCGATCATTTTCATCATGAGATTTATTCTTAATTGAACCTTAATGATAGTGGAAAATAGTCTCTTGAAATTTAATTTCCACCATAACTCTTAAAAATCCATGAATAAAGTTGTAGCAAAGTGCCTCTCTCAACATCTTAAATGCTTGCATGCTTGTTTGAACTTTGTCATGTTGCTTCGCAACTCATCCTTTTCACTCTCCAAATCTATCTTAAACACATATTCTTCATAATCCTCCATGAAACATATTGCTATATCAATGACACCTTGAAGAAAAAAACATTGTACAAAGCACTTAGGAAAGTAAACTACACTGCCAACAAGACAATATGCTAAAAATCATTTGAAGGAATTAAAAACTAGTCTAATACATACAGGGTGAAATAAAAAAATTAATGGGAATTCTTAAGATGAATCCCATTGAATGGGATCTAAAGTGCTTATATATTGAGTTTTGAAATATTAAATGCATTTGCTTCTTTACTAGATGAAATGATACATGGCCCACTCTAGAATATGTAAAAATTGGAATGCCTTCCTAGTTTAGCCTGATCTTCATCCCATTTTAAGACCGATCACCTAATTTAAAATATTGAGCCTTAGCTTTCTTATCAAACCAATGTTGGGTTTCTTTCTGATGTTGTTCTAATATGATCATGGAATAATTCCTCAAGTTCATCTAATTTTTTCATTCTTATTTCTCTATGATATGCACCCTCTAATTGCAATTTTTGGGCCAGCTATAATGAAGGAAACTCCAAAGACAAGGGAATCCTAAGATATCTACCATAAACAACATTTAAAGGATAATTGCCAATTAATTTATTTGTTATGATTCTGTTAGCCCAAAGAGAATTTCTCACCTTCGTGTGCCACTACCTTTGGTTAATATCCATTATCCTCTTCACGATTCTAATCAAGTTCTTATTGATAGATTCTACCAAACCATTACCATAAGGGTAGTAATTAGAAGAGGTCTTAAAGTAAATTTCAAGTCCCAAAGTCTAATGAGACATTTTAGAGCCTGGGAATCCTTTTGCATTATTAGAAATGATGGTTTGGGGAATCCCAAATCTTGTCATGATATATTTAAGAAAACCAAGGATAGATAACTTAGTAGCTTCCTTGAGTGCCACAACTTTTGTCCACTTGGTAAAATAATTCGTTGTTTTCAATACCCATTTGTGACGAACACTTAATGGAGTATTAAGCATGTCAATGAAATCAAGACCCCATTGGGAAAATGGCTGACCTACTTGAATTAGATAAAATGGAAGGGAAATGGACCTCTTTTTACTAGTGAAGAAATCATATTCTTTACATTTTCTGACCCATTGATGAGCATCTCAAACAATGTGGGCTAGAAGTATCTTGCCTTTATAATTTTCATAACAAAGGCCCGACAAAAAGTGTTCACCAAAAAACCATCATGGAATTCTGCCAATACCTTGTTCACTTGATCACCATCAATACATCTTAACAACACTCCATCAAGATTCATTTTGAAGAGAATCCCACTAATCAATGCATAGGGAATTTATTGCAACCTTATATGACTTCTTTTTTATTTGTTTAGGTTAGGAGGATATGCACTGATGGATAAGAATGTGGTGATATCATAAATCTAGGTGTGATCATTGGGTGAATTTCCTTTATCTTGTAGGATTATAGTGTTGTGTGGAAGTCCCTCATTTATGAAGAAAGATGTTTCTTGATTATCTTGAACATCAAAATCAACCTACTCAAAAAATGCTCTTCCTCTTATAAATTTTTTGGGTTTGATAGTCATGCCATATTCCATAATATTGGTCACTCATCCATCTCTTTTCTCATTAATTTATTCTCCCATAATGAATTCTCTCACACTAGTATGCTATAGTAGAACCTTGAAATGATTAGTGGAAAGCATACTCTTGAACTTCTTGAGATTTCTCATGATGAAAACGACTTGTTTCTCTAAGTCATTGTATTTTAATTCATAGTACTTCATTGTTTGACTGAATAATGCCAATGGTTTCTCTAAACCTTGATTATTCTTGTGTTAAAACAAAAACAATACTGGATTCATCTCCATATGCATATATGATAAAATATTTGGAGTAGTTAGGGTTGATAAGTGTGGGATCTTGATTAATTTCCTATTTAATCTTGGAAAATATTTATTTTCCTTCTACTATCCATTTAAAAATTGAATCTTTCTTGAGCATTAGGGTGATAGGCCTAACCAATCCTGTAAAATTAATCTTGCCTAATAATGATTGTAGAGCCTTCTTGTGAGTTGGTAAAGAGAGAGAGATAAGATGGATAATATTCTCTCTAGATAAATGAAAATACCATTTTTGACACAACGTGCCCTAAGAGACTTCCTTGACAAAATACAAAATTAAATTTCCTGGGGTTAAGAGATAGAGAAACTTCTCTACATCTATCAAAAATATTCTTAATATGGTTGATATGGTATTTTCTATCCTTTGAGAAAATGGTGATATCATCCAAGTATTTTCCATTTCTCTTTGGAATATGACACTTGAATTTGATAAACCAAATGGGATCTTCTCGATATGCACGTATTCCCCACTTGGTTATAAATGCATTTTTTAACTGATCCTCTTCTTTAACCTTGATCTGATTGAAAACTAAGTAACCATCAAGCATGGAAAATATTTTCACTTCTCGTACAGTACTTTACAAAATTTGTTCCATAAAAGGTAGATGATAATGATATTTTAAGGAATTTTTGTTCAAATCCATTAAGTCCACACAAAGTCTAATTTCTCCATTCTTATTCCTCACCGGAACTAGATTTTCCACCCAAGTAGAGTATTTGATAGGAAATATTATTTTTTCCTCAATCATCTTGGATAATTCCTTCCTCATGAGGGGCTCTATCTTGGGATTGATAGGTCTTTTCTTTTGTCTAGTTGGTTTGGCGTTATGGTCAAGATCTATAGAATGATGAATAATTTTGCGGTAAAAACCCCTAAGATCTTCATAGTTCCATGAGAATACATCATTAAATTTTTAACATAAGGAGATAAAATCTTGCTTTTCATCTTCATCACATACCTTTCCAAGCAATAGCTCTTTGCCTTATGCAATGGTAACTAGTTAGCAATCCTCTTTCCTTGTTGTTATGTTCATCTCTTCTCCCCTGAATTCATCATCAGAATTGAAAGTATGTTCAAGAGTGAAAATTACCTTAGGAATATTGTTTGTCCTTGGCTACCATATCTATCTTGTAAATTAGATTCCATTTTGATGAGAATTCAACTTTATTTTGGATAAACTAAACAATTTTTTCATCACTATCAAAATTTTGCCATCCAAATTCATTATCTAGAATTTATGGCCTAATAATTAGCTTAACATATTATTGATTTCCCGGATGAGATTATGATCTAAGGGATGCCATATGGTCTTCTTCTTTGTTTAATTTCCTTAGCACCACCTAAATGTTAACAACATCAAAGATCTCTAAGAGATCCCAAACTATATGCTTATAAGCTCTTAGAAGCTTATTATTGGTAGCACATTTCCTTATCAGCTGGTGTATGACCAATATTGTATCTCTAAAGATCTAAAGGTCTTTAATTTATCTCCTCTCTATGATGAGAAGTCCATGAACTAGTGCCTCATATCCTTCTACGTTGTTGGAACATAAAAATGGTAGCCTATGAGAAATGAAGAATTTTTCATTCATTGGGGAAATTAATACACCACTTTACTTAGCTCTATTTCTACTCCTATAACATTCAATTTTTTGTTTTCCATAATCCATAAGCATTATCTTTTTATTTAAGTGATGTGGGACTGATGAATTCTTCTTTGTGAATATATTATGTACCCAACCCGGTTTCCATAGTTGTTTCATAAGGGTCAAATTCATAGTGATCCTTATCCCATTTATATAATAGGAGATTAAGAATTAAACAAGGAGAAGTAGGTTGCTTTATTGAAACTAACTCATGTTCTTGGTCTTCATGTATAAGACAATTAGATTGGAGAGGAGTAGGGTCATAAGACTCAACATGATAGGAAAAGATTGGCTCATCTTGGATGGTAAATCTAGTACCATATCTAGTTCTTAGAAGCATGTGATACCAATCCAAGGGAAAATAACAACCCACATTGGCGTGAGTTAAATGTATTGATAGAAAGATGACAAACAAGGGAGGAAGGTCAATCATATATACATCTTGAGTTATGGTTAGACTTGGGCAAGCATGAAGGGTTAACTAAAGATCTTTGATCACTCCTAAGATGTTGACAGTTGAACCATCAAGTTGCAAAAAACTTTTAGAAACATGATTGTATTTAAGACCTAGGATATTAGCAATTTTCTTAGGCATTACATAATTACTAGCACCTGAGTCAATCATATAATTATGAACCAAGTGTTTTCCTACAATTAAAGACATATAAAAGGGTGGGGTTTTCTTAACTTTTATTACTTGTTCTTCCTTTTCTTGGCATAGGTTGACTGCAAGATGTGATTTTTGAATAGCTGGATCAAATTAAGGAAGTTGTTTGAGATATTCATATAGGATATCCCACTATGATGGAATAATTAAGTCATCCAACATTATCACATTCATGTTTGTCTTCTTCATCTTCTCAAAAAATGTTGAAAGGAATTCTTATTGATTTATGCATTAAAGGTTCTATGTTCTCTTTTCTTGATTCCTCCAATGTTGGGATAGCTGCCTTTGGTTGGGGAAAACCTCTTCTTTTAGGTTAGGTCTACTAAGAACATCAGAAACTTGTTCTTACTTAAATATTCCCCAATATCCTTTTGATTATGAAGAGAATTTTCTAGATTAGAAGAAGAGGAAGGTTGAGTATCCAACAATCTCTTCTTAGACCTTGTATTATCAAAAACATGAGTATGAGGTCTATTGGAGCTGTCCACAACATGGTTCACTTTGAAAAAATCATCAGCCCTAAAAATCATGTGATTTTTCTCGTGGATTGATTACCCGAGTTGTTTCCATATTAGAGTTAGCTACTTCCATCATTTGTTCCTATTGATAGAATGAATTTTGAACCATATAAGGCTGAACTTGTAATCTATTTGCACAATTATACTGATTATATGGTTGATTACATGGAAAAACCATTGTGTTTCTTGTATCACATTATTTTGCACTAGAACAAGTGCCTTACTTGAGCTAACAACATTAAGTGGTTAGGCAGAACAACTATCTATAGGGGAAGATGGTGATTTTGACCTTACAATCTATCATTCTGATGATTATGACCATATTTTTATTTGGATTTTTTTTTATAGGAATGATAGCCTAGATTAAATCTTGGGTTTGAAAGTTTTCATTGGTTAGGAGTCGAGTAATTTCTATAAGATTGGGCTTTTTGTTTCGTAGGAATATAAATTTATTAGATAAGTTTCTAATCGTGGGATTTAATTTCATCATCATCCTTTTTCTTCTAGGAAGAGTATGATTTTGATGCATAGATTGGGGATTTTCTCAAGAATGAGAGAAATGGAGGGATAAGAAGCTTGAAGCAATTCAGAAACAAATCCATAGGTAATATAGGGGTTATTTTTCATAGTTATATTAAACAATTATCAACCCTATTGGTTATTGGATATGATTAAGGTAATTATACAATACCATTATATTATATCATTACTAAATATCATAATTTAGTGTTTTTAAGAAGTAATAGAAAGAAACTTGTGGAGTTGGACTTAAAAGGACTGGAATTATATCCCATGTCTTCTGGAATCTAAAATTTAAATAATCCATCGGATCATTGGGGACCTCTTAATAGTTGTGAGTTTCTCTAATAGTGAAATTTTGTTTGCTTTCTCTTCAAACTGTTGACATAGAGATATGTTAAGATCAGCCCAATTGTGAATGGAATAAGGTCTCAATATTTTCTACCAGGTGAAGTGTTTTACCTTTCAATGAAGAAGTAAGAAGTCTAACTACAACATCATCTTCCGTAACTAGATGAACTGAACAATAATTATAAATATCTTCAGTATGATCAGCTAGGGTAGTTTTTTTCTTTCACCAATGAAGAAAGGAATAATTTTAAGGGAAGACACAGGTATATAAAGTTGTGCATTGATATCCAAATAGATACCACCATTAAATATAACAAAGGGAAAATTTCTTTGTTGTGTCATGAATGGAATAAGTCTTAAAACTCTAAAGGATAGTAAGAAAGGCCTACCCAAAGGAGTAGTGGGAAGCATTATATTTAGAGGAGATGGTGATCTATGAACTATTCTTCCTCTTCTTCTTCTCCTTGGTGATAACTACAAGTATTCAAAAGTTTCACTACTTGTTATACTTTGTCTTGTCTATATCCTTCTTATGAAAATGAGAACTGAGATATTAAGTTAAAAGGTGTTAACTTGGGAGTCGCCATATGTTTTGAAAGATTCCTCCAAAAGAAATAAATCTAGTAAGACACACACCAATCTCAATAAAATTATATAAATTTCATTAGAAGGTCTGCGGCATGATAGAACTATTGGTTGTAAAAATTACACCATGGATATGATCATGAAGGATTACGAATTTTGAGGAAACATGGGATGTTCTCTACAATGTGGGTTTTGTAAAATAAGATCAAAATCATAGAAGTATGATACCTATACATATTCCTAAAGCTAAATTACTCCTACAACTAGAAATAAAACTATCTAAACTTAATCTAACAAACTAATGGACCAAGGTTAGAAAGAGAGATGCATGAAAGTAAAATCCTAAGATAAAGAGGTGATAACACTAAAGAAAGGGGTAAATACACTCTCAATGAGGGGAAATGGGAAGAAAATGAAGGAGGAGAGGTGAAAAACTATGCCACAAACAAAAAAACTTAATCTTCACTTTTCACATTATGCATAACAAATATGGAACTCAGTAGAGGAGAAAAGGCATGCACATCATACCACAATATCAATAAGGTGAAAATTCATGCACAACATAACAAAATATCAATATAAAGTAAATATTATAAATAAAACCAAGTTAGGATAGATAAATAACCATAAGACTGTAATTTTATTACTTGAAGCATGCACAAACCATTACAATGGAGTGGATGAATGAACAAGATACCAATTTAGAGCCCAAATATTAGGATTACAACTCAAAAATGAATCTAAAATAAATTTTACATGGTGGACATGTATTTTTAGATATTCCAACCTTTACAAATGAGCACCATTTGCAAATATATAGAAAAATTGAGAGAGAGAGAGAGAGAGAGAGAGAGAGAGAGAGAGAGAGAGAGAGAGAAAGGGAATTCAGATTTATTGCTACAACCACCAACAACATGCATTAAATCACATAAATTAGGCATGGTATCCCTATCAAAACCATTTCCCCACATAATGTTTCTTTCAAGGGAAGGTATGGGCACCATTCACCATTAAATTTAGTAGTTGAGTGCATAGAATCGCACTTTTATTGTTGGGACTGGTTTTTACCTTTTTCACCCAACTAACTCACCAATTTCTGAATTTCTCAATACCAAATTGAATTTCTTGATGAGACCTTTCCAACAACCACAAGTTTTACAAATTTTGAGTTGTGGAGATGAAGTTATGGCCATACAGATTTCTAGTGTGCAGGAGGAATATGACACGGTTCCATGTGATCCTCCAAAGGACGCTTTAATCATTTTTGGCATTAGAGTAGATAAAGAAGGATGTTGGGGTACTAAAGGAAGGGAAAAAGTGTTCCACCTTGGAATAACTTACCCAACATTCCTAAATGCCTCTACACACCTCCTCATTACTTAATCAGTTGGCTTAGACCATCAATGAACTCATGAAATGTATGGAAAAGGAGTGGCCTGGAAAGATAGAGATGGATTGTCCCCAATATTAGTTTTTCCCCTTGTTGACCAATTTATACCACCCAATTCCAATATGGAAATGTAAGTTATCAAAATACCACTTTGGGATATTTTGGATAATAGTTAGATCACTTTGTAAATCATAAGAATCATATGACATTAAGAACATTATTTTAGGATGGTTGATGGCATTATTCGGATGGGATTTTGATAATTTTAATTTTGAGTAAATGGCTCTAAAAATTTTTGAATTATAGGATAGTCCTAGATAGTCTCTTAATTATGGTAATGAGGAGCATAGAATGAGTTATTGATAATGGAAATCACATTTCACTCCACTCATTATTACCACACTCTCAAGAGGATATATTTCAAGATTTTTAGTTTTTATGGAATTAGTGAAAGAATACTATTATTATTTCTTATTACTAGGTTGACGAGATACCTAAATCTCAGAATGATTGGGAAAGGGATTGGTATGTACCTTACTATGTCCATTGTATTGAATTATAACATTGTGATGGTTACACCTTTTAGTGTGGTCATGAGCCACCATGGTACTCAAGTCTCTTAGGATTCATACCTTCATGATATATGTTAGCACTAAGCAAGAAGATGTAATTGAAAGTGTTGATGATTACACTCTAAAATTATTAAATATATAATATATAATTTAGCATATTATTGTTACAAGAATAAGTAAATAATTGAATCTTATAAACCGATTTACATATTTATAAACCAAGGTTTGCAAGCACATGCATTCAATAGACAAGTAGATATGTAGTTAGGGTTAGATATATGAGTTAGATAGAAGATAATTAATAAGTTTAATGATTTAGTATGGGTAGTATGAAGGTCCAAAAATGTGTTTAAAAAAACATTTTGGATTTATGTGCCTTAGTACCAAACAATTGAACATGGAAAACATTATTTAGTGATTATTTGGGTACCTCTATTTTTCTAGATTTCTTCTACATTTTCTATATATCTTATTAGTATGTTTATATTTCTTTTTTATTTCATCTATGATTGTATTTGTGAAACTCTAGCTTCCTACAATCATGCTTAAAAAAATTAGTTACAAAATATAAGGTTATGTTCTTGAGTTGGAATGACCTTGATGGTAAACCCAACTAATTTCAACTGAGTATTGCACTACATTTCAAAATCTATGTAATTCTCTTAGTAAATGGTGTATTTTTGTATGTAAAAATTTTCCCTTGTCTTGTGATTTTCCCTCATGTCTCAAAACTAATAGTGGGATAACTAATAGAATATTATCCTAATATAAACCCTTGTATACACAAAATAATATGCTTTATAATCAATAATTTCCACCTTGTTGTGTACTCATGAGATACACCAATGATAGTTCTATGCTCTTGCTAGATGATTTCTAGGTAGTAGTTAGAAGATAAATTATCTTAACAAACTTGTATGTATAAGATTCTTTCACTTTGAATTTTAAATATAATGGAAAGAAATTTTTACCTAAACCATAATAAGTGAAACCAAATAAGAATTAAAAAAAAATTCCAATGGTCAAAAATCCAAAAATTTGAGGGAGATTAAACCTTTAATTATAGATGAAATCTGCTTGTAGTAGTTTCATTTGAAACAAGCAGATTCCATATCGGGAACCAAAATAGTCAAATAATAAAAAGAAAAATGTAGATATATGTGTGAAATGACATAAGGAAGTTTGAAATACTACATCAATATAATATTATAAACTTAATCAATCCAAATGAAAAATACCAAACAAGGACTCGCACTTCACTTAATTCTTGTTTTATTTTTTAAGACCCATATATGTATAATTTTCTAAAAGTGTTATGTGATAATTATTTGAGCCAAATTTAGGTTTCCATAGTGGAGAGATTTGTAATTTTTCAGGTGAATGACCCGGATTAATGTACCACAAATAAAATATTTTATCATTGAACCATATGGGCATGATGCGAGAAGTACCAATAGGTGTTTAATAAGGCCTAGAGAAACACTACCAAAACTACTCCATTTATAAAGGTGTATCAACCCCAAATAAATTTTACAATGGATTAATTCAATTGATTTAATTAATTGTATAGAATAATATATTTATTTACAACTATACAATGAAAATTAGGCTATTTGAAAACATTTTAAACTGATATAACAATTAGAAACGAAAGTAGGGTTAGGAAGATGACTTAAATGATTCAAATCAATTTCAAATTGTCATTTCCAAACATAAGATATATGACAAGATATAAATGAACTCAGATAAAATTATTCTCACCAAATTCATGAAAGGTTTCAATTATAGGAATTTTTAGGACCTAATTCTACAATTTGACCCTATTCTACTATCTTGGATGGATTGATTACAAAGTTGTGATTTTTTGGGGTTGTTTTGTTGTCACATGTATCACACTTTTGTAAGTTCAAATTCGCATGTGACCCTATTTTTCACACTTGTACCTAAAAAAATATCATGTACTCCTATAATAACCTCAAGATTCAAGCACTCTTTAGATCTAGAAAACATATGAAAATTCTTGAGTTATAATGACCTCGACGATAACCCTATTTGTGAGTCACTAAGAATTCCACTACATTTTAGACTCAATGTAATTATCCTAGTTTGTTGTTTATATGTGGATGCAATATATAACCATTGACCTATATTTTCCTTCATTATTCCACACCAATAAAGTGATATGATAATTTTATCCCATGAAATCCTCATGTGTAGGTATGATACACAAATAATTCCATCATATGCTATGATATGTAGTATGAATATTATAATCTCGATTCCTTATCTCCGTATTTGGTACATAGATAGGTAATTTCTAGAAATTATTAATATGAACTTTTATTTATAGGAGTATATCACTTTTAAATTTGAATTCTAGTAGAACGTAAAGAAAAACAAAAACTTAAAATACAAAAGATAAAACAATGACATAGATACCCAAAGGGCATAAAAGACCCAAAACCCAAAAAGGGTCAAGATTGTACATCTTGGTTAGGAAAATAGCATGGTCCCGACCAATATATGTAATCTTGCACCAACATTGGAAAAATTCAAATAAACAATGGAAGGGGCTAAATATCTCTATGACACATCATAAAACATGAACACTCATCAAATAAGTCAAAAATAAAAGGATAAATCAAGCAATAAAAGAGTAACAAAAATGATTTGCACCACCAAGTCTTAATTTCATCGTTAAATACACATATACATTAATCTTGCCAAAAATATGATGTACTTGATGATTTTTGTGCATATTTTAGTGTCTAAATTTACCGCCCCTTTTTAATGAAATTTATTAGTTTTAAAGGACAAGAATAGTGTACCTGATAGTGTTGGAGCATAATATACTATATACAATGCCAACATAGTAACCAAAATGTTCTCGAACAACGTGCGATACTAATGTGACCCACATAGAGATAATGATTAGTTTTTATAAGAACTGAAGGGTGTAATAGATGTAAAATACGTATTTGGACACATGGGGATTTTTGGCTTGGAATTTTGAAGAGTTGGGGATGGTCAATTCCCAATGATTGTTTGCTTTTTTAGGGAATTAGGTGCCCCATCACCAAAGTAAAGTGTTACAAGGCATCCTAGTTGGTCATAAAATAATGCTTCGCATATTGTGGGACCAAAATATTATAAATCGATATAGGTCCCAAAAATTTTGTGACAAAAAAACCCTACATAGTCATCATTGTGCATATGGGTGTATAGTAGGTAATTGTAGTATTTATAATTTATGGATTTTGATAATTTTTTTCCTTTCATTTGTAAAAATGCACTAGCATATTTATTAGTATCTTACTCTTCATTGGACCTTTGTGTCCAAAATTAACCATGTGGTCATTTGAGTTTGTATATCATTTGTACATGAAAAAGGATGGTCTTGCATGGGAAGCCACAAACTAATGACCTGAGCTTGTCCATCCCTTTGTATGACAAAAATGATGATATTTCATAGCTAACCACAACTTAATATCTTGATATTGTATATATCTATCTTGTATATATCTATTTGTATAAGAAAAAGGATGGCCTTAATAGTTTAGTTAAAAACTAGTAACCTAAGCTTGTTTATCAATTTATATAAGAAAAAGATGGTCTTCTCTAACATGTCATAACTTAGTAACCTTAATTTTTAGTGTATCTTTACATCTAGATTTGATAATTTGATCATTCAAGTTTTCATATTGATTTTCATAGGGGAGGGGATGGTTTTCATTACTAACCCATATAGTTTTTCCCTTTTGACAAAATGGATTAAATAAAATAGAATCACTTGAGCCAAAAGTAAGTTTAGATATAAATTTAAACTTGGTTCATTAGTGTTGAAGAGTGTGTTGAGAATAATATATTTTTAATATAAATTTTATTGATATTGTGGTGTTTAAGTGACTAGGTAATGTGAGTTCTTTAGTAGGAAGTGAAAACTACAAATTGTAATTGTGGAAGAGATCCAATGTTTCATAAAGTAGTATTAATCTTGTAGAAGGTGTAAAATAGAGACTATGTACTCGATAGATAATTATTTGATTCATAGAATTTTTTTAATAAGATAATATGTATGATAAATAGTATAGAGTGTGTAGAAAGTTCCCAAGGGAGATCAAGTATTGAGATAATAGAATAGACATGTATTGAATTTGCCATGAATAGTGACTTAGAAAAAATATTTTAGTGAGAACATAGGCATAGAGAGAGTGAATAAAATTCTTGAAAATAAGGATTGTGGGACCAAAATAGATTTTGAATAAAGTGTTGTCACATTTCAATATGGAAATAAGGTAATAATGATCGAAATTTTGTAAAATTCATAAAAACAGAGAAAATTGTGTTGGCGATATGGAGTAAAAAAGTTCAAGGCATTAATAAAATAATAGGAGTAGGTAAAGATATGTGACTATATGCCTAAAGGGGATGATTTATTATATATAATATACTAGAAAATTCAAATAACACTCATTGTTACTATGATTGATAATGACTTGTGATATGAGAGAGATAGTATGTTGCATGCTAGAGAGCATTTACATTTATGATTTGAATAGGTAATAGATGTCATTCAAGTGCAAATAGTTGATGAGCTGGTAAGTAATGAAAACTTATTATTTCAATAAAAATAGTATTGACTTGCAAAATTTGTATAAAAATTTCTAAGTTTTTTTTTACTAAAGGCAAATAGTTTTGAAGGGACTATACCCTATTACAACAAAGGCTCAACAACTAGATCAACATGAAAAAGCATCAAAATAGGATCTGAATCCAGATATTATGATAAGTTCAACAGTAGTCAAAAAAGAAGCTACTAATAAAAATAAAAACAAGGACATAACGTGACTAAACAACAAAAAAATAGCAAACTATCATAAACAAAACAACAACTTGAACTCCTCTAGCCTGCCCAGAAGGTATTATTTCTTTGAGGCCCTTTCAATCCTTGATTTGATCATCTAGACATGTGTTGGGTCATTAACGTTTAGCTGTGAGATGACCTAATTTCTCTCCTTTTCAGTACCCCAAATATCCTCAGGGACTCCACTCAACAATGTGATGCTTCTGACATGTTGTTCAAAAAACTCACTGATTGCTTTGAAGATGGCCATATTGTGGTCGTGTCTATCCTTATTTCTCCCCATTCTATTATCCAGTGAGTTCAATTTTCTATAAATTTCTTCAGTCTGATCTATGCCAAAACCCACATCATCATTTATCTTTCTTTTCCCTTTTTCTTGTTTAGTTGATGTATCTCTTTCTTGATATTTTCTACCTCATTTTCTAGTGTTTCCATTCTAAGGAGAATATTATCCCTCTCCTACTGGGAAGCTTTGTCCTTCCTTGCATTACTGATATGCAAGATATTGTGAACCATTTCCATATCCTTGTTACTCAAGGACATGACTAGAGGTAGGTGGGGTCACTTTGTGGGGTGCAGGGTTCTTAGCCTTGACATTCCTGATATTGGAAGAGTTGGTCGGGTTGGGAGTGGGTGTGTTGTGAGAGGGAGTGGGCTAAATGCCGAGGGAAATAGGAATGGCAAGGAAATTGATGAGGAAATGCTTGTGAAGGAGAAATATGAGCCCCTAGTGAAGGGGGATGGCCCTAGTATGTTTTTGAAAATCAAGAATGGAGTGTTCTAAATAATTCAAGAGATAGTACAGAAGAAAACAACAAGATTTATCCTGAAGTGATTAAGGAAAACCAAGTGTTTGGTGGGAATAGTAATGTAGCGACCTTCAAGGGATATAAACCACACCATCATTTTAGTAATTTCTTACTCCGAATGCCACCATAACAAAGATGATCTCCTCCCCTGTGTTAGTAAAATTCTTTGCTTCAAAATTTTTGTCAACCCTTTTGTTGAAGAACCGAATGCCATCCAAAGCCAAACCTGTAACCTCTGCAATTAGCTCCTCATTCATCAACACCCTTTGCCCTCCATATTTAACCTTCCTGTCCTTCCAATATATGGCAAAAACACTAAAATGTGTTGATCATGACCTTGGATTTTCTCAATAAAGTTGGAGACACCCCCATTTGAAGATAATTCCATAGCTTAGTGTTATCCTTCCAAGAAGGATCGCAGCTGGGTTCTAACTAGCATAGAGCTCCCCCATATTTCTTCCTCTACTATTTCCGTGATTACTCTGTTGTAAACCACCCGTGAAAAGGCTGTTTTTATTTTTCCTATACCGGTTTTTAAGAATCTAGTTGGAAATACAAGAAGCATGCAAAATTTTATGGTGGTAATTATAATAACTCCTCTCGCATGTGCCATATTTCTTATCCATCGAATCCCACACAATCTCATTAGAGATTCTATCTAGATGTAAAATTTCTAAGTTTGTTAAATTTGAGACCATTATGGTATATATGACTGAATGGTATATATTATGGGGTTAGAATCTTACGCTTTGTATGTTCATGGCCCTAAATTATGTAATATTGATAATATTTGTATAGTACCAACCTAGTGTGGAAAATAATGAATGATATTGATATATAGTTGTAAATTTGTATAATTAGTATGCAATGTGATTATTGCATAGTTTTTCTTGATGATAGATTATTTAATACATGTTTGAAATGATCTATGATTATAGAGATATGTACATCTAAGGGATCTACATGTTGGCCATCACATGGAGACCTGCTTGCCTAATCATTGATGATGATGGATGGGATGTGTTAGACAGAGAAGGTTTGCATCATGTAGCCAATAGAAGTACTCTACAAATATGCATTTGACCACCACATTGTGTAAGTGGTGGAATCAAAATACTTGTACTTTTGTCTCCCCATAGGGGAGATGATGATGTTTAGGCAATGTATAATTTTTTTGTGGCTTTTACTTTTAGGAGAGACATTGTAATTCTTACCGATAGATGTTTCATTCTAGATGGGTAAGGCATATATTTTTGGTTGGGTACAAATGGACTTATAGATTTGACCAGTTTCTTGAGTTCAATTGTTAAAGTTGGGATTTCGGGGTTACATAAATTCATTGTAATGTTATTAACATTATTTTTGGTAGTAGATGGTGACTTTTTGTTGATATCATACATGATGTGTCAAATAAGCCAATCGATAGAGGATGAAGGTGTGAGATATGTTTGGGTTCATAGTATGTTGGCCCACTTGTACATGGATTTATACAGTTCACTTTAGAGATCCATGAAGGTGGTGTGGAAGTTGTGAAATTATTGCATATAAGGTACTATGATACTATAGTTGTATTGTGGCTATTTTAAGGTCATATCGATTATTTGGCCCATCTAGAGATATTTACATTACAATGGGTGATACCCAAGAGATAAGGGCTTTAGACACCATGTCTTATTGAGCCATATTAGATAGTTTGAACTTAGTGATATCATATGGAGGCCATATAGGGATTTTAGAGGATGGGTAAAGTATTCCATAGAGCTTCATAGATTGCAATTCACTATGTGGTTAAAGGATCAATGACTTGATATAGGAGAGTTATATCAATGATATTACATGATGCACTAACCTTGTTAGGTATAATATGTATCCTCAATATAATACATGTGTAGGATATTACAACATGTAGAATTTTGATATGGGATTCATCATGAATGAAATCAACACAATTATTTCCCCCACCAATGACAAGGTTTGTTTAATCCTTAATTAAATTTTAGGTCAATTTAATTATGTTTTATATTAGGGTTGATTGCATATCTTCAAAATATATTATAATAGAAATAATTAATCATATTTGTAACTTAAATTGGATAGAAAGAACATATCACACACCAATCAACCTAATATGAAATTGAAAGCATGAAATAGATGTATAAGGAGATTTGGGATTGTACAATACTAGAAATTTGTGATTTGAACTTGGGTGACCTTCACAAATGATACTATGATTGTAAATCCACCTTGGGATGAATCATATTGAACTAAAAGGACTATATCATAAGGTCATAACTAATTTATACAATTTTGGACCTATTATGAATTGTCTCCTATAAATTTTTGTGATGTGTATTGTATGCACCCAAAATTGCATGTGCTACATTGTCGGAAAATAGTTACAAAGATCCCGAATGATGATTCAAAATCCTTTTAAGAAGGATTTCAAGCTCCAAAATCCCATTCGCAGATATATTTGTATCTTAGAAAGCCTTAGTTATTTTTTCCTTGCATCTTTCCATCTTCCCCCTTCTTTCGTGCTTTTTTGGCCTTCAAAGCTAGGACTACCACCCTGCCTAGGTGGTGGTTCACTAACCACCACCCTATGTAGGGTGACGGTCCTAATCTAATTTTATAGAATCTTCATGCGAGAAATTACATGTGATGATTCACTTAAGTTTACTTTTTGAGTGCATCCGAGGGCCAAATTTTCTAAAAATAGTTTCACTTGCTTAGTTCTCCTTGTTCCTTATATTTTTAAATAGATTTAATGAGTGCAAATACCTCTTCAATTCCTTATGCATGAAGTAACCTTCCATTCTTAATTCCTATATATTCCATGATTGTATTCAAGCAAAGGGCTTGAGAATTTTGTGTATCTTGCATTGTTATGCTGCCATAATCTCACTAGGAATTGCATAGCCAAGCTCAAATCTCTTGTGCCATCTCTCTTCTACTTGCATTGCATCCAGATTGCTTCCAAGCTGCCATTCCTAATCCCTTGGACTCACATGAACACTCAGAGAATGAAAGTAAAGAACTGAGGGAAAGATACTGATACTACTAGATTTGTTAAGGTTCTTACTCTTCTAATTTGGAGTTGTGTATTTGTTTTCTTTGTTTATCAAATTGTCAATTACTAATTGTTAATTTCAATTCCATATCAAATCGAGCGAAAATCAATGTCTTTTTATTTGTAAGTAGTTAGTTAATTTCCAAGAGGGTTTGAATATTTCATAGCAATCCCGGTGATGGATCCTCTTCTTCCCATCCCTGTGGATCTGAAGGAGAGAATATATGTAGGAGGTTGTCTACACATCATAGATCATTTGGAAAATCACTTGTTTTAGGTTAGTTTAGATTCAATACACTCAACAAAAGAAAATAACTAGACTGGGTTATTTTCTTGTTTAGTTTTAGTGTAGAAGTAGATTTGATTATTTAGAATAAAAGTGAATTGTTGTTTGTGATTGTAATATCTCAGGTTATATGTTTTGCTTAGATTAGTTTCCTTTCAGCAAGAGTGCATAGATTACTAATTCATTGAGTTTACATGGACACTTCAAACTAGTTTAGCACTTAGATCCAAATTAGGTAAACAAACCATAGGGAATTTATGCTACATGTGAATATCCTCTAAGTATCCCCTTTGTCAACTTGGCTACCAGGAGATCACACTACCATATATTAGTCACTGATCCTCCTATAGTTAGCCATACACATTTAGTAACCATTGCTCCGGCATGACCTCGGGGTTCGAGTACAGGTTGAATGTCACGTGTTCATTTTCATCTGTGAAATTGGTGAACCCGATGTGAAGGATAAATTTCTTCTTGTTTCCTTTTATTTCATTGCTACTACATAACCTCTCCATTTCTTCCCCTATTTTGGTAGGTATTTAATACTTTCTAAAATATGTTTGGAAGAGATTTTGGTTGGGCATTTGGCTCTGATAGATATTACACCAACATGCAACCACAACAATCCCCTTCTCTTTCGAGATGGGGCTATAATTACACAAGCAACGTCCAAACCTCCCCTAGTTACACTTAAAAACCCATTATCTATGTAAAGATGGAGAAGGTTGATCAACCATTAGACATGCAATATGGTCAACCCGATGCAAACCACGTTGTTATCACAAATGGAATAGGTTCTTATCATAGAGTCTTGTCAAGACCTCACATTGCCATGCAATCAACAGAGGATGATATATTTACACGAATAGATAATCCTCATCGTAAGATACATGAGTCTTTGGATAGAATGAAGGCTTCAACCTCTGAGATTTTGAATACCTTTCCTAAGGTTTGTATTTCGAGGAAGAAAAGAATTATAACACTCGAACAATTCATGACAGGGTATCATGATCCTTCTTAATCAAACCCTACACTGTAAGCACCCCAA
The DNA here is from genome assembly GCA_018340775.1 of Taxus wallichiana var. yunnanensis. Classification (NCBI taxonomy): domain Eukaryota; kingdom Viridiplantae; phylum Streptophyta; class Pinopsida; order Cupressales; family Taxaceae; genus Taxus; species Taxus wallichiana. The sequence goes on along the minus strand of CM031234.1, from coordinate 906,256,967 downwards.
CAAGGGACTCAATCCTCTCCCAACAATCTCATTTCTACTTTAGTGGGGAGGAATAGAGAACTAAAAAGTTTCCAGACTTCATAACCAACACATGCAAGTAGGGAAGAACATTGTAGTTCCCATTTAAACAAACCACTTGAGACCTAAGAAACAACCTAGGGTTAGCGAGGAAAGTATGGGATAGTTTGTTTTTTATTTGAAGTGTCTACACCAGGTTACAAGACATTAGTTTTCACTAACAAGTTCTAGAACAAGACCAATGTACTACAACATATGTTTTCCTTCATTAACTAATATCAAGTTCACAAGGTTCAAATTTTAGGGTTATAAGTTTTAGTTAGGTTCAGGGAGTAATTTACCCCCATGCCTGCTCTCTAACAGGCTTAGAGTTTCAACTAGATTTTTCTCCTACTTAATGCTTCAAAAATTTCCCTAAACCATTCCCAATGGATAGGAAATTTTCTCACCTTTCCAGTGATATAAAGAAGTCCTCCTAACTCCAAGTAGAACTCAAGATATATGCGGGTGGAGTTCCTAGGGAAAATTTTCCCTAGGTGGGACACGTGTCAAGAGGAGGAGAAAGTGCCTTGAACGGGTTGGCGGGTCGTGGGGCAGCTTAGGGAATTTTTCCATTGCATGGGCTCAAAGTCACAAAACATTCCACACCTCCATAGTCCCCAGGAGTATGCTTGTCACTACCCAATTGGTTGGGAGAAACGACGGGCCGGTAGAGTGGGTTGAGGCTTTAAGTCTCTTTTACCAAAATTCACAAGGGACCAAATTGGTCCACACCTCTGCCATCACCATGAGGTCGCCACATGTCACACGTCGGTTGAGCAAGGGGAGAAAGGGGTGGTGGGAGGTCTTAAGGAAATAAGCCGAAGGAGGGTTTCAAGGCCCAAAACTTGCACCGGTCCGCGTGCCCATGAAAATAAGTTTTCCAAGCGAGGCGGGGATTGTAGGGCCACGGAGACAAAAGGGGAAATTTTCCCAAAGGCCAAAACAACAAAAGGAAAAAGGGGTCCGCCCTCCCCGCTGCCACCCCCAAGGTGCCACATGGCACCTTCTCATTGGCTGCAGTGTGCCGAGAGGCCAAAATGAAATTTTTCCAAAAATTTTCAAAAGGGTTAAGAGTTAAAACAAACCGTGCCTCCACCTCAGCCCCTAGAGGACACGTGGTGCCCTCTGATTGGATCTTCAGGCTGGCGGAGGGAAAAGGAAAATTTTTCCCAAGGCAAAATTTTTAAAATGGATAAGTTTAAATTCGGTCCACCCCTTTGAGGTGCCACATGGAAGATCTCGATTGGTTGTGGGATGGTGGGGGCCGTGGACTTTTTAGGAAAATTTTCCAAAGTTTAAAATTTAAATTTTTAACAGTTAGATTAAATTTTATTACCTTTTGAATGCCAAATTGAAGTAAAACTTCAAATGGCCATAACTTGAGCTAGAAATCTTGGTTTTGGGAAAACAAGGACTTTTCGAAAGCTCTCGATGCCCTCTTTACACAAAATTCATCAATTTTTAAATTTGATGAAGTTTAAGTGGTCAATTTTGAGAAACCAATCTACAGGGATTTCATTAGTGAACTGGTAGTTTTCAACTTCTCAATTTGGTTAAATTAGATCTCCTCCTTCACTCAACATGTCAAACAGACATGGAGGATTGGTCTAGGGAGGGTTTAGAGTGTTTTTGGAGAGTTGATTTATCCAATTGATTTCAAATTTTATTTCTCTGACAATAGATAGAAAAATGATTGTGCAAGTTTCAAGTTGGATTCTATAAAGTTTTGAAGGTTCATTCTTAAATGTTAGGGTCAATTTGAGTTCTTTGGGACTTACTAAGTCTAAATTTCAATATTTCATATCTTATTGTTTGGTGTAAGTTTGAACTGCTCATTTTTATCAAAAGTGAATTGCCAGAATGAAGTCTATGACAGTGAACTATTTCTTTTAAATTTGTATATCAATTTTGTCATTTAAATGTGTGTATAGTTTCTAAACTATTCTAATACATCTACTGGATTAAATTACCCATTCAATTCCAAGTTAAAATTACAATTTCTAACTTCAATTTTAATATAGTTCCAAGGATGTAAAAACAACATACTTCCTTCCTACGCATTCTTCTTTTTCAAATAGTAGTTTTAATCTTCAATAATAATAAATCACATCCAAAGCACAATGTAATTTTGAAACTAATGCAATCCTTTATTCATTTCCAATACGATTTTACAATCTTCTCTTTTCCTTTTTGATTTCTAAAATACAAAATACAATGCATGTAACATCTTTTACATTTCTTTTCCAAAACAGAGAGTAAAATAAATCTCCTTTACATTTCACAGTCCAATTTCAATCTTCCATTATCAATACAAATGGTTTCACATTACAAATATTATACAACTCATCCACTTCAAGTGGGGAAGGATTACAAAAGAACTTGCTCAAAGGGGGATTGTCAAACTGTATATTCTTCTTGCTCCAAAACAACAACATGCTAGTTTCTTCATCTTTTCATCTTGATCACAACAAGGAAGGGGGAAAGGAAACACTCTCCACCCAACCAAGACATCCAATGAGAAGGGAGAATCCATCCTTCCTCATTGGCCCCCGAGCCCCAACCATATTGAAATAAGAGATGAGAATCAACACATGGAAACAATGGCTTCCACAAAGAAACAAGCAACATTCTTTCACATGCATAATTCAATAAGAAACACAGTTCAAGCAAAAACAACAGTTCACAACTGCATTTGATAACATTCACACAAAACTTAGGCTTGATCAAGCAAGCCAACAAGAGCAAGGAACTATGGGGAAACTACTTATACCTCCCTATTTGGAATTGGGCATCCACCTAAAATCATACCGCCAATATAACATATCAAATCCCATAAACCTTATGTCTCCCAACCCCTCCTTATGCCCCCCAAATTTTCTCCCTTATGCCCCCCCAAGAGTAAGAAATGCAAGCTATTTATTTTCCAAGGTGGATCCCAATCCAAACTCCCTCCATAATAAAACTGATGCCCTTGGCATTCCCTTATGCCCCCATTTTAAATCCCCATAGCCTTCTCCTACACCATGTCCTAAGCAATCTACCCAACCAACCAAGAACACATAACACATTCACCATTTCATACATGCATGCAAGAGAAAGAAAACATTCTAAAAAGGCTCAAGTTCCTACCTCTCCATACTGGAGTTTGTTCCAAGCTCACAAGCTTCCCAAAATCCAAATAAAGTCCAAAATCAGCAATTTCCAAGCATGCAAAAAGGCTCTAACTCCTTCCACAACACGCTCCCAAAATAGCAAGCAATAATATGCCCCAAGAGGAATAAACAAAGTTTCAACAACCACAAACAAGCAAGGAGTTTTGAATTTAAAGGAGAGGGAAGAGAAGAGGATGATGTGGATCCATGTGGGATGCCACATCATTCTTCCTCAACCCCAAGAGGAAATTCAACATCATGCACCTAAACATAATAAATAAAAATGAAAAATTAACTTACACACTCTAAAATAACCCATACTCCAAAAGGACTGAATTAAAAACATGTAAGAGAAGTGCAATTAAAACTTACAATTAGTCATTTCAAAATGTAATAGAAAGGCCTAAATTTAACCTCCAAACCATAGGTATGGTTGGTGAATAATTTTAAGAGGTGTGGGACAAGCTTAACTTGTCCCACAAGCCTCCAAATTTAGCCTCCAAGGACAAATTCGAATTCCTAAGAGGATGAAGTGTCTTTCACTCCAAAATCTATCTTACATTCTCTTACATATCTCTTACACCTTCTTACACATTTCTTACAACATTTATTACACACCCTTACAATATTACATTTAAGATCAACAACTTCATTAATTACATTCTTATGACATATTAATTTATTTATTTTAACACATGATTATTTACAACATTAACACAACATATCATGCTAAAGAAAAAGGTAACACATCACAAAATAAACACATGCAACATTAATAAAGAAACCACATTAATAAATTACACAAACCCATGGTCACATATAATGGAAATCCCCCCATGGGAATCCCTAGCAAAACACAACACACACACACACAATAGTTTCCATGGTGACCTTGTTGAATTCACCCAGAATTTCAATATGGTTAGTCTCCAGTCCCCCGAAATTGTTGTGATATTTTAACCTGCAAAATGTAAATACCTCCTTCGGCCTCGTGGCCATATCAGAACATCCAAAATGATATAAACAACATTTCAAGATCATCTAAACATGTGAATCACAACAACATCAAGAAATCAACACTATCATTTTCAATTAATTAATCAACTATATCATCATCAATAATCTACCATACTAGGTCTACTCCACATATCCAATGTCATATGTCCAAATCAACATCTATAATATGTCCATGTCAAATAGTATATCATCATCCACATATAAAAATGTCTCTAGTAACCATCATGCATAATAACTGAATCCAGATCAATAATAATCCATGATCTAACATCTAACCATCATACTAAAACAAAACATAATAGTGTCCATAATATGATCAACAAAGATCAAGATCAATATCTAAAAGTGTCAAAGGGAAGTGGGAACTACAAACATGGGGTATCCAGGTTGATAGCAAAGGATACATCCCTTCCAATGAGAAACTAACTCAATATCATGTACAAGGTTATCTGGATCATTTAAATCTAGGTGATCTTCTCACAGGGTTAAACACACTAGGGATGCATCCTCATCCTTCACAAGCTTATCCTATGCAAGGGCTGGCCGAAAGTGCATTCTTGAATGCTGCCATAATAGGCAATGTGACATTCCTTGGTTTTACACCTGCTAGTCCATACCTTGGAGCTATCCCACCTTACATGAATATGTATTCAAAAACTCCCCATATTGACCCATATACCATTTCTTCTCCCTACATGCCATATCAAGGGACCCCATACGTTCCCGTCAATGCTTATAGTGTAACTTACCTAGCTCCTCCTCCTCCACCTCCTTATAAAGGATCTTCAATGGTGGAATCTTACGCAATGGGCACATATGCTGAGTACTTAAAGGAGCCTCTAGACCTCACCATACGTGATGTCATGATTCCATACCCATTTTAGGAATATTCCAAAATTTAAGGGATAAGGAGACCCGAACACTCATATCAAGGCCTATGCTACTATTATTAGGGAATTGATTCCTTGGGATGATGTGGTGGCTAAGATATTTCCAAATACTCTCGAAGGAATCACATTGGATTGGTATTATAGGATACCGTGCTTTTATGCATTCCTTTAAAAACTTGTCTCTGAGTTCATCAAAGCATTTGACATGAACAAGTTGTTTCGTATAGGGATTAGGGAGTTCCTGCATATTAGACAAGAGAAAAATGAATCTGCTACCCATTTCATCCAAATATGGCACCAAGTTCTTTATTCCTCTGCAAGTGCACCCAACATGGACCAGATGGAACTTTGTGATATTTTCCTTCACTCACTCAATCGAGAGACTAAGGAAGAGGTCCAAAAGTTTCCTTTTCATAGTTATTATGAAGTTTTGGAAGGAGCACTTTGGATTGACCAAGTGTCTATAGATAGTGGGCATAATACCTAAGGTCCCAATGGGAAATTGGTATCCCCAAATCAAAATAATGCAAGTTATCAAAAGAATGGTGCTAACAACCAAGGACCTAAGGATGTGAATCATAATCATGGTGCTACCACGAATGGTGCTACTGATCAAGCCAAGATAATTAGTTTTCCAAATAATAGAAACAAGAATAATAGCAACAACTTAACAATCAAAAAGGCCCTAGCACTATGTCTTCTGCAAAAACAAAATCAAACCCAAATCCCAAACTAGTATCAAAACATTGGCCAAAGGGCAACAAATCATGGTTATAACAGTAAATTTCAAAATTACAACCGAAGTTATAATCAACAACAACAAGATGCTTATGAAAGGCCAAGAGATTATGACCCTAACCTATATTGTGGTTTCCATAAGGTTCGGGTCATGACGATAGGACTTTCCATGATTGCAACAAGTTTCTGCAAAGACTTCCTAAAAACCAAAGGCAACTCTTTGTAGATATGTTCCTAGCAAATCATGAAACAAACTCGTAATCTGACTATACATGACCTATAGCTCCTCAGAATGCTAATGTGAGCATATTTCAGATCCGCTCCCTACACATCTTGAAAATTTCAAGGTGAATTCACAAAACACAAACAAAGGCATTCCTATAGGAAACAATGACCACAAAGCCTCAACTTCTAATAACTCTCAAGTCACTCCTAACCTTGGTTCAAACGATAACACAAAAATCTTGGGATTAGTTGAGCTAGAGGTTGAGCGTGAAATTAATGCAATAACTGGATGAAGGAGTACACTTCACAACCCCTACCCGACATTTCTTTCCCACAAAATGATATTCCTACAATTGCAAAACTAGTAGGAGCCTATGATTTAATATTGGATTTGAACAAGACCTTTTCTCACATTTCATTCCTAGATTTTCTCAAAGAATTCACTGCGCATCACTCGTGTTGCTGAATGCACTAGGAATTGGTCATCTAATCCATGTTATGCCACCTCTTAGCACTCAAATTAATCATATTGAATTTGACATACATCCTCCAGGATATAATGATAGGGATATGGGGTTTGTTTTCGATATAGACAAGATGCCATCCGACGTTAAAATTTCTGAAGAGTTGATCTTGCCTTATTTTTAAAATTTTGGGTTTATAACAATTGCATTAAGAGAGCCATGATTGACGATGGGGCTGCTGCAAATGTGGTTCCTTTCTCACTCATGTAGAAGTTGGGATATGGAGAGACAAATTGTTCCTGTACAAGAAACATGTTACAGGGGTATGGTAGTCTTAAAGTGACCTCTATTGAACCATAGTTCTTCCAGTCACACTTGGTCCAAAAACCATCTTGACAGAGTTTTACATTATTAACAGGGAAATAAGGTATAACATGATCCTCGATAGACCCTGGATTCATCGAATGAAGGCTATTCCTTCTACACTATTCCAAGATATTAGATTCCTCCATTTGGGGAAGGTCTTCATCACCCAAGGGGATCCTAAGCCCTCTGATATACACTTAGAAAACCTCAAGAAGAAGAAAGGGGTCCATACGGAGTATGAAATTCCTATGAATCAATTGAACAAACCACCTCTAACAAAAGAGTTAGTCCCGGTCACCCCGGACATTCCAAAGGTTGAAGTTGTTGACCCAAAAACATTCGAGGTGGCAAAAACATATAAGGGTAAATAAATATCTGTGGAAACCATGTCCACTAAAACCACAATGGAAATTATGAAAATCTTAGAGAGTGATGATCCGATCTTCCTCCCATTTGAGCCACAAGGGATGGGTAGTCTTCTTGGTTTAGCAGCTCTTCCCTTCGACAACCTAGGTCTAGGTGTAAACATAATAGAGTTAAAAAATGAAAAATGGAAATTTGAGATTAAAATGATGCCCATCAAAACCATCTCTAAAGGTTATTCTATTCTAAACCCTAGTTTCAACCCATGTGCATTTGAAACTAAGCTTGCCATATCCATGGGGCAAGGCCTCATCATTCAACAAGAGTCACAATTAAACACAATGCTCTACATAGGAGATGAGGCCAAGTAACATAGTCATGCTCACCCACACACCATGTCTCAAGAATGTGACAAAGAGGTGTACGAACACCTCTTTCAGAAAAATGATTTTAATGACTGGACATATACACTTCGAGAAAGGGTTATAAGTTTAAACCCAGAATGGTAGGCCCTTGTTAAGAGAATGAAAATTTTGAGGATAATGGTTCTCCGTTGTGTACTTTTAGGGGTGAAGAATTTGATATTTGTCAAATTTCTTCACCTTAGGCATCATGACATGTAGTTTCACCTACATTTTCATGTGTACATTATTGCTTCTACATTGCATTTTCATGTGTCTGTTCATTTTGTAAAAAGTGTGATCAAAGAGCTTATTCTTATAGCAACTCCTAAAAACTTTTGAAAACATTGGCAAAACATTCAAATCATATCTCTTCAAATCTTCACTTTGTATCATCAGCTATCTCTGTATCATTCATCAATCAAAACAAGACAAGACAAAGTTTTGATGGTAACCATACCAAGGCTTGCATATTTGGTTATGCTTTTTGTCTCTTCATAGGATACATGTCTTTTGTTGATGGTATGTTCTAGAAGATTCATGGTGTCACATCTGTCCCACGTACATCTCCTTAGAAATAAGAACATTCTAAACATTTTTCCCAAATAAGTAAGTCAAATTCAAATCAACAAAAATTTTATTTTACACATTTATTTTCCCTACCAACCTTCGGTGTTGAGCTTGCGTCTCTTACTAGTGACGTAGGGTTGGGAAAGGAAGGAAATTCCCTTACTCACCTATGCTTTTTCCATGGTGATAAGCTCGTGCTTCCTACTAGTAGCATGGGGTAAGGTATAGGGGGTCTCTTTAACAAACCTGAAATTCATAAATAATTAAATCAATTACTATGAAATCCTAAGTCAAAACAAAGTGAATTAGATGTTCAAAATTCCAAGAGAATTCAAAACCCTAAAAACCAGATTTTGTCAACCAAGTGGCCATCTACGGATCCAAGTCTAGATAAAATGTAAAGTAATTCACATTCTAAACTATGAAGTAGCATGAGTAGGGTAAGGTTGTAGCATCCCAATTTGGTTCTGTCAAATCTCTATCTTCCTCTCATCATGGCCATTCAACAAGCTTCATGGCTTGTACCCTTTCTAACTCTCGGTGTTGAGCCCTCGCATCTTACTAGTTGTGTGGGGTTAGGAGTGGGGCAAGCCTATCTATTCATCATATCATTATATCATCACATTTTGTCAAGACAAATAGGAAGTATCGAAAATTGCAAGAGAAGCTAAGTTTAAGATCACATTGTGTTTACATCATCATATATTAGCATCATAAAAAAAAGAAATCATTCTGTTATCATGTCACATCCACTACATACATTCTGAAAAGCATGGAAAAGTAGAAATTCTAAAACATCTAGAGTACACATGAGAGATAAGCCAAAGAGAGTCAACTCAGATACAATAGAATGCCGAACCAAAATGGAGTTTGTATATATCATACTGGATCAAGTTTTTATACAATGTCATCATGCACTACGCATAGTTAAAAACACTCGCAATGAGCAAAAATACCAAAACATCATATATGCCTCACAAAATTGAGACTAAGTAAATAAAGGCACTCGCCTATCCTCCTTTTGAAGCCCCTTATGACCGCTTTAGTTACGAATTTATTTGGATTTCTTCTCAAAATTATTCAAACAATAAAGGGCCAAGCCTAATGCAAAATACCATCCCCAAATCCATTCAAATTCAACCATACTCAAAAATGAAAAATGGTCACCATGGGCTTAGAGCTCAAAAATCACCAAGTCAGTATGCGTAAGTGAATTTGAAAATGAGTTTGCTTAGATATATATGTTGTTATAACTTCGTTTTGAGTGTATGTGTTCATAGGACTGGAGTGTTGGCACAGGTATATTTCTATATCCCCACACAGATGGTAAGTCCTCTTGTCATTTTAATTTAGTGTTTATTTTTCAATATTTTATCTATCTGCACTTGAGTATTCTTTTCCTGTTGCAGGTAGTGGGAGTTTCAACTACGAGATTTCGACACATGGGTGTGTCAAGTATAGCTTCTAACTCCCCATTTTGGGAATGCCATACTCGGACTCTACGTTTTACGCCTCTTCATGGCTAAGATACTTCTCTGAGGGGGAAATATGTACACACCCAAAATTACATGTGCTACATTATCGAAAAATGGTTAAAAAGATCCCCAATGATGATTCAAAATCATTTCAAGAAGGTGTTTGAGCTCCAAAATGCCATTTGCAGTATATATTTGTAGCTTAGATATCCTTACTTATCTTTTCATTACATCTTTCCAGCTTCCCCCTTCTTTATGTGCTTGTTTTGGCATTTTGTGCTAGGACCACCGCCCTGCCAAGGCAAATGGCGGTTCACTAACCGTCACCCCGCCTAGGCAGCGGTCTTGAAATGACCACCCTGCGTAGGGTGGCGGTCCTGATTGATTTTTCCAAAATCTTCATGCGAAAAATTTCATGCAACAATTCACTTAAGTTTACTTTTGAACGCATCTGTGAGTTGAATTTTCTAAAAATAGCTTCGTTTGCTTGGTTCTCCTTGTTCCTTCTATTTTTAAATAGATTTAATGAGTGGAACTACCTCTTCAATTCCTTGTGCATGAAGTAACCTTCCATTCTTCATTCCTATATATTCCATGCTTGTATTCAAGCAAAGGGCCTAAGAATTTTGTGTATCTTGCATTGTTGTGCTGCCATAATCTTGCTAGGAATTGCATAGCCAAGCTTAGATCTCTTGTGCTATCTCTCTTCTACTTGCATTGCATCTAGAGTGCTTTCAAGCTGCCATTGCTCAAGCACCATCCTCATGTTGCTATTCTTTGTATTCCTAATCCCTTGGACTCACATGAATACTCAGAGAATGAAAGGAAAGAACTGAGGGGACAAATACTGATACTACTGGATTTGCTAAGGTTCTTACTCTTCCAGGTTGGAGTTGTGTATTTTTTTCTTTTTTATCAAATTATCAATTACGAATTGTTAATTTCAATTCCATATCAAATAGAGTAGAAACCAATGTCTTTTTATTTACAAGTAGTTAGTTAATTTCCAAGAGGGTTTGAATATTTCATAGTAATCCCCGGTGACGGATCCTCTTCTTCCCATCCTGTGGATCTGAAGGAGAGAATATCTATAGGAGGTTGTCTACACATCATAGATCATTTGGAAAATAACTTGTTTTAGGTTAGTTTGGATTCAATACACTCAGCATAGTCAAATAACCACACCGGGTTATTTTCTTGTTTAGTTTTATCGTAGAAGTAGATTTGATTATTTAGAATAAAAGTGAATTCTTGTTTGTGACTATAATATCTTGGCTATGTGATTTGTTTAGATTAGTTTCCTTTCAGCAGTAGAGTAGATTATTAATTTCATTTAGTTTACATGGACACTTCAAACTAGTTTAGCACTTAGATCTAAATTAGGTAAATAAACCATAGGGAATTTACGCTACCTGTTCATAGCCTCTAAGTCTCCCCTTTGTCAACTCGGCTACCAGGAGATCACACTACTAGATCTTAGTCACTAATCCTCCTATAGTTAGCCACACAAATTCAACATTTGTTGCTCCAAGACGACCTCGGAGGGTCAAGTGCAAATTGAAGGTCACGTGTTCATTTTCATCTCGTACAAATTGGTGAACCTGATGTGAAGGATAAATTCCTTCTTGTTTCCTTTTATTTCATTGTTATTACATCACCTCTCCATTTCTTCCCCTAATTTGGTAGGTATTTTATACTTTCTAAAATATGTCTGAATAGAGTTTGGTGGGTGATTTGGCTCGATAGATATTACACCAACACCACAATAGTCCCCTTCTCTTTCGAGATGGGTCGATAATTACATAAGCAATGTCCAAACCTCCCCTAGTTACACTTCAAAACCCATTATCTATGTAAGGATGGAGGAGGTTGATCAACCATTAGACATGTAATATGGTCAAGCCGATGCAAACCACATTGTTATCACAAATGGATCAGTTCTTACCATAGAGTCTTATCAAGACCTCACATTACCATGAAATTAATAGAGGATGATCTATTTACACGAATAGCTAATCCTCTTCGTCAGATAGATGAGTCTTTGGATAGAATGAAGGCTTCACTTCTCGATATTTTGAATACCTATCGTAAGATTCTTTTTTATTGATAAGGTGGGTTGAAGGGACTGTTCCCTATTAAAAAGTGGGCCTAAAAACCCAAACCAATAGACCAAAGTAGCTGGGCCAAAACCCAGATTACAAGCCTACGATACGACATTAAAAATTACCATCTATTTCCCCACCTGGGATGTGAAGAAGTCATCAATATTACCCATTCGACCTTTTTTATTTTTCTTGTTCCTAACTTCTTGCCATTTTCCAGTGTCGGATGGAACAATTATCATCAGATCATTAGGGTTTCCTGGGACTTCCCTATTATCAGGCAAAGACTCCTGATCTGAATCTAATTTTTCAGAAATGTGCCCTCTTTTCAAACCTCCAACTATCTCTACATTCTCCTGATTTCCCATTTCTGAAACCTACTTCTTATTTTCTATTGTTTTTGTAGTCCTATGTTTAGTGCCCTCTTTGAATGACGATGTAAATACCAGATCCAAATTCATCGATCCCAATCTTTGAAAAGCTTTTGAGCTCTATTTTTCACACCATTTTTATTTAACGGACAAGAAGCTTGCAGATGTCCTAGATTTTTATAGAATCTACATCTAAAGGTAGTGTTTTCATAATCCAAAATCTATGAATGCTGAAATATTCCAAATTTTAATAATATATGATCTGGTAATCCTTTACTCAGATCAATTTCAACACAAATGTGAGCATAAGTGCATAGCCCTGAGTGAGTTCTATCCAAATATTCCTTAATAAACTTTCCCAAGCCATTACCGATATCATCCAGGGCATACCAGAGATGGAGTGGGAGGTTAGGGAGCCTTACCCAAATGGGTGTTTTGGTAATTGAGTGAGAGTTTGGATCAAATTCCAGAAACCAAGGAGTCAAATATAGGCCAACATTTCCCTAGAACCAAGGTCCTTCACATAAGCAATGTTGATAATCCCCAGTTTCTCTAAAATGCACAATAAAGAAGCCCCTGGAACAAAGTGATATTTCACATTTGTTGGACCAGTTTTCAAATACCCATTGGTATAATTCGGTAGAGGAAGGCCAATGGCCATTGAAGCACCCGATCATAGCATCGTGAGCAAGAGAGTGATAGTACTCCTCCACCTCGGGGTTTTTGATCTCTAGGGTAGGAATTTCTTCACCAGATCGACCAGGTAAGCCTGGTTGCTAAGTGTAGATCCACCACGAGTGCCAAGGATATCCTTAAAGGAGGTTGGTTTGGAAGTAGTAGCATCTGCCCTAGCTTTTCTATATGGTTCGAATATTTTCCTTCCCATCTCTGACCCATCCGTAACCCTGTCGGATCTATATGAAATTGGATTAGGGTTAGAAGGGCCCTTCTTCTTCTCCCTATCGCATCCTCCCTACAATCTTCTTCTTGACCTAAATGAAGTGGGATCATTGGAATATTCTGCATTCTTCTCCAAATATTTTCCAACCATGGAGCCATTGCCCCCTGACCTGATATCACCTGTCTCGCTTATTCGCTAGTTTTGTATTAGTTGTTGCCATCTCCCTCCCCGTCTTTTCCTCCTATCCTAAGATTATTACTTCGAGGAAGACAAGAATTATAACACTAAAAATTCATGATAGGGTATCATGAGCTGCCGCTCAATCAAACCCTATGCCACAAGCACCCTAACAAGGGACTCAATCCTCTCCCACCAATCTCATTTCTACTTTGGTGGGGAGGATTAGAGAACTAGAAAGTGCCCAGATTTCACAACCAACACATGCGGTAGGGAAGAACGTGGGGTATCCGGTTGACAGAAAGGATACCTCCCTTCCAATGAGAAACTAACTCAATATCATGTATAACAAGGTTATCTAGATCATTCAAATCCAGGTGATCCTCTCATAGGGTTAGACACATTAGGGATGCGTCCTCATCCTTCACAAGCTTATCTTATGCAAGGGTTAGCTGAAAGTGCGTTCTCGAATGCCGCCATAATAGGTAATGTGACGTTCCCTGGTTTTATGCCCGCTTGTCCATATCTTAGAGCTATCCCACCTTACATGTATATGTATTCAAAACTCCCCATATGAACCCATATACCATTTCTCTCTCCCTACATGCCATATCAAGGGACCCCATATGTTCCCGTCAACACTTATCTAACTCCTCCTCCTCCACCTCCTTATCAAGGATCTTCAATGGTGGAATCTTACGCAATGGGTACATATATTGAGTACTTAAATGAGCCTCTAGACCTCACCATACGCAGTGTTATGCTTCCACGCCCATTGCTTTGAATCTTCCAAAATTTAAGGTAGAAGGAGACCTAAATGCTCATATCAAGGCCTACGCTACATCGCTATCATGGAATTGCTTCCTTGGGATGTTGTGGTGGCTAAGATATTCCCAAAGACACTTGAAGGAATTGTATTGGATTGGTATTATAGGATACCGAAGCTTCTATACATTCCTTCAAATACTTGTCTCTGAGTTCATCAAAGCATTTGACATGAACAAGTTGTTTTGTACGGGGATTAGGGAGTTCTTGCGTATTAGATAAGAGAAAAATGAATCTGCTACCCATTTCATCCAAATATGGCACCAAGTTCTTTATTCCAAGTGTTCCCAACATGGACTAGATGAGACTTTACGATATTTTCCTTCACTCGTTCAATCGAGAGACTAAGGAAGAGTTCCAAAAGTTTCCTTTTTGTAGTTATGAGAAAGTTTTGGAAGGAGCATTTTGGATTGACCAAGTGTCTATAGACAATGGGTGTAAGACCTATGGTCCCAATGGGAAATTGGTATCCCCAAATTAAAATAATGCAAGTTATCAAAATAATGGTGCTAACAACCAAGGACCTAAGGATGTGAATTGCAATCATGGTGCTACCATGAATGGTGCTACTGATCAAGCCAAGAACGTTGGTTTTCCAAACAATGGAAACACTAACAATAACAACTTGGGAAATCAAAGAAGCCCTAGCACTATGTCTTCTGTCAACATGGTTGATGTAAACCATCCACTACAAAAGCAAAATCAAACCCAAATCCCAAACCAATATCAAAACTCTGGTCAAGGGGCAATGAATCATGGTTATAACAATAAATTTCAAAATTACAACCAAAGTTATAATCAACAACAACAAGATGCTTATCAAAGGCTAAGAGATTACGACCCTAACCTATATTATGGTTTCCATAAGGTTCGGGGTCACGATGATAGGACTTTCCGTGATTGTAACAAGTTTTTACAAAGACTTCCCAAAAACCAAAGGCAACTCTTTGTAGATATGTTCCTAGAAAATCCTAAAACAAACTCGCACTCTGACTATACAAAATCGGTAGCTCCTCAGAATGCTAATGTGGGCATATTTCGAGATCTACTCCCTACACATCCTAAAAATTTCAAGGTGAATTCACAAAACACAAACAAAGGCATTCCTATAGGAAACAATGACCACAAAGCCTCAACTTCCAATAACTCTCGAGTCGCTCCTAACCTTGGTTCAAACGATAACACAAAAATCTTGGGATTAGTTGAGCTAGAGGTTGAGCGTGAAATTAATGCAACAACCCGGATAAAGGAGTACACTTCACAACCCCTACCTGACCTTTCTTTCCCACAGGATGATGTTCCTATAATTGCAAAACTAGTAGGATCCTATGATTTAATATCGGATTTGAACAAGACCTTTTCTCACATTTCATTCCTAGATTTGCTGAAGAATTCACCTACACATCACTCTGTGTTGCTCAATGCACTAGGTCTTGGTCATCTAATCCATGTTACGCCACCTCCTAGCACTTAAATAAATCATATTGACTTTGACATACATCCTCCAAGACATAATGATAGGGATATTGGGTTTGTTTTCGATATAGACAAGATGCCATCTAACGCTGAAATTGCTCGAAGAGGTGATCCTGCCTTATTTTTACAAGTCTGGGTTTATAAAAATTGCATTAAGAGAGCCATGATTGATGATGGGGACACTATAAATGTGGTTCCTTTCTCTTTCTTTTAGAAGTTGGGATATGGAGAGATAAATTGTTCCTCTACAAGAAACACGTTATAGGGGTATGACAATCTTAAAGCAACCTCGATTGGAACCATAGTTCTTCCAGTCACACTTGGTCCAAAAACCATCTTGACAGAGTTTTACATTATCGACAGGGAAACAAGTTATAACATGATCCTCGGTAGACCATAGATTCATCGAATGAAGGTTATTCCTTCTACACTATTCCAGGAGATTAGATTCCTCCATTGGGGGAAGGTCTTCATCACTTAAGGGGATCCTAAGCCCTTTGACATACACTTAGAAAACCTCAAGAAGAAGAAATAGGTCCATACGGAGTATGAAATTCCTACTAATCAATTGAACAAACCACCTCGACAAAAGAGTTAGTCCAAGTTACCTCGGATGTTCCAAAGCTTGAAGTCGTTGACCCAAAAACATTCGAGGTGGAAAAAATAGATAAGGGTAAATCAATATCTATGGAAACCATGTCAACTAAAACTACAACGGAAATTATGAAACTCTTAGAGAGTGACAATACAATATTTCTCCTATTTGAGCTATAAGGCATGGGTAGTCTTCTCGGTTTAGCATCTCTTCCTCCGATGACCTATGTCTAGGTGTAAACATGATAGAGTTAAAAAATGAAGAAGGGAAATTTGAGACTAAATGATGTCCATCAAAACCATCTCTGAGGGTTGTTCTATTCTAAACCCCAGTTTCAACCCATGTGTGTTTGAAACTAAGCTTTCCATATCCATGGGGAAAGGCCTCATCATTCAAAGAAGAGTCACAATTAAACACAATGCTCTATATAGGAGATGAGGCCAAGAAACATAGTCATTCTCACCCAAAGACCATGTCTTAAGAATGTGACAAAGAGGTGTATGAACGCCTTCTTCAGAAAAATTATTTTAATGACTGGACATATACACTTCTGAGCAAGGGTTGTAAGTTTAAACCTAGAATGGTAGGCCCTTGTCAAGAGAACGGAAATTTTAAGGATAATGGTTCTCCGTTGTGTACTTTTAGGGGTGAAGAATTCGATATTCATCAACTTTCTTCACCTTAGGCATCATGACATGTAGTTTCACCTACATTTTCATGTGTACATTATTACTTCTACATTGATTTTCATGTGTCCATTCATTTTGTAAAAAGTGTGATCAAGGAGCTTATTCTTATAGAAACTTCTAAAAACTTCTGAAAACATTGGCAAAACGTTCAGATCATATCTCTTCAAATCTTCACTATATCATCAACTATCTCTGTATCATTCATCAATTGAAACAAGACAAGACAAAGTTTTGACGGTAACCATACCAAGGCCTGCATACTTGGTTCTACTTTTGGTCTCTTCTTAGGATAGATGTCTTTTGTTCATGGTCTATTCTAGAAGCTTCATGGTGTCACATCTATCCCATGTACATCTCCTTGGAAATAAAAACATTCTAAACATTTTTCCCAAATAAGTAAGTCAAATTCAAATCAACGAAAATTTTATTTTACACATTTCTTTGCCCTACCAACCTTTGGTGTTGAGCTTGCATCTCTTACTAGTGACGTAGGGTTGGGAAAGGAAGGAAATTCCCTTACTCACCTATGATTTTTCCATGGTGATAATCTCATGCTTCCTACTGGTAGCATGGGGCAAGGTATAGGGGGTCTCTTTGACAAAACTGAAAGTCATAAACAATTAAATTAATTACTATGAAATCCTAAGTCAAAACAAAGTTAATTAGATGTTCAAAATTCCAAGAGAATTCAAAACCCTAAAAACTAGATTTTGTCAACCAAGTGGCCATCTACGAGATCCAAGTCTAGATAAACTACAAAGCAATTCACATTCTAAACTATGAGGTAGCTTGAGTAGGGAAAGGTTGTAACATCTCAATTTGATTCTGTCAAATCTCTGTCTTCCTCTCATCATGGCCATTCAACAAGCTTCATGGCTTATGCCCTTCTTAACTCTCGGTGTTGAGCCCTCACATCTTACTAATTGTGTGGGATTAGGAGTGGGGCAAGCCAATCTATTCATCATATCATTTATATCATCACATTTTGTCAAGACAAAAGGAAGTACCGAAAATTGCAAGAGAAGCTAAGTTTAAGATCACATTGTGTTTGCATCATCATATATCAGCATTATGAAATACAAAAAGAAATCATTTTGTTATCATGTCATATCCACTGCATACATTATGAAAAGCATGGAAAAGTGGAAATTCTAAAACATCTAGAGTACATATGAGAGATAAACCAAAGAGAGTCAACTCGGATACAATAGAATGCCAAACCAAAAATAGAGTTTGTATACAATGTCATCATGTGCTAGGCATGGTTAAAAATGCTTGCAATGAGCACAAAATACCAAAAATCATATATTCCTCACAAAATGGAGACTAAGCAAATAAAGGCACTCTACATATCCTGCTTTTGAGGCCCCTTATGACTACTTTAGTTACGAATTTATTATGAGTTCTTCTCAAAAGTATTCAAACAGTAAAGGGCCAAACCTAATGCAAAATACCATCCCCAAATCCATTCAAATTCAACCATACTCAAAAATGAAAAATGGTCACAATGGGATCAGAGCTCAAAATTCACCAAGTCAGTATGCGCAAGTGAATTTGAAAATGAGTTTTCTTAGATATATATGTTGTTATAAATTCATTTTGAGTGCATGTGTTCACAGGGATGGAGCATTGGCGTAGGTATATTTCTATATCCCCACACAGATGGTAAGTCCTCTTGTCATTTTAATTTAGTGTTTATTTTTCAATATTTTATCTATCTACACTTGAGTCTTCTTTTCCTCTTGCAGGTAGTAGGATTTTGGATGGCAAGATTTTGAAATGCGGTGTGTGTTAGATATAGCTTCTAACTCCCCATTTCGGGAATGTTGTAATTGGACTCCACATTTTATGCTTCTTCATGGCTAAGACGCTTCTCCAAGGGGGTAATATGTATGCACCAAAAATTATATGTGCTAAATTGTTAGAAAATGGTTACAAAGATCCTTAATGATGATTCAAAATCCTTTCAAGAAGGTGTTTGAGCTCCAAAATCCCATTCACAATATATATTTGTAGCTTAGATAGCCTTACTTATCTTTTCCTTGCATTTTTCTAGCTTCCCCCTTCTTTCTGTGCTTGTTTTGGCATTTAGTGCCGTGGACCACCGCTTGCCTTGTGTGATGGTTTGCTAACTACCACCCTACCCGGGGTGGTGGTCTGATCGATTTTTCCATAATCTTCATGTGAGAAATTACATGCGACGATTCACTTAAGTTTACTTTTTGAGCACATCCATGAGCTGAATTTTCTAAAAATAGCTTCGTTTTCTTGGTTCTCCTTGTTCCTTCTATTTTTAAATAGATTTAATGAGTGGAACTACCTCTTCAATTCCTTATGTATGAAGTAACCTTAAATTATTCATCATTATATATTCCATGCCCGTATTCAAGCAAAGGTCCCGAGAATTTTGTGTATCTTGCATTATTGTCTTTGTCATAATCTCGCTAGGAATTGCATAGCCAAGCTCATATCTCTTGTGCTATCTCTCTTCTACTTGCATTACATCCAGATTGCTTCCAAGCTTCCATTGCTCAACCGCCATCCTCATGTTGCTATTCTTTACATTTCCAATCCCTTGGACTCACATGAACACTCATATAATGAAAGGAAAGAACTGAGGGGACAGATACTGATACTACTGGATTTGCTAAGGTTATTACTCTTCCAGGTTTGAGTTGTGTATTTGTTTTCTTTGTTTATCAAATTGTCAATTATGAATTATTAATTTCAATTCCATATCAAATAGAGTAGAAATCAATGTATTTTCATTTGCAAGTAGTTAGTTAATTTCCAAGAGGGTTTGAATCTTTCATAGCAATCCCTAGTGATGGATCCTCTTCTTCCCATCCCTGTGGATTTGAAGGAGAGAATATCTGTAGGAGGTTGTCTACACATCATAGATCATTTGGAAAATCACTTGTTTTAGGTTAGTTTAGATTCAATACACTCAACACAGAAAATAACCACACCGGGTTATTTTCTTGTTTAGTTTTAGTGTAGAAGTAGATTTGATTATTTAGAATAAAAGTGAATTGTTGTTTGTGATTGTAATATTTTGGTTATGTGATTTGTTTAGATTAGTTTCCTTTCAGCAGTAGCATAGATTATTAATTTCATTCAGTTTACATGGACACTTCAAACTAGTTTAGCACTTAGATCCAAATTAGGTAAACAAACCATAGGGAATTTATGCTACCCATTCATAGCCTCTAAGTCTCCCCTTTGTCAACTCAGCTACCAGGAGATCACACTACCAAATCTTAGTCACTGATCCTCCTATAGTTAGCCACACACATTCAACATCCACTGCTCTGTCACAACCTTAGGGGGTCAATTGTGGTTGAAGGTCACATGTTCATTTTAATCCATACATTTACCTTCATGGATTTTTTTGTCCCTATCAAACACTAGTTTTTACATATGTATTCGGGCTCTCTATATGGACTATTCATCATCTCAAACCCTAACCATGGATGAATATTCCTAAAACATAATCACTAAAGTGGTTTTGGGTATCACCATGCATTATTGAAGTTGGTACTACTCTAAAGCCTGAAAAAATTCATTCTATACCAAATAAATGATATCTAAATAGATTAATTAGATTTGGAATTTTCTTTTACCATGCTTTCTTTGACTTTTCTCTTGCTAAAATACCTAGTGTTTGAATGCTTGTAGATTATATATATGGCTACCTTGACCTATTTTATAGCTTCCCACCTAATATGGTTTCTTCCTAATGACTTCATATGTGATAATGTGAGATTTAAGGAGCTTGGAATGCCTTTTACAAGTGTATAAAGTGATTTCTAGTACATTACCTTAGGAGTTATAAGTTAGTAAATGAGGTAGTTTTTTCTTGCTTATATAGGGTTCCATAGATGATTTATCTAAGAAAGGTTGACCCAAATGAATTATAAGACCCAAAAAAGAAATCAATTTGAAATAGGAGTTGGAGGAAATGGCGGTCCAAGGCTATACATATGGGTCATTAATGGATATAAATTCTTGAGAAAATAGCAAGATCCCGATTGGGAGTAGGGAATATTCCAAATGAATTTTGGAGCTAAGAAACTAATGTTTTTCTATTGATTTTGTGTATTATAGTCTCATAATGAATTGACTTCTCATTGTGTAAGGATAAACAAGCTAAACAATGGACCTCATAAAGTGTTAAGTGGGAATGGAGAGGTTACATTTATTATATCAAGGGTGTATAGTCAAATCAAGAGTTTAAAAAGTAAAAATGACTAAATTTGAGTGCCTACATTTTCCCCCTTTAAGTATGAATTGAAAAATGCATACTTAAATGAAAATATACCAAAGTTTGCAAACACACTTTTCCTTTTCTTGAATGTTTGTTTTGTAGTTGTGTTATTGTGATTGGTGTTAGCATGCTCCACAATGAAACCTAAAACACAGTGTAGTCAATTTCCATGATATATAATTAACCGTAACTCAAATAAAACATGTAACAAAAATATTTACATTTTCATAAATGTGAAGTGAAAATATATAAACAAGGAAATAATACACATGTTTGATCATACTTTACTTTTTCTTGGAGATTTTTATTTTTGAATTTTGAAGTTCGTTGAATGATTGGGGTGATTAGTATTCAATCTATGATGAGGAGAAACTAGAGTGTTAGGTGCATGTGACCCAACATAGAAATGTGTAAGAGAGAAGAAGAAAGAGGTACAAATGCACCCCTATAAAGGAAGAATATCGTGTACCAAATTTATTCAATAACTTTGATATCTTCCCCTTTAAGTGTAATAAGAGAAGAAATCCTACCAATGAAGTCATTAGCTACATTTATACATCTTCCATTGCCCCAAGGATCACACCTCTATAAATGAATCTATACATGTTTTTAAAAATAAGGACATATATTACAAAAGAGATATGAGCCCCAAACTTTTCCCATATACAAAATAACTGAGTATAAGCTGAATAAGTGTTGATATATGTTGAAAATGTTCTAATAATTTTTAACTAGGAAGAAGATCCATCCCTCCAAGATTCTTAAAACTGAGCTTGAATTTTAGTGTTGATGTCAAGAATGATTGAAAATTTTTGTGCCCTTTGTATTGATTTGACTTGAGTATTATGGACGTGAAAATTTACAGAAAACTTGTATATATAGGTGAAAATATGAAAATATTGAAAAATGTGTTGAAATTACCCCTAGTCAAAAATGTGTGTGGGAGTTAAGACCATATGATGAGCCCCAAAATGGTCGATCGTATACAAAATATGGCATTCTTTTTCCTTGCATATATTACATAAATGTGGATCTAAATGCAATTTATGAACCTACATTTTGTTTAGAATAAAATATAAAGTATATATCATGGTTATATATTTATAATTCATTATTATCTCTTTATTATCTATATATAATTATTAATGGGAAAATATGTCAATTTTTGCATATGTGTTCCATACTAAGCTATAATTTTCAAATAATAAAGGATTTTTAGCACTAAGTACCACCTAGAACCATCCTTAGAGGATCTCCATCACCTCTAGATATGTCTTTATTAGATCTAAAGATGCCTTGATTATCTCCAAAGATTCCTTGATTAGCTTCGAAATGTCTTGATCAGCTCCAAGGATGTTCTGATTAGCTCAAGATGAATGGATCAATTCCAGAGATGGATACCAAAAATATAGATATGATCATAAGATTTTTATAATTATTTCTTGTAACTCTAAGGGTGGTTTGAGATGCATTGTGTAGACACTCATTTTGGCAATTAATGTCTTGCAAAAAAATTATACAATGTTTTTGCACTATTCCACATTTTTCCAAATTTGTATATCATACTACCCTTATATATATCCCATTCATTTTTCTTGCACACATAGCTCATTTATTCACACAATGGTCATATTAGTCCATAGAATCATGGTAAACCCTCACAGTACAATCTCATTTTTCAAAGTACTCCCATATACATCCCATACCAAAGCACCCAGAATAGGCCATAATGTTCGTATGTTATGGCCCTTCCCATTTACTTTAGTCCCTTTCCCTCTAATGAAATTATTATTAATTAAAATTCCTTTAGTAAACTTTAATTCAGGATTATACCATCTTTCTAGATCCAAAATGCATATATAAGCTAGTTATTCATCTATTATCAAGTGGGGTGATACACATTTGACACCCAAAGATCCTAATGAACATATAGTAAGAGAAAGCATAATAAAATCCCTTCCAATACTCCCTTGAGATCCATATACTATGCATACTCATTCTAGGGTAGTCATCCAATCAAATCATGTAAGGAACAAATCATTATTCCATTCAAGCTAGGGAAAGGTAAAAGTACAATCTCATTGTTCAAGATCATGGTTATCTATTTATATGCTTACATCCTAGAGATCACATGATAGGTGAGAAATATATGTGGTTTGATACCTCTTCATAGTAGTGGAAATGTCGGTGGTGCATGTGGGTGACCAAAACCACCTAATGTTTGTATTGTAGGACTTATTAGTTATCTAAGGTGTTTAAGGAGAAATCAGTTACGCAATGAGTGTTGCGCAATTTTAGATGTTTAAATTATAAACAAGATCATATAAAAAGACGATACATAAACCTAGAATGTATCAAGAGTAAATGATATGAAGGGACATGATCATACATAAAGGGCCATAGTGGGGGTATACTTTGGTCCATAGCATCTGCTTTGGTCTCAGGAAAACTTGTTTGGGACATAGTTTCAATAGCAATGCTCTTTTAGGTATTTTTATAATATTTCAGATGAAACAAACTAGCCTAGATCATCACACAGAGTAAGAGATCAGATAAGTCATCATTTCTCTCTCATTTTAAGTGATGTGTTTCATTGTCTATTATTATTCATCATTGTTTATCATTGTTTAATGGTTATTCCTAATATTGCTGCAATTATCTTTGGAAACTAATTGATTAGGATAATCTACCATCAACTACTACCCCATAGAAATATATTAACCAATTTAGCATATATCATATTACTATCTATTTTTGGATTTTTTTATAAAAATAGATATTTCCATAAGTATTTTATTATTTGGGAAAATTTTGTAAAACAAGGAGGAATCAATATTTAGTTTTATTCTCAACCCCGAATTATCACAAGTGAGGTGTTTAATTAGGGATGAAGTGGGTAGTCGATTATCATTGGTTTGTTCTGTTATAAAATGAAACGTATAAGGAAGCTAAGGCTCGAGCCCCTGTTGGGGGTGTCAAACTAGCTATTCAATCGGGTTGCAATTCACGATAATCAATGGGGACTCCCAAGTTATTGATGGGTGTCGTTATTCCCTTAATTTAATTAACTCATGGTTGATGTAATATTCAAACTAGGGATGTGTTTGAAGCTATATGCAAAAAGAAGAATCTTAATGATTGTAGATATTTATTATTTTTATTTTTGGGGGTTTTAAAGTGTCTTTAAGATTTCTTGGCCAAAGCCTTATTAAAGCTAAACTATAAGAAACTTTCTAAAATAAACACACAATTCTGAAATGAATAAATCTTTCAAAATTGAGCGTCTTCTTTACCGGTAATAAATATATGTTGCAGAATTAAACACATTGCTTGGAGAAAACACACGTTACAGAATTAAACAAATTGATAGAAATAAATATACTTTATAGAATGAAACATGCTGCTGGAAATAAACACATGTTTGAAAATGTTATAAAAAATAATTTGCAAATAAATAATATTTTAATCTACAACACTCGCAGAACAATTATGGAACAAATTTCAACTGAAGAACCAAAAGTATTTACAAAACTACTATTACTTTACTGTAATCAAGCTAGATAATAGATTTATACAAATTGCTTAAAGATATAAATACCAATAAAATAAAGGATCTTGTTTCTTGGAGGAGTGGGCCCTTGCTCCACCTTGAATCAGGAGTTGACAAAGTATGATACTCTCAAAATGAAATGGTTATCTTATTACTTGAATTGTTTTGTCTTACAAAACTTAACTGTGTATATGTCTATATATCTATATCATATATATCCCTTTTATCTATCTTTAGGTCTTTATATATATTTCATCATCCAAAGATGCATTTACAATCATGAGTGTTCAATAGTTTTCTATCCACCTATAGGTTCTAGTGAAACAAAATAGTTCTCAAAGTAGATATGAAATTTAGAAACCTAGCTAGACATACAACTGTTTGGTCTTACATAAGTATTTCTAGAGTGTGAAGAATCAATAATTTGTTAATTTTTTCCTAATTGGAGGGCCCATTAATTTCTCTATCACCGTATTTTGATAAAATAAATAGATTCCCATTGATTCTAGAACTTTGGAGAAGTTCCAACCAAACGAAAACATTCCTAACTAATCGCAAACATTTCAAAGCTAAGCGCAAGAGTTTTGGAACTAAGTACTGGAGTTCCATAACTAATTCTGAAGGTTCTAGAGCTAATTGATAGAGTTTTTGAGTTGAGTGATGGGGTTCTAGAACTAATTCTAAAGGTTCCAGAGCTAAGCCGCATTGAATCCAATGTCCTAAAAAAGGTGTTGGTAGCTTTGTACTTTGCTTATCATTGAATGTGACTGTTTTATTCCAAACACTTAATTTCCACACATTTTTAGGAATTACGAGTTTTTAAACATTATAACTAAATTAAAAAAAAGATGGATAATTACATCCTAACTTATAATAGATCAAACAAAAGCCACAAAATGTAGTCAAAAATGATTAAAGGAAGAGTAAAATGATGTAACATCCAATTTTTGTCACTTCAATCCTAGATATTTTTATTTATCTTACCTTATGTAGGTGATTTAAATACCCATATATTTAAATCCAACATAAGTCTTAATGCAATCCATTTCAATAACTATTATGAACCATGTGCAACTGTATGAGAGAATACTGAACTTTACTCGTTCTCCCTCAATGCTCTTTACAAGCCATACATAAAATGTATCCCTTTGGTTCTCCTTTAACAGGATATGATATATAAGTGATAACCCCTAAGTGTGTACCTGGGTTCCACCTATGAAATCCATAGGCATCTCACAACTTAGATAATGGTGAAATCTCGACAATGTAATCAGTAGTTACACTACCTTGCGCAAGGTTTCTGAGTCATGTATGCCATGCTTGATTCCATGACGGCACACTCGCCATTGGAATCTTGTCATCTCACCTTATTCACTTGTTCAGTTATATGGATTTGTAGTCATTGATGTTGTAAATAGCTACAAGTCCTGTATAAGGTACAAGTCTAGATTAACCTACATGTAGTTATACCTCGATGTCATCCTATGATGCCTATGGGAAAGAAAATGTCTTTGTAACGATTCACATCATTACTAGACTACTTCCCTTCCCGTAGCCATCATATGTTGGCATCGGGGTACCAACCCATGGGGTTTCATCTACCCTTGTAACTTTAACAAGCTTGTACTTAAGCAATACCAAACCACATTTTAAGATCTTGATAAGGAAACTCAGTAAAGTTGTTATGTGGCAGTATTCAAATAACAACCAATGTCATTAAATGGATACAACCATGTAATGGTGGTAGTGATTTGACCTGTCAAGATTCCTAAAATGGACATTGGTATCTTAATAAATTAAACATGACAGATTTCTCTAGTTCCCACGTCTTCATCACTTAGTGAAGAGTATCTAGAGTCATATCCCATAGAATCATGATAGGTTAAATGTAGTTCCAATAATACTCATTTCTTCCTATTTGTTTAAGATATAAGATAGATCAATCTTTAGACATAAATTCCCAAATCTTGTGGTTATTAGTGGTTTAAATTCTATCGAATATATATAATGACTTACATTATCAAGGAGTAATAACCACTAATGTTATTCTTACTCCCATAAGCAATCATGCAAGCTACATAATTCACTCATCATTGAGGACATACGGAGTCATTGCATTACCCTCCTTTCAATAACACTTATGCTATATTAATAGAATTATGTTATTCAATTTTACTTCAGCATTTATACTAGCCAGGTTTGATTTATCTATATATATATATATATATATAATCTTAATCATTTAAGGTTCTTATTTTAGTACTATTCCCAATCCTCTTGAGAACTTCTAAAACAATGCCCGAACCCTAACTTAGGTTTATTTGCATGGTTACAATCACCTTGGCAGTATAATCATTTTTCTTGGATCCTTATACCAATTTTCCTTGGCATCCAAAATACATTCCATTAATTCCAGCTATCAGATCATTGTTATCCTTTATATGACCACACCGTCATATCTTAATCATGGTTGATTTCAACTCACAAATTTTAGGAGTGTAGACACCAAAATTCCATAATGAATATGATGGAAAGTACTCAAATTGAGCACAATCTGCATGTTCCCATCAACAATCTCATCATTTGCATTGGGCATCATACCCATGGTTTCATAGAGGTTTAGTATTCTGGGATTTAATCATCTCCCATACAATTCTATGCCAACTATATCCCATATCCTATGGGCCCTTTTAGCATTTATGTTCAACCTGAATATTAATGAATTATCTTCATTACATCTTGTTAGTTGGAGTAACTCCATCATAAATGTTCATCACATCATATATTTTAAATGATGGTAATCTGATAGATTTTATATTTCATTTTCCCCATTTATGGAAAGACAGTTATTAAAGCATCAAAGAACATCCATGTTCTAATATCATTTAGTATTTCACCTTGAAGTATTATGTTGAACTCATAGTCATGTTATGGGAGTTGGGTTAGTTTTACAAAGTATTTCAACTTAATTTCCTTAAATGTTTAAGTGCTTCCCAAAAGGAACTTCAACAAGTTAAAAGACATAACCCTTATATGTTGAACCTTATCTTATCATCCGAAGATTCATCATATTAATTTATCTCTAGTATAGTTACTCAAACTTTACTAAAAGAATATTCCTTAAGTATGTATACATAAGCATATACATCAAGATTCATACATAGATGATTTATCATCTACCAAGCATTTGACCTTTAACTGGTCTTGTGAGGAATCACAACCTCTTGCTAACAATAATATTAATTTCCCATAAGTTAATCAGTTTAGATTAAAGAATTCATCAACACTACTCCATAGTGTATTTCATTAACCTATCCATTATATTAATGATTTATAACTTCACAACTCATCCATTGAACTTACTAGGTTCACCTAGTCCATAAGATAGTTGTTATATTTCTAACACAGAGAGTTACAACAGCTCTTCATTACATTCGTCCAATGATCCAATTTTCATAAAATATCACAAGTATAAAGCCATTCTTATACCAAAACTACTACAACATAGTAGAATGTATTACAGAGATTGTAGAGAGGCATCAACATTCTTCAACAATATGAAGCGGTATTTATTGAACAAATATATGGAATATTTACCATGTCACAATATATCATCAATGTACCCAATAGATTTTTACAATAAAATCTTTTCTCAAAGTCAAAAAATAACTTCCTTGACATAATTAAGAATGTCTCAATTCATAATTGACTGCCACTTTATCCTTTAAAAGTAAGCATACGGTTCAATTAGATAACCAAAGCATTTCTTTACTTTCCTCCTGTTTTCTTTGCTCACTTTCCTACAATGGTTAGGCAAGGTCAGTTTGACTGAACTAAGCAAGAAAAGTCCTTTATCCCATTTATCAATTTATGTCATTAAATATTAGAATGAATATATACTTGTAATAATAATCTCATTCTTACAATTTAACCATGTAATGCAACAAAAATCATATTTAATTAACTTTCTTTGCAAACATTAAATACAACTCTTTTTACCCTTTTCAGTATTCCTCCATGAAAAAGTCTCATCAGCACTTCTCTTATTTAAATTGAAGTAATTCCCAATAAATATGTTAATGTCAAGCAATGACCATCAACTAATTAATACCACATGTTATTATAATTACAACCAAATTCCACAGAGGTTTTATAGAGTATCAAACTCTTACAAATCAGGTTAAGTATCTATACCATCTCATTCATAAGTAGAAATTGCTGCAACTATTGTTGCTGCTCAAGTAATTTAAACAAGTATTAACCTTGGACACACAAGGTAATCCAAGCTACGGGAATGAAACCAACCAGTTTCATCAATATCAACATATCCATCAAATAGATCTAGTTAATACACATGACATTTATATGTCATAACTACATAATACAACATATTCTGCATTATCCATTAATATCCTAAGAAGGAATGATATCTATACAACTCAAGTTACATATCGTAGTAACTTAAAGGAGTTAAGGCAATATAGACTTTGTTGCCTATTTATACCATGTTATACCTTCTTTAATAAAACACATCACCTCGAATTATGTCTTACTATATTCAGCTATAATAAGAATCCGAAGGCACAACCATTCCAAAGCTTATTTATGCATACGTAAAGATTCTAATCTCCCCGAATTCGTCCCAATTACTAGAACATATTATTCCTCAATAATGGAGATATGTTACACCTAATTTAATTGTCCTACGAGATTCAATTAGTTACATATACTCCACATAATATAATTAATGGAAATTGTTGTCCAAAATAAACCCCTTGCTCATTTTTAGCTAACTTTCTTTCATTCCTTCCTTGTGTCTCAGTTGAATTTTTTCACTTTTCGGCACTCAAAATTTTATGGAAATGGTTTCTTGGATAGAGAATCTTCTCACTTTCCCGAAAAGTAAAATTTTTCCTCTAACTCCTTGTATTTTTCAAGTTATGGCTTGGTGGAGTTTTGGAGGGAAAGTTTCCCATGGGAGGTCCACCGGCCAATCGAAATGCGCCACCCAGTCGGAGAGGGTGGAACGACTAGAGCGAAGGGAAATTTGAAAAATTTCCAAGGATCAGTCGGGGTAGTCAAAGGTATTTTTTGGCCTGAAGGCCCACCAGCCAATAGAAGGAGGCCACATGTCCATGGGGTCATCGGAGGTTAGACCAATGGGGAGAAGTTGGGAAAATTTCCCAAAGGTTGGCGCAAAGGAATTTTTCGGCCTGAAGGCCCGCCAACAAATCAGAGCATGCCACGTCTCCATGTGGTGACAAAAATCTTAAGCGGGGCGTGCAAAGGAAATTTTGGAGTTCAAGTCCAAGCCAATAAAAAGGTGCCACATGTCCTATTTGGGGCGGTGGTCGATACCATGTGTCCATGATGAAAATTTGGAAGGCGAAGGCTCACCACCCGCAGTAGAGAAGGATGACACATGGCGGCGAACAATGGAGAAATTTTGGAAAATTTTCCAAAGACCAAAAAGGTGTAAAATGTTCTAATGAATCCCGTGAACTAATTAAAATGTGCCACATGGCATCGTAGTGGTGGGGGTGGAAATTTTTGGTAAAATTTTTCCAAAATGCAAAAAGAGGGAAAATTGTAAACTTTCGGCCGCCGACCTAATTTTTTCCCTATTTGGCCCTAAATCTTCGAGGGGCATATCTTTCATTCCGAAGCTCAGATTTTTATGTTCTTTATATCATTGGAAATATGGAGAAATTATCTACATGATGGAGGGTTAAATTTTTTATTTTGACAAATAATTTTGTGAGAAAATTGAAGAAACGTCCCTGACACGAAAAAAATGTAGAATTGACATTCAACCACCAAATTTATTGAAGTATGGTCATTTTTCTGATATGCAAAACAATGTGCTTCTAAGTATGGGTTCGTCCATGAAGCCCATCACTCATAGGAAAAATTTGTGGAATTTGGTTGGTGGTTGAATTCATAAATCCATTTTTCCCGTATTTTTTTGTTTTCTCTCTTTTTTTTCAACCATTAAAAGCCATATTTGGCTCATTTGTAAAGGGTTGGACATATTTTTTCTCTGAAAACTCTCTTTTCTTCATCAGCAAGTGAATTTGTAGAGTTTCATAACTCTCATACAAACTACAACATGTGTTTTGCCTCTTAGCCATTGTAATGCATTTGTATTGAACTCCGAGAATGATAATGTATGTTACGTGATTGAATTTTACAATCCTTTCATGTGTTATCATTGTTTCTTTGATATTTCATTACATTTTTAGAAATCTATGCATATTTTGTTTTGTATTTCTTATGATCTGTGAAAAATTTTCAAAGCATATGTTCACCACTCCCTTGGTGTATCACCACTTTCAATTAGTTTTATTTCTTCTACATCTTTTATCTCCATCCCCTTGGAATTTAGAGTAGGATCTAGTATTAAACCTCTGCAAAGTTCATGCATACACCTGATTAGAGGAGTGAAGGAACCAACCTTTAATCTGGAGATTATTTTCCCATTTTTACAAGTCCCACACTTGGGGAAAAGATTCAATGTTGTGCAATCACACTGGATGCCCATTATCAAACTAGAAATCGAAAAACATCCAGGGGTGTTGCTGATTTTCACTAATAGTTTTGGCACACCTAGTGGGACCTTAGAGGTCTTCATCTTCATTGCAACAAAGTTGATGTGCTTTTGTTGTAATTTCTTGCTTGAAAAGAGCCCTGATCTACACATCTGCGACTCCCAAAGGAAAAATCAACTGGTTTTAGCAGTCCAAGTCTGAAAATTCATGAGAAGGATCAACACAAGGTCAAGGGCCAGAGAAGAAGGGTTGTTTGAGTATCTATAGCTATCCCTAGGAAGAAGGTAGAGGGGAAGAAGAATTCAAAGGTCTCCATCTCCACCAAACAGACTCTATCAACTCCTCCACCTAGTAGACCTTTCACCCAATCAACAAGGGTTCTCAGGACAATCAGAATGGCACAACACAACCCTTATGTCAACTTCACTGGTAGCAGCCCACTTTCTCTCAATGCAAAAAATCCAGTTCCAGTTGCAGCATTGAAGAACATTCCATATTTCACTGGAGAAAATCAGACCACTCCTGGTGACCATGTTAAAGACATTGCTAATGTTTGTGCAATCCATGAGATTGTTGAGATGCAAATTGTCAAATTGCTAGCATCTTCATTCAAAGGGAAAGCCTTGCAATGGTTTAGGAGCCTTGGGGCAGGCTCTATCCAAAATTGGAACCAGTTGTGCATAGCTCTCCATGAGCAGTTTGGAGAAAAGGGAGATAATTTGTCTCTACTAGAACAATTGACAACTATCAAGAGAGCTCCCAATGAGCAGCTAACAGACTTCAACTTCAGATTTCAAAGGACTTGGGATAGAATCCTAGTGGCAGTAAGGCCAACAGCTAAAGGTGCTTTTCTATACTATCTCAAAGCTTTAAATTTTGATATTTCTATGTTAATTCAATCCATGGGAGGTACAACTATACCTGCAACTTATAGCATTGCCATTAGAGCTGAAAATTGTCTGATTCAAGCTGGTAAGCTGGCTCCTAGGCCTCCCATGCCCTTGTATCCAAACTTGGAAAGTCCAAGCACTAGTCAAGCACCTACTTTAGCTCCTATTCCCACTCCTAGAAATCAGAGTTCAAATGAGACTTCTACTTCATCCTCTAGTGCCTCAAATGAGCTTCAAGAAGTCATGAAACAATTACAAAATTTAGGCAATGAGCTGGTTACACTCAAGAGGCAGCAAGCCCAAAGTTTTAGACCTTCTTATCAGTCTCAAGCTCAGCCTAATAGGCAACCATATCAACCTAATAGACCACCCAATCCAGCTACAAATCAAAATCAAGTAAGGCCTCCTACTAATAGACCATTTCAGCCCTATAATCCCAATGTTGCATCTACCTCTAAAGCCTTAGTGCCAATGCAAAATAATATAGCTCAAGAGTATGAGTGGTGTTTCCCATGTAATGAACCTCACAACCAGTCTATGTGCTTTAATGGTGCTTTGAACCAAGCTTTGATGGTAAAAAACTGGTGTAGAGGGTGAGGTGAGCCAAGAAACAAACCAACAACAAGGAACATCCCAAAAAAATACAACTCCAAATGAGACTACACTTGTGAATTGGCAAGGCTGAGGATTTTTGTGGTATGAATCAAGCAATGTTCTCAGAATGTAGCAGCTAACACAAGGTCAAAAAGAGGAATATTGGTGAAGGGTAGTCATTAACTCTAGGTGATCCACAACCTTCCACCACTCCACAAAGTGTTGGCAAGCAAAATTCAGTTCCAAATGTGCAAGGACAGCCCAAGCCACCTTCTAGACCATCTCAAATACCAGTTGTTATAGCTCCCATGTGTAAGAAAAGAGTGTGTAGGCTAGGGGGCAGAAAAAGAGATGTTTTCATCCCCATTTAGCATCATTGATTAAATGAAGAAGACAAATGTGAATATATCTATGTGGGAATCACTATCCATCCTAGGCAAAGGATCTACTAAAGCTGCCATGAAGAATTGGTCAACTTCAAATCAGCAAACTCATATGTAAGAGAAGGTACTCACAAATGCTACTCATCTTGAGGGGAAGCTTGGGGACAACAAGGTAAATTCTTGAAACCCCCTCCATTCTATGTTTCATTGATCATTGGGGATAAACTAGTACATAATTATATGATTGATTCTAGGGCAAGTAGTTCTGTAATGCCCAAGCAAATAGCTGATCAATTAGGGCCTCAATATGAAGTCATATCCAAAGGGGTGGTGCAACTAGATGGGACAAATAGTAACAATAGTGGGAGTAATTAAATATTTGAGCCTTACTTTACATGCATGCCCCAATGTCATTGTTTTGTAAGATGTGTCAGTGATAGATTTACCACCACTTTTTGCCCTATGTTTGTCAAGGGATTTCACAGCTAGAATTGGAGGCTACTTATCTGTTGATTGGTCACACATGTTGTTTAGAACAAGATATGGAACTAAGGCCACAATCAGGTCTGAACCTATTACAAAATTTCACATTGAGCCTCACACTCCAAGCCCAATCAATGCCAACTGTTCAGCATTTGATCAAGAGGATTATCCAAGCACGGATGAAGCTGACACCAAAGTTGGAAGCATCCCAGATTTGAATCTTGATGAATGGGCAAGCAAGGTACATGCTTTTGATCCCTACCAAGAAATAGAGGAATCTGAACTAGGAGTTTATTGCATACATGAAGAAAATCAGCCTATTCCTAGCATCACCAAGCCAGACCATAAGGATGACAATGAGGTATGGTAGCTATTTTTTGATGGATCAAGAAGTAGACAAGGTGCAGGTGGGGGAGCTATGCTTGTTTCACCTCAAGGCATTAAATATTATTCAACTTTTAGATTTTAGTTTGCATGTTCTAACAACACTTTGCTGAATATGAAGCTTTGATACAAGGATTGCATTGGTCAAGGAAAAGAGGTATCAAAACTTACAAGTCTTTGGTGATAGTGAGCTGATTGTTAATCAAGTTAAAGGGCAGCATGCTGCCAAAAATGACCTACTCAAGTGTTATAAGAATAGGGTGTGGGACCTCATTGAGGATTTTGAAGGCTTTGGCATCAATTCCATCCCTAGGAAAGAAAACCAAGCTGCTTGATAGACTTGCAGCAGTTGGGGCAGCCTTTGATGTTGTGGAAAGTATCAAGGAAGATAAAGTATAGCCAAGCATTCATGTGATTGTGAGGCCATCAGTGCCAGACAATAATGTAAGTTGGCAAGTGTTTGAAAGTGACCAACAAATCATCAATTTCTTACAAGAAGAAGCTGAGTTCTCAGCCAAAAATCAGAAAAGTTAGAACAACAGTATGGTGATCAAGTGGTATAGCTGAGAACAAACAAACTGCCAAAAGGACTTGTCACTTTGGAGTCCATTTTTAATCCTAATGATCAATTTAGGAAGGAGAAAGAAAACATCCAAGTCAAGGGAGAAGATTCAGTGCCCATCTCAGTGGGAGAAGGAAAATCACTTCAAATTGGTAAAGTGGCAACCGAAGCAAGAAAGGTATGAGTTCATGCAACTTTTCCAAGAGTTCCCGGATATATTTTCTTGGAGCTATGAAGATTTGAGAGGTTTCAATCCCAAGCTAGCTCAACATACAATTGAATTGGATCCAAGTGCTAAGCCCATCAGGCAAAAACAAAGGCCAGTCAATCCACACATGGAGCCTCTCATGAAGAGGGAATTGAATAAGTTAATAGAGGCAAGTATCATATTTCCCATCAAGCATTCTAGTTGGGTAGAAAACTTGGTTCCAGTTAGAAAGAAGAGTGGAGAAATCAGATTGTGTGTAGACTTTAGAGATTTGAATAGAGCATCCCTCAAGGATCATTACCCACTTCCTTCTATGGAGCAGATTTTGCAAGTTGTTGTTGGCTCTGAGAGGTTTTCATTACTAGATGGTTATTCAGGGTATAATCAGATCATGGTAAAGGAGAATGATCAATTCAAAACAACCTTCACCACCAAATGGGGAACTTATGCATATAGAAAAATGCCATTTGGGTTGTCCAACACTGGAGCTACCTTCCAAAGGGAAATGGATATGGTGTTCAAGGGATTGATCAACAAAATGGTGCTGATATATCTAGATGATATTACTATATTTTCTAAAAGTGCAGCAGATCATCTCTTTCATTTGAGACAAGTGTTCCAAAGATGTAGAAGATTTGGGGTATCCTTGAACTCCAAAAATGTATTTTCCTAGCTCATGAGGGAAAGCTCCTTGGCCACATTGTTTCCAAAGAAGGATTAGCAATTGATCCAGAGAGGGTTGAAGCAATAAAAGCACTGCCATTACCAAGTCATAAGAAGGCCCTTCAAAGTTTCTTAGGAAGAATCAATTTTGTTCGAGGTTTGTTCCAGATTTTGTAGCCCTTGTCAAGCCAATAACCATGATGTTGAAGAAAAGTATGGATTTCAAATGGACAGCTGAAGGTAAGGCAAGTTTTGAGGCAATCAAAGAGGCTATCTCACAAGCTCCAACTCTCATTAACCTGATTTCTCCAAATATTTTATCCTTTATGCATTTGGAGGTGATGATACAATCTCTACAATTTTAGTACAACAAAACAAAGAAAATGCAGAGCAGCCAATTTCCTTCTTTAGCCAAATCCTAGAGGACTATGAGGTGAGATATTCTTTCATTGAGAAGCATGTTCTTGCAGTGATTAGGAGCTTGAAGAAATTTAAGCATCTAGTTTCAAATAACAAGGTTCAATTGTTGGTTTCTCATGTGGGAGTTAAAGACTTCCTCCTCAACAAAGACCTAAATGAAAAACATGTAGGGTGGATTACTCGTGTCATGGAGTATGACATTGAGATCAAAGTCACCAAGCTGGTCCGAGGAAAGGGATTATGTGAGCAGCTGGTCTTGAGAAAATCAATGGAAGTAAGCAATGAGAAGGATGTTGTTTTGGCATTGCAAGACAACCAAGAACAAAGAGGTGTTCAAGAAGAGAATGATGGTGTCCTCACTCCTTGCTGGACCCAAGACATAATGCACTTCCTACAAATAGGCCTATGCCCTCCAGAGATGAAAAAAACCAAGAGAAGACACTTTAGATTGCAGGCTGTCCCATATGCACTTGTTGATGGTGTTTTGTTCAAGAAGGATGTAAATGGAGTGTTGTTGAGATGCATTGGGACAAACCAAATTAATAGAATGCTAGAAGAGTTCCATGGTGGATCAGTTGGGGGTCATTTTTCTCCAAGAGTGACAGCCCTCAAGATTATGAAGGCTAGCTATTATTGGCCCAAGGTTTTTGGTGATTGTTATGCATGGATCAAGAGGTGCAAAAATTGTGCATTCTTCACAGGAAAGAAAGATTAGCAGCCCTTCCATTACACCCAATTTCAGTTGACCAACCATTCATGCAATGGGGTTTGACTTCATTGGAGTCATTAACCCAAACTCAAGCCAAGGACACAAGTGGATTCTAACAACAACATATTACTTCACCAAATGGACTAAGGCAGTGGCACTTAAAGAAGCAAATGAATCTAGAATTCTAGACTTCTATGAGGGGATAATAACTAGATTTGGTATACCTGCCACTATAATATCAGATAATGCTTTGGCATTCATAGGATCAAAGGTAACTGAATGGGATATTAAAAATGGGATTTATCTGAGCACTTCATCAAATTATTACCCTCAAGGTAATGGCCAAGCTGAGTCTACCAACAAGAACTTGTTAAAGATCATCAAGAGGACTCTTGATGAAAATCAGAGGACTTGGCACACCAAATTGAAATCATCCTTGTGGGCTGATAGGATAACTCCCAAGAGATCCACAGGTAACTCTCCATTTAGACTTGTTTATGGAAGAGAGGCAATCTTGCCCATGTCACTTGAGTTGCCAATGTTGGAACTCATGAAGCAATTGGAGTTGTTGGAGTTTGAACCCATGGAGGTTAGATATGTAGAATTGATGGAGCTCCAAGAAATCAGAGAACATGCAGCCCAAACAATGGAGAAGGACCAAGCCTTGGTCAAGAGGACCTTTGATAGGAAAGCCAAGGCTAGAACCTTCCAAGTTGGAGATTTAGTGTTGAAATGGGATGTAGACCGAGCAAAGCTAGGAAGGCATTCAAAGTTTGATGCCATTTGGAGTGGCCCTACATGGTCACAAAATGTAAGAACAACAATGCCTTCCAATTGTCTACATTGGATGGTGAAGAACTACAGATTCCAGTTAATGGAATCCATCTAAAGCATTGCTACTAGAAGGAAAGCTCTCCACCTTGTACATATTAGCTTAGATTTTCATTCCTCCAAGTGCTTGTGCACATTGTTTTGTTGTAGCTTAGTTTTACATTTCCCTAAGTGCTTTGGCACAAGCTTTCTATCCCAAGGATGCATTTTTAGGCCATGTTCCAGATCAAGTGATGTTCTACTCTCACAATCTTTCTTCTTGAAATTTTCTAATGAGTTGGGAGTACCAAGCAGTTAATTTTATGACTCCATGCCCAATGGATTGTTTCAGGCAACTAGTAACTTCATCCAACAGGTAGATGCCCCTCTGAGTCACCAAAATTGTTATCCAAAATAAGCCCCTTGCTCATTTTTGGCTAACTTCCTTTCATTCCTTCCTTCCTTGTGCCTCAGTTGAATTTTTTCACTTTTTAGGCACTCAAAATTTTTTAGAAATGGTTTCATTGGATAGAGAATCTTCTTAGCTTTCCAGAAAGGTAAAATTTTGCCTCTAACTCCTTATATTTTTCAAGTTATGGCTCGGTAGAGTTTTGGAGGGAAATTTTCCCATGAGAGGTCCGCGCTTAATCAAAATGTGCCACGTCGGGCGGAATGGCGGGAGGCGGAGGTAAATTTGAAAAATTTCCAAGGATTGGTTTGGGCATGCAAAGGAATTTTTCAGCCCAAAGGCCCGCTAGCCAATAGAAGGAGGCCACGTGTCCATGGGGTTGTCGGAGGTCGACAGGTGGGGAGAAGTTGGGAAATTTTCCCAAAGGTTGGTGTAAAGGAATTTTTTGGCTTGAAGGCCCGCTAGCAAATCGAGCATGCCACGTGTCCATGTGGCGGTGGTGGAGGTGTGAAAAATTTTCCATTTTGCCAAAGGGGCAAATGGTGCGCAAAAACTCCACCCCGAGTTCGGCCCAAGCCAATGAAAAGGCACCATGTCCATTGGGGTAAAATCTTGGTAGTGATGAAAATGTGGAAAAGCCAGGTGATTGAATCCCGCCAACCAATCAGGTAGTCAGAAGGATGACACGTGGCGGCGAAAGACATGCCACGTGGATCGAGTGGCGGGAGAGAAATTTTGGAAAATTTTCCAAAGACCAAAAGGGTGTAAAATGATCTAATGAAGCCCGCAACCAATTAAAATGTGCCATGTGGAATCGTGGTGGGGGCGGAACATTTTGGGGAAAATTTTCCCAAATGCAAAAAGGAGGAAAATTTTAAACTTTCATCCCGCCAACCCATTTTTGCCTTGTTTTGCCCTAAATAATTAGAGGGGTATATCTTTTGATCCAGAGCTTAGATTTTCACGTTCTTTATATCATTGGAAAGCTAGTGAAATTCTCTACATGATGGAGGGTTCAATTTTGTATTTTGATGGAATAATTTTGGGAGAAAATCAAAGAAACGTCCCTGACACGAAAAAAATGTAGAATTGACATTCAACCACCAAATTTAATGAAGTATGGTCATTTTTCTTGATCTGCAGAACAATGTACTTCTAAGTATGGGTTCATCCATGAAGCCCATCACTCTGTAGGAAAAATTTGTGGAATTTGGTTGGTGGTTGAATTCATAAATCCATTTTCCCACATTTTTTTGTTTTCTCTCTTTCTGCTCAACCATTAAAAGCCAGATTTGGCTCATTTGTAAAGGGTTGGACATATTTTTCTCTCTGAAAACTCTCTTTTCTTCCTCAGCAGTGAATTTGTAGATTTTCATACCTCTCATACAAACTACAACACGTGTTTTGCCTCCTGGCCATTGTAATGCACTGTATTGAACTTGAGAATGATAATGTATGTTCTATGATTGATTTTTCCCAATCCTTTCATGTGTTTATCATTGTTTCTTTTGATCTCTCATTACATTCTAGCAATCTATGCATATTTTGTGTTGTATTTCTTATGATCTATGTAAATTTTGCAAAGTAGATGTTCACCACTCCCTTGGTGTATCACCACTTTCAATTAGTTTTATTTCTTTTGCATCTTTTATCTCTGTCCCCTTGGAATTTAGAGTAGGATCTAGTATTAAACCTCTGCAAAGTTCATGCATACACCTGATCAGAGGAGTGAAGGAACCAGCCTTTAATCTAGAGATTCTTTTCCCATTTTTACAAGTCCCACACTTGGGGAAAAGATTCAATGTTGTGTAATCACACTAGATGCCCATTATCAAACTAAAAATCTGAGAAAACATCCAGGGGTGTTGCTGATTTACACTAATAGAAACTTCTTTAAAAATCGATTTAAAGAATGGAAAAAAACTAAGTTTCAGTTCCATTGTTGTATCTTATAAATGGAGCAACAATAACTTTACAAACATAACCAGGGTGTCGACCAACCAAGACCTCTTGGTTTCAATTAGGCTTATCAATATTTCTAGTAAAAAAAACAATCAAACTCTTTTAATCATTATCCATCAAATCCTAAGCTCCAATTGAGCTTTCCTCAAGTAAGTGACTGGTTATAGAAATATTATAACATCTAAACCGAATAGCTTCCTGAAGGGAGAAGAATGGTTTTCCATACTCGGTAGAAGATCAGTTAGGCTCATCCCTTCGAAAACCAATCCCCAAATTCATCTGTTGTTCTCTAGTATCAGTTCAAAACTGGTTTAGACAACTTCTAAGGAAGATAGTAAATAATTAAACTCCTTATAATGGAGTGAGCCAAAGGCTCAACAACTCAGCAATTATTTACATCGATTGAAGGCACTTTCAATATCCTAAGAAAAGGAATATTCAGGATGAGCTTACAACCTACTCGCGGCTAGATGGTGACAGATTACGATACATATATTTCCGCAACTCATTACCATGTTACCGCTCATCTACAATGAAACCAAGAGTAATCCCTGCTACTTCCCATTAACCTCTCTAAGAGCTACATGGTTCAGCATATCATGCTAGAATAACATGAAGTGTTATTAGCTCACAAAACACCATTCAAACTGAGCCATGTCATAAAGGTTAATACCTATGTTTACTTTAGGGAAAGAGAGAGTGAGGAATAAAATTTTCTTGCAGACCCATCAAGGGTAAAATATTACGTTGGAAAACTAGCAAGTCCTCAAACCTAGCAGAATCCTGACTCACTAACAGTCAACTCGATGGGGATAAAAGTAGACTATTAATATATCCTATGCATGAGATAGAAACAACAATTGGATATCACCAGCTCATGGCACAAACCCAATTACCTCTCCATTTTCAATAGACGTTAATTACTGGACTAGAAGTAAAAGAATAAACACCATTATCAATAGTTGGTCTATTACTAGATCCAATATCAAGATTTGGCGAGTAAAGAGAATTCAAATTTGATTCTGTATAATATTAAATTATTTGAATAGAAACCCATTATCCTCTGGGTTAAACCCTTCAAAAAATGCAAACAAATTTGTTCATTTCAAGTCTCAAAAAGTAACATGATTTGAGCAGTAGTGAAGTTAAAATATTAAAACCCAGGTTCAACATTCATACTATTTTACCATTTCTTTTCACAGGATAGCAAAGTATAAAAGCAACCACCTCCAACCGTCTCAAACCCACTTATTCTTAGTTCAGACAAAAATTACAAATATGTATTCATTCTAACATCTGATAAAATAAAAATATAAAGGAGATAAGAACGTTTCTTGCCTAGGAATTCACTTCCTACATCCTTTGAAATCTTTCCCAGCAAGTGTTATAGCGACAGAGAGCTTATGGATTCAAGATTGTCTAGCTCAAATCAGCCAACAATTCCAACCTTCTTTGCAGTCATACAAAATGGTGTCTCCTTATTTATAAATTTGCCCATAAAAATGAACTTCCTCTTCTTAAAATAGCGATATGAACTCATAGTTTTCTTGCCATGCATAGATACCAGAAGTGGATTTTTTCTCCTAATTTCATCAACAAAACCAAATGAAGAAGTTTCATGTAATTCACTTCCTTAGGGAGCTTTACGGATTTTTGTAAATATTAAATGCACAATTTAATGGTGTTAAATGTTGGAGTACCACACTAGTGACTCATCCAACTACCACCACCCTTCAACTATCCTCCAAAATTGGTAGGCTATCTGCAGTTTAAACCTCATTTAACTTTTCCACAAAATTTTCTAAATATCATTCACTTAATTACTTTCAATCACATAGGTCGAATGACCTTTGGAAAGAATGAATTACAATATAATATAAAACCACGTTATAATCTCTTAATTTAAACATGCATGGCCTTATCATTATTATTTAAATGCCCCATACTTCCCGGAGTCCATAGGATTAAAATACATAATTTTACTTATGTGGCAAGTCTCTTATGGCCCTTGACCTTCTTTAAGTTAGCAATGATCATACACATAGTGGTTTGGTTCTACCATTTTACGGTTGTTTAATCGTTATCCACCAACCTCTAGCACCCCAAAAGGATCACGTGCAAACCACACAATCAATTTCAATAATTCAAAAGGTCCCAAAATTAACATCTTGACCCCGAATTTACAAGCTCATGTCAACCAATCTACAAAGTGATTAATCAATAATATGGGTTAAGTGAATCCCTCCACTCGAATCTGATGTTTAAATCACATCACCTTCTAAATCT
This sequence comes from Taxus wallichiana var. yunnanensis, assembly GCA_018340775.1. NCBI lineage: Eukaryota > Viridiplantae > Streptophyta > Pinopsida > Cupressales > Taxaceae > Taxus > Taxus wallichiana. Next base: position 906,214,982 of record CM031234.1, on the reverse strand, counting down.
ATCACAATGATACATTATCTCGCAAATATGTATAATAGTTTTAGAAATATATAGACCAGGCCTAATTTAATATCAAGGCCTAATGTAATATTTTATCATACAACAAATAATTTTGACCCGTAAGTTGTTCACAATACTTCATGAGACTTATTGACTTAGTGCTTATAAGCTTAAGCCAGTAACAATAATATTGTTCTAAGGAATTAATTAACAACAACGCTCCTAGTTTAGATAATCACAAGATGGATATCAGTTCTTTACTTACCATATCATTCCCTTTGTCTTGTTTTCTTAACCTTTATTGAAAACACTTGTTCCTCTTCTCGCTTGATGTCAAGATCGGTCGAAGATGACGATCTTGTTAAATTCTTGATTGTATTTGCGGGGTATTACATTCTTCCCCCTTAATGAATCATCGTCCCGATGATTTATTATTGCTACTTAATTAAATCAATCAAGTACAAAATTATGTACCTCTATTTGAGCAAAATCATCATTGTTTTCATTGAAACTAGTAATCTCATGTCTCATAAGCTTGCATTTACTAGTTGTCATACTTGTCATCCAGTAAACCATTATACTATAAGCAACACGTCATAGATTCTATCTCTTTAGCAGTTTGCTTCATGTATCATTATGCAATACATACAAAAGGTATTCTCTAGAATTTAGCTTTGCCAAGCTAATGCAACATGACACTGCTGTATTAAACCAGACAAGTCCAGTCACAACTATCTTACATCAAGGTATTACAACATGCAAGACTAGTCATGAGGAGTTTTTCTTTTAAGGTCATACATAATCAGACTCTACCTCTAAAAGAAATCCAAACTCATACTTTAGAAAGCTTTAAAACTAGCATTTACTCAAGATAACATAAGTAATCAATCAAACATAGTTGTTCACAACCAGCTCAAGTAATGCTAGAATAATAATGTTACAGTCATATAAGCCCATACTTATGTAACTGTAATCTTATTATTCTAGTTCCTTTAAGTTGAATAACATGAATTCATTAACAATTATAATATATTAGCCCATTGATACCTCAATGGAGTAGAATATCATTCTATATTTCCTTGAGTTATACACCTAGACAACTCATATGAAATTAGTTAAGATAAATGATTCTTAATTTGCTATACAGTCATGTATAACATTATTACAACATGGTGTAGTGAGTTATTTCTCATTACAATTCCATCGTGATAAGACTAATCATTCAAGTAAGGTCACGCATTCGATACTTGATCAAAACAATATGAGTATATACTTCCTTAGTTTCCATAATAGGTATGGACTAAGCATCCCCTTTTTTTTAATATAAATTATACTTCACTATATCACCAGATATAGATACATACTATAATTACCATTTATCTCACAACAAAAGTTATGAGTTCATCAATGTAATCAAGTAACAATAATATAAATGACGAAGTGCCTACACAATGATCGCATTGTTAAAAAGGATCAACAGAACCTTATGGAACATTCCAGAGTGTGGTACCTCAATTCAATGATTCCCAAATTTAAAGTTCAAAAATCTGAGACTGGAGTTAAGTAGCCTTTACTTTAGCAATCATGTAACTCCTGCCAGCTTTAAATTACCAGTCTTTTACAACCAGGCTAGCTATATTTACCATCTTTGGCACATAATATTAATAACAATATTAAATTTAAGGAAACTTCAACTTTAAAACCTTGAAGGTTAGTTTACCATTTCCCAAGGAATCATGAATATCAAGTTACATACATGAATTTCTTTGTTACACTTTTCAATCTCTAGTTTCCTACTAGGTTTGAAATTTTACCAACCTGACAATGTTGTCTCAGCCTGTGAAATATTATTTGGACCAATTATACTTTAAATTCAACTCAAGGTATCAAATTTTACAGACAAGTCTGCAATAGCAATGAGTTCCATGTCCTTATATGATATTTCAAGATTTCTTAGCATCTTAGGCAAAGTAAACAACATAGTTATCATTCAATCTTCCAGAAGAGTGTCTACTCAACTACCCTTAAGTAAATTAGTCAAACATATTTGACCATAACAATCCAAGTAGTACATTAATAGAATGATTATACAAACAATCATATGTTGCCACAAGGATAATAACAGAATAATGATAATACCATTATATAGTCATATTAGTTTCTACACCTATTACTTTCAGCCCTTAAGAAGCTTAAGAACTAAGGTCGTAATACAATAAAATGTAAAACAATCCCTCTATACCTTAACAAGGTATACAATCCAATTTGGAGGGTAAAATTTTATACATTTATAGTACAAGTTTAAAACAAACCTCCTATATCTGTATTTAGTCTTGTAAACATCCTTTACTTCAACTAAATTCCAATTTCAAATCCATAGAAATCTTATTTGGTCAGACCAATCACGGTTGCACCATTCATAACACATAAGAATCCTGCACAGATTTATTTTACCTGTAAGGATATCATAAGGATGTATTTTCCTGAATTTATCTTCAAATCACTTTACCATTGCATCTTGTTATAAAACAATCTCATGTAACTATATTATAGTCTAGAAATATGCAAATCAACCTTATCGAAAGATTTCCTTCTTTATGGATCGAGTTCAATCAGTGACTAAATCATGATAACTGACACCCAGTTATGGTTCATGTAATTTTGCTTATTATTTTCCATTAAAAATTCTGAATTCCATTTCAGTTTCCAGTTAGTCACTTCACACTAAGAACTCAACTGCATTAATCTTGTATTTGATTAGCATCAAGAAGTTCTTATTTAACTTTCCATCATTATGATAGGATGACTTGTTTCTTTTTCCACAAAACTATGGCAGAATTTACTACTAGGTTTTACTCTGAAAGATCACACTTTCAGACTTCCTCCCATCCTTTATCTCTTTTCTAAAAATTAGAAATAAGGAAGAGCTAATTCTCTTGCATGATTTTACTAGATAAAGCTAGAATTTTATTGCAGATTTCATTCTAGCCTAACTAGCCTTCCAAGTCACTGCCATAACAACAATTAGTCTTCTTCTAAATACTACCTTAATCCTATGTGGATTTCCTTTAATATTGGATTTATACTCCAATTTTTTTATCATAATGTAGTTTGATCAATCGAGTAACACTTTACTGATCATCATCATTCAGCCTAAGTTGTTTTTCTTGGCTACTCTTATTCACACTTACCAGCTGCTCTCTACATCTATCTAGTATAGTGTGTCATGAAGGAATCTTAGAGTATTATTTAACTCTTTTACCCCAAACCCAAATCTTAGTTTGATCTGGTTCGTCATCCATGGTACATCCTTCATCCTTTTTATTCTATTCATAAAATAAGAATTTTCTAAGCGTAAGGGCTCATTAGGCCCAAGAGCTGCAACCTTCAGCTCTGATACCAAAATGTAACATCCACTTTTTGTCACTTCAATCTTAGAGATTTTTTTATCTTACCTTATGTAGCTGATTTAAATACCCATATATTTAAATCCAACATAAGTCTTAATGCAATCCATTTCTGATAACTATCATGAACCATGTGCAATTGTATGAGAGAATACTGAACTTCACTCGTTCTCCCTCAATTCTCTTTACAAACCATACATAAATGATATATAAGTGATAACCCCTAAGTGTGTACATGGGTTCCACCTATGAAATCCATAGGCATCTCATAACTTAGATAATGGTGAAATCTCGACAATGTAATCGTAGTTACACTACCTTGTGTAAGGTTCCTGAGTCATGTATTTCATGCTCAATTCCATGATGGCACACTCACCATTAAAATATTGTCATCTCACCTTATTCACTTGTTCAGTTATATGGATTTGCAGTCATTGATGTTGTAAACAGCTACAAGTCTTGTACAAGGTACAAGTCCGGATTAACCTACATGTAGATATACCTCGATGTCATCCTATGATTCCTATGGAAAAAAATGTCTTTGTAATGATTCACATCATTACTAGACTATTTCCCTTCTTGTAGCCATCATATGTTGGCATTGGGGTACCAACTTGTGGGGTTTCATCTGCCCTTGTAACTTTAACAAGCTTGTACTTAAGCAATACCAAACCACATTTTAAGATCTTGATAAGGAAACTTAGTAAAGCTATTATGTGGCAGTATTCAAATAACAACCAATGTCATTAAATGGATACGACCACGTAATGGCGTAGTGAGTTGACTTGTCAAGATTCCTAAAATGGAACATGGTATCTTAATAAATTAAACATGACAGATTGCTCTAGTTCCTACATCTTCATCACTTAGTGAAGAGTATCTAGAGTCCTATCCCATAGTATCACGATAGGTTAAATGTAGTTCCAAAAATACTCATTTCTTCCTATCTATTTCAGATATAAGATAGATCAATCTTTAGACCTAAATTCCCAATCCTGCTGTTATTAGTGGTTCAAATTCTACCGAATATATATAATGACTTACATTATAAAGGAGTAATAACCACTAATGTTATTCTTACTCCCATAAGAAATCATGCAAGCTACATAATTCACTCATCATTGAGGACATACAGAGTCATTCCCGTTACCCTCCTTTCAATAACACTTATGCTATATTAATAGAATCGTGTTATTCAGTTTTACTTCAACATTTATACTAGCCAGTCTGATTTATCTATATATATATATATATATATATATATAAATCTTAATCATTTTAAGGTTCTTGTTTCAGTACTATTCCCAATCCTCTTGAGAACTTCTAAAATAATTCTTGAACCCTAACTTAGGTTTATTTGCATGGTTACAATCACCTTGGCAGTATAATAATTTTTCCTGGATCCTTATACCAATTTTCCTTAACATCCAAAATACATTCCATTAATTCTAGCTATGAGATTTCTGCTATCCTTTATATGAACACACCCTCATATCTTAATCATGGTTGATTTCAACTCACAAATTTTAGGAGCATAGAAAAAAAAAAATCATAATGAATATGATGGCAAGTACTCAAATTGAGCTCAATCTGCATGTTCCCATCAACAATCTAAGCATTTTCATTGGGCATCATACCCATGGTTTCATATATGTTTAGTATTCTAGGATTTAATCATCTCCCATACAATTCTATGTCAACTATATCCCATATCCTATGGGCCCTTTTAGCATTTATGTTCAACCTGAATATTAATGAATTATCTTCATTACATCTTGTTAGTTGGAGTAACTCCATCATAAATGTTCATCACATCATATATTTTGAATGATGGTAATTTGATAGATTTTATATTTCATTTTCCCCATTTATGAAAAGACAGTTCACTAAAGTGTCAAAGAACATCCGTGTTCTAATATTATTTATTATTTCACCTTGAAGTATTATGTTGAACTCCCCATCATGTTATGGGAGTTGGGTTAGTTTTAAAAAGTATTTTAACTTAAATTCCTTAAAGGTTTAAGTGCTGCCCAAATGAACATATACAAGTTAAAAGACATAACCCTTATATGTTTAACCTTATCTTATCATCCAGAAGGTTCATAATTTTAATTTATCTCTAGTATAGTTACTTAAACTTTACTAAAAGAGTATTCCTTAAGTATGTATACATAAGCATATACATCAAGATTCATGCATAGATGATTTCTCATGTACCAAGCATTTGAATTTTAACTGGTCTTGTGAGGAATCACAACCTCTTGCTAACAATAATATTAATTTCCCATAAGTTAATCAATTTAGATTAAAGAATTCATCAACACTACTCCATAGTGTATTTCATTAACCTATCCATTATATTAATGATTTATAACTTCACAACTCATCCATTGAACTTACTAGGTTCACCTAGTCCATAAGATAGCTGTTATATTTCTAAAATAGAGAGTTACAATAGCCCTCCATTACAATCATCCAATGATCCAATTTTCATAAAATATCACAAGTATAAAGCCATTCTTATACCGACACTACTACAACATAGTAGAATGTATTACAGAGATTGCAGAGAGGCATCAACATTCTTCAACAATATGAAGCAAGTATTTATTGACCAAATATATATGGAATCTTTACCATGTCACAATATATCATAAATGTACCCAGTAGATTTTTACAATAAAATCTTTGCTCAAAGGAAACAAATAACTTCCTTGACATAATTAAGAATGTCTCAATTCATAATTGATTGCCACTTTATCCTTTAAAAGTAAGCATATGGTTCAATTAGATAACTAAAACATTTATTTACTTTCCTCCTATTTTCTTTGCTCACTTTCCTACAATGGTTAGGCAAGGTCAGTTCGACTGAACTGAGCAAGAAAAGTCCTTTATCCCATTTATCAATTTATGTCATTAAATATTAGAATGAATATATACTGTAATAATAATCTCATTCTTACAATTTAACCATGTAATGCAACAAACATCATATTTAATTAACTTGCTTTGCAAACATTAAATACAACTCTTTTTACCTTTTTCAGTATTCCTCCATGAAAAAGTCTCATCAACACTTCTCTTATTTAAATTGAAGTAATGCCCGAGTAAATATGTTAATGTCAAGCAATGACCATCAACTAATTAATACCACATGTTATTATAATTACAACTGAATTCCACAGAGGTTTTATAGAGTATCAAACTCTTACAAATCATGGTAAGTATCTATACCATCTCATTCATAACTAGAAATTGCTGCAACTATTGTTGCTACTCAAGAAATTCAAACAAGTATTAACCTTGGACACACAAGGTAATCCAAGCTACGGGAATGAAACCAACTAGTTTCATCAATATCAACATATCCATCAAATAGATCCAGTTAATACACATGACATTTATATGTCATAGCTACATAATACAACATATTCTACATTATCCATTAATATCCTAAGAAGGAATGATATCTATACAACTCAAGTTACATATCGTAATAACTTAAAGGAGTTAAGGCAATATAGACTTTGTTGCCTATTTATACTGTGTTATACCTTCTTTAATAAAACACATCACCTCGAATTATGTCTTACTATATTCAGCTGTAATAAGAATCCAAAGGCACAACCATTCCAAAGCTTATTTATGCATACGTAAAGAGTCTAAACTCCCCAAATTTGTCTCAATGACTAGCACATATTACTCCTCAATAATGGAGATATGTTACACCTGATTTAATTTTCCTATAGAGATTCAATCAATTACATATACTCCACATAATATAATTATTGGAAACTTCTTTAAAAATTGATTTAAAGAATGGAAACAAAACTAAGTTTTAGTTCCATTGTTGCATCTTATAAATGGAGCAACAATAACTTTACAAACATAACCAGGGTGTCGACCAACCAAGACCTCTTGGTTTCAATTAGACTTTTCAGTCTTTCTAGTAAACATAAAACAGTCAAACTCTTTTAATCATTATCCATCAAATCCTAAGCTCCAATTGAGATTTCCTCAAGTAAGTGACTGGTTATAGAAATATTATAATATCTGAGCCGAATAGCTTCCAGAAGGGAGAAGAATGGTTTTTGTACTCGGTAGGAGATCGGTTAGACTTATCCCTTCAAAAACCAGTCCCCAAACTCATCTGTTGTTCTCCAGTATCAGTTTAAAACTGGTTTAGACAACTTCTAAGGAAGATAGTAAATAATTAAACTCCTTATAATGGAGTGAGCTGAAGGCTCAATAACTCAACAATTATTTACATCGACTAAAGGCACTTTCATATCCTAAGAAAAGGAATATTCAAGATGAGCTTACAACCTACTCGTGGCTGGATGATGATAGACTATGATACATATATTTTGCAACTCATTCGTTGTTACCACTCATCGACAATGGAGCCAGGGAGTAACCCCTGCTACTTCCCATTAACCTCTCTAAGAGCTACATGGTTCAACATATCATGCTAGAATAACATGAAGTGTTATTAGCTCACAAAACACCATTCAAATTGAGCCATGTCATAAAGGTTAATACCTATGTTTACTTTAGGGAAAGAGAGAGTGAGGAACAAAAATCACTTGCAGACCCATCAAGGGTAAAATATTATGTTGCAAAACTAGAAATTCCTCAAACCTATCAGAATATTGACTCACTAACAGTTAACTCGATGGGGATAAAAGTATACTATTAATATATCATATTCCTAAGATAGAAACAATAACTAGATATCACCAGCTCAGCCTTGGCACAAACCCAATTACCTCTCTATTTTCAACATACGTTAATCACAGACCAAAAGTAAAAGAATAAACACCATTATCAGCAATCGGTCTATTACTAGATCCAATATCAGGATTCAGGCAGGTAAAAGAAAACCCAAGAATTCAAATTCGATTCCACATAATATTAAATTATTTGAACAGAAACCCATTATCCTCTGGGTTAAACCCTTCGACAAAATGCAAACAAATTTGTTCATTTCAAGTCTCAAAAAGTAACATGATTTGAGCAGCAGTGAAGTTAAAATATTAAAACCCAGGTTCAACATTCATACTATTTTACCATTTATTTTCACATGATAAGAGTATAAAAGGCAACCACCTCCAACCATATCAAACCAACTTATTCTTAGTTCAGATAAAAATTACAAATATGTATTCATTCTAACATCTGATAAAATAAAAAGATAAAGGAGATAAGAAAGTTTCTTTCCTACGAATTCACTTCCTACATCCTTCGAAATCTTTCCCAGCAAGTGTTATAGTGACAGAGAGCTTATGGATTCAAGACTGTCCAGCTCAAACCAGCCAACAATTCCAACCTTCTTTGCAGTCATACAAAATGGTGTCTCCTGATTTATAAATTTTCCCATAAAAATGAACTTCCTCTTCTTAAAATAGCGATATGAACTCATAGTTTTCTTGCCATGCACAGATACCAGAAGTGGATTTTTTCCCCTAATTTCATCAACAAAACCAAATGAAGAAGTTGCATGTAATTCACTTCCTTAGGGAGCTTTACGGATTTTTGTAAATATTAAATGCACAATTTAATGGTGTTAAATGTTGGAGTACCACACCAGTGACTCATCCAACTACCACCACCCTTCAACTATCCTCCAAAATTGATAGGCTATCTACAGTTTAAACCTCATTTAACTTTTCCACAAAATTTTCTAAATATCATTCACTTAATTTCTTTCAATCACATAGGTTGAATGACCTTTGGAAATAATGAATTAGAATATAATATAAAACCACGTTATAATATCTTAATTTAAACATGCATGGCCTTATCATTATTATTTAAATCCCCCATATTTCCTGGAGTCCATAGGATTAAAATACATAATTTTACTTATGTGGAAAGTCTCTTATGGCCGTTGACCTTCTTTAAGTTAGCAATGATCATACACATAGTGGTTTGGTTCTACCATTTTACAGTCCTTTAATTGTTATCCACCAACCTCCAAAGACTGCGAAAGGATCACGTGCAAACCACACAATCAATTTCAATAATTCAAAAGGTCCCAAAATTAACATCTCGACCCCAAATTTACAAGCTCATGTCAACCAATCTACAAAGTGATTAATCAATAATATGGGTTAAGTGAATCCCTCCACTCAACTTTGATGTTTAAATCACATCACCTTCTAAAGCTGTCACAATGATACATTATCTCGCAAATATGTATAATAGTTTTAGAAATATATAGACCAGGCCTAATGTAATATCATGGCCCAAGATTGATTTGCACTAATTTTTATCATACAAAAAAGACTTTTGACCCATAATTCATTCACAATACTTCATGAGACTTATTGACTTAGTGCTTACAAGCTTAAGCCAGTAACAATAATATTTTTCTAAGGCATTAATTAGCAACAACACTCTTAGTTTAGATAATCACAAGATGGACATCAGTCTTTACTTACCATATCATTCCCTTTGTCTTGTTTTTAACCTTTATCAAAAACACTTGCTCCTCTTCTGCTTGATGTCAAGATCAGTCGAAGACAACAATCTTGTTAAATTCTTGATTTGTATTTGTGGGGTATTAAAAATGAGATCATTCATTACACATTGATGAGGCATATTTTGGCCTTATCATCTCCCCACACTTACTTGTTTGTAAGTCCTCTTAAAAACTCTATTCTTCAAAACTGGGATTGTGAATTTTGCATTCCAATTGACTACTAAGGTCAAATGGTTGAAACTGAATGTCTCAATGCTTCTATTCAGAAGTGTTGTATCATGATCCTTCCTCTATATTTTTCTACCAATCCTCAAAGTGAGTGGGATCTTAAGGTTCTCTATTCTTCCATGGAGACATGGGTGTGAGAAGGAGAGGAGGCCTTGTTCTCATACCCATCCACATGCCCCTGCATTTTCACCAACTTGAGGGATGAGTGTACACAAAGCTCTAGCCCTTTCTAGACTCCATATTAAATTTGTGGGAGATATCACTTCTCTTCTTCTTAATGCTACAATGAGGAATTCCCATCTCTTCAGGCATCCATCATAAATGTCCTCAAAGTTTTTCTCTTCATAAGAGGTGAAGGCATCAATACTTTTTGCAGGCTGGCAATATAATGTGCCTTGAATCGGTTGTCAAAGGCATGGGATCTAAAATGTATAGCAAAGGAAGATGGTTTTCCATAATGAGCTCTCATGTAGAGGCCAGATGAACTAGCCTTTAATAAGTGTTCAGTATCCCTCTCTTTCCAAGATATCTGATTTTGGAGTACATAAACAAATGCATTAAGTTGGATTTCCCCTACATACAGATTAATCATGAATCCTATATTATTTTCTAACATAAATTTGCAGAGATAAAATTCACAAAGAATATTTTTCTGCTCTGCATTGGCTAAGGAATATGTTGTCATGAATTTTGATTCATCCTTCACTTCATGTGGAAGACCACATGAAATCCTTGATAGTTGTCAATGGATAAATTTCTCTTCTAGAAAGACATTGTATGCAGGAGAAGGTATCCTACATGTGAGTAATATTTCACTCATTATACAGACCATATGTATCTTTGCCAAACATTTAAATTTTTCTTCCTCCATTTTGTAGAATTTTTCTTCCCACTCTTTCCTTGCCTTCTTCTCCTCTTCCATCTTGCTTCTTAGTTCCTGATTTGATATTTTGAACTCATTAAGCTTTCTGCAGGTATCATCCCATAACTACTTGAGTGGCTAGTAAGTTAGCTCAGTTTGTACAATTTGATCCATTGAAGATATTTTTGTCATAGCACTCTGTTCACTAGCCAATTGACATTCTTTTTCTTTTTCCACCATTTGCTATTTTACTAATGTCAATTCTTCATTCTTATCTATGAGATGAGTTTTTAGTTGTTCAATGAGCATTTCTCTATGCTCCAATTTGTTTTGAGGAATTTTAATTCCTCATCTTTCTCCCTAATGATAAGTTCTTCTCTAGACAAGAACAGAGCCTGCCTAAATTGTTGTTTTTCTTCTTTCTCTGGAAGTTCCTTAGGGAATGAGCATTTCTCTTCCACCAAAGGGGATTTCCATTTTTGTTTCCAAGATGCCAATTCCTCTTCCTCATGTGACAATATTTTTAAGTCACCCATCTCCTAAAAATCCTACTCTTCTAATCTTTCATCTTCTTTCTCCAACTCCTCAGTTTGACTTGGTAGAGGAGGAGACATTGCCATGCTACCTAGAATATCAATAGCTTATTTCTCTAAACCCTCATGTACTTCAATATCCACTGGAGTTTCCTAGAATTATTATGAATTATTTTCCTTTGAGGAGCTTCAAAATTTCTGAAGTGGGATTTCTCCTTGAACTTCTTCTGATTTTTACTTCACGGTCTAGCTTGGGTGAACTGTCATGTATCAGAGACATGTATTAGTTATTCTGGTATTGTTACAGAGGAAGGATTTTCTTTTGAAGAAATGGTAGGTTTTACAGACTTTGATCATCCTTTCAGATCTCCTCCTCTTTGGTACTTTAACCCCACTTATTTCCTTCTTTTTCTCATTAGGGATCAATTTCCAAGTTACTTTTAGGAGAGAAAGGGGTTGGTATTCCCCTTCTGATAATATCAAGGATTTGTTTGAACTTATTGAGGAATTTTTCCCATGCTTCTTCTCCATTTTTCTTTGAGAGAAAATGATGTTGACAAATAGATGGACTAATCCATGGTGCCTAATCATCCCAAATCCCCAAGAATATCTCTGAGCCATTTTCTAGATGGATTCAAAGAGGAAACCAAGAAGGTTTACTATATACTCTTGTTTTTCTACCCCATACCTAAGATATATCAGCATTTTAAGGACCTCCCTTCCAACAGTCCCATATTGGCCATCGCAAGTCAGGTACTTAACTACCTAGAATGCTACTCTATTGAAGGGTTTGGGTAGGCTAGCTCTTCTGACCCCCTTGATGATCTTCTTAGTATTATAAATATATTGGGGTTCAGATTCACCCTCTTGCCTTAAGGTTTCCACTAGTTCTTTTAGGGTTCCCTTTACAGAGTTTGGAACATGTACAATTGGTACCCTAGATACATTGCTCATTGTATTAATAGTAAAGGGAATTACAATGCTTTTAACCTTAGTTATGGACTGCTCTAAATTTACAACAAATTCTCTTACCAGTTCGTCATTGTATTTTGATAATTTCTTAAAATTCCAGCCAACCTAATTTTTCAAAATGACTGTTACTTTCTCCATCTACAAGAAGTTGCGTATCATCTTCTGGATCTAAATTATTTTTATTACCCATGGAAAAGAGGATGATTCAAATTCTTTCTTCTTTTAAATCCTTACTCTGCTAGGAGATAGTTACGGAACTACTATATTTAGTCTGCGAAACTTTTAGATTTGGTCATGAACTATAGATTTAGTTTGTAGAATTTCAAATATGATTATATTGTTTCTTCCTTGAATTTCTCTACAACTACTCTTAATTTTTATTTATTCCACCTAAATGATAGTTCATTATTAATATGCCACCACTTTTACTTATTTAGTTAGAATCACCTTCATGATTACTTCCTTTTAATCATAATGTGTAATAAATGACTCATTATACCACCTACTTAAATCAAGTCTAATCACACATGTAAACTTTTAATTTAACCTTTAATAAGATCAAGACATAATTACCATCCTTGCTGATGTAATCCATCCGCCTTGATGACTCATCATTCCTAAAAAAGTGAAAAAGAGAAACAATTAGAAAAGACAGGTTGGAATTCCAAAGAAGTTTCTTTTATTTTGAATTATCCATTTATTGAGGAGACCAACCGCCATTTGTGGTTTTCAATTGTTCTTTGAGAGATTTATTTTTGGGGAAGAGAATGTCATTTACTAGTTTCCATTCCCTTCACTTTTTTTAATTTTTTTATTTTTTATTTTTTTATTTTTTTTTTTTTTATTTTTAATATTTTTTATTTTTGAGGAAGAGAATGTCATTTACTGGTTTTCACTCCTTTCCCTTTATTTTAGATCCTTGCATATAATTACTTGATCATTTTGGAAGAACTAGGTTCTTCCATATGATCAAATTCCTTGTCTGCTTCAATTTGCTTCAAGAATTCATCCTTGGTAAGAGGCTTCCTATAGAGTTTTAGCCTATGTCTATTGACCAAAAGTTTCCTTCTGCTGCCATCAATGGGAAGTAGCTGAATAGAGCCATTGTCATATATCTTCTCAATCTGATAAGGTCCTAACCACCTGGTTCTCAACTTGCCTTTGAATTGTTGGTACTTGGAATCAAATAGTAATGCCCAATCTCCTACTTTAATTGTGTTTCCTTGATATGTGTATCATGCCACTACTTCCTTTGGTCTTGGATTATTTCTTTCTATTGAAGTGATTTCAATCTCAACTCATCTAACTCATTAAGTTATAGGATTATTTCCTTTTGTGTTGTATCGATTCAATACCCAATTTATTTGTTTTCCTTAATGTTTATAGTTCATATTCAATGGGTAACAAGGAATTTTTCCCATAGAATAACTCATATGGTGAGAATTTTGTTGTATTCTTCCAAGTTATATTATAATCCCAAACAGACCTCAAGTAGCCTCTTCACCCAATCTCTTCTACCTACTTCAATTATTTTGGTGAGAATGTTTTTCAATTCCCTGTTTATCACTTCTACTTGTCCATTTGATTGTGGGTGATAAGGAGATGACTTCCTGTGATTGATCTGATAGTACATTATGAATACCTGGATCATATTGGACATGGAATGTGGACCTTAGTCTGAAACTATAATTCTTGGTACACCAAACTTCATCATAATTTTATGCCAAATAAAATCATAAATTGCATCTTCATTAACATTTGTTAAAGCCTACACCTATACCCACTTTGTTACATGATCAGTACATACGTGAATGTGCTCTTTTTCTTGTGAAAGAGGACTAAAATGGCCAAAAAATATAGCCCCACCTTTCAAATGGTTTAATCACTACTTGAGGTTGCAGAGGTATTTCACTAGTGAAAGTTGGTTGTCCCATCCTTTGACAAGGATCACACTGCTTGATGTATTTCTTCCCATTTTTATATAGAGATGGCCAATAATAGTCAGTACCAAGTATTTGTGGGTTGATATTTTTACTAAAAATTTCCCTCCACTTGGTTCATCATGACATGCCCTAAGTATGTCAAATATTTCATCTTCTCTCATCAATTGCGTAAAAACCAAATCAGGGACCACTTTTAGACAACATTCCATTTAACCATTTAAATTGTGCACTAGTTTTGATTAATCTTTTCATTTGTTTCTTAGTAAAAGGAGGAAACTTCCTGTTGCAAGATAATTTTCCATATCAACAAACCATGGTGTATAAGCTGAAATAACAAATAATTGTTCATCTGGAAATTTTTCCTTAACTAGATCTTGCTCCCCTATAGTGGTTAATCTTGACAAGAAATCAGCTACCACATTGGATTTTCATAGATTATCCACAATGGTAATATCAAATTATTGTAAAAGTAATAACCATCTAATTATCCTAGCTCCACCATGGGTTTGTTCATTAAGTATCTAATTGTTGAGTGATCTGTATCTACAAATATTTTGTACCCTGTAATATAATGTTTGGACTTACTAATTGCATAAATCACAACAAGAAATTCTTTTTCACTGGTGGTGTAATTTCTTTCAATGGAAATAATATTTTTACTAAGGTAGTAAATAGCATACATTTTCCCTTCTTCATATTTCTATCCCAAAACTACACCAATTGAGTTATTTGAGGCATTTGTTTGGATGTGAAAAGGTTTCTCCCAATTAGGTCCTCTTAATATTGGGGCAGTGATTAATTTTTCTTTAATCTCTTCAAAAGCATGTTGACACTTTTCATCCCAACAAAATTCACAATCCTTGGTAAGAAAACCAAACATGGGGGCAACAATTTTACTAAAATATTTGATAAAATGCCTATAGTATCCAACATGTCCTAAGAATGACTTGATATCCATGGGGGTTTGAGGAATAGGTAAGTCTGAAATAATCCTGATTTTGTCTTGGTCAACTTGAATTCCTCTTTTTGAAATGTGGTGTCCTAGTACAATTCCCTCATCAACCATCATCAAGCATTTCTCATGACTAAGAGACAAATGGTGTTGCTCACATCTTGTTAATATTCTGTCCAAAATTTTCAAGGCATCATCAAATTTTTCTCCATGCATAGTAAAATCATCCATGTATACCTCCACATAATCATTGGTTAGATCTACAAAAATTGCTAGTACAACCCTTTGGAAGGTTGTTGGAGCATTACATAGTCCAAATGGAAATACCCTGTAGGAAAAGGTACCCCATGGACAAGTAAAAGTAGTTTTGTCTTGATCCTTAGTAGCCACCCTAATTTGATTATATCCACTAAAGCCATCTAGGAAGGAAAAGTATTGTTTACCTGAAAGGTTGTCTAAAACTTGATCTATGAATGGTAAGGGAAAATAATCTCTAAGTGTATCTTTGTTAAATTCCCTATAATCAACACAAATTCTCCATTTTCCATTATTTTTAGGCACAATCACAAGAGGAGACACCCACTGACTATCTGAGATGGGGTAGATAAAGCCTACTTGCAATAGCTTTTCAATTTCCTACTTGACTATGTCCCTCAAGGCTGGGTTGATCCTTCTCTAAGGTTTCCTAACTAGTTTAACATTTTCAGTATAAATGTGATGGGTACAAATACTTGGATGGATTCATTTCATGTCTTTATAGTCCCAAGAAAAATATCTAGTATGACCTTTCAAGACATCAAACAATTTAGCTTCTTGATCATTTTCCAACCAGCTGTTAATGTTCAAAATTTTACCTGGTTGAATCTCAATTTGTTTGGTTCCAGTGTGTGATGAATTGATTTGTTGAAAAGGTTCCATTAGGGTGTTTAGTGGACATGAATTTGGTAACAACATATGATATGCAGCAATGTCTCTAAAGTTCCCTTGAGAAATAATACTGGATAAAGGACAATAGGCAAAGTTATGATACTTATCTTATCATTGGTCAAACTCTTCATCACTATTGTTTTATAAACATTCCTTACTGTTCCCTGATATCTTTGAGACTAAAGCTACTAATTCCGTAGATATTTTTCCCCCTCTCGAAGATAAATCATGTTCCTTTGGAGTGAAATTATTTACATCTGCATGGAATTGTTGTGGTTCTAGAGATAAGTATGAATGTCTCGAAACTAAGTCCAAAGGTTTTGAAGACAATTGGTGGTCATTCAATGTATTATTAATCATATTCTCTACCTCTCATACATGATCCTATAATGTTATCATAGCCAAAGAATAAAAAAAAATATTAGTATCAAGATCATCAACCCATAATTGTTCTTGATTATCAATAAAAGTTCATGCAAAAGGATATAGGGAAATTTTCTTATAATTATTACCATTTGATATAGTCATATCACCTGATCTACAATCAATTAAGGCAACAACTATAACTAACCATGGTCTACCCAAAATAATCGGATAACCAATTTTTTACCTTTTGGCCATAATATAAAGAAGTCCACTGGATACTCCCATGACTCCACCATGACTACCACATTTTCAATGATCCCTTCTATTTTTGCTCTTGAAAGATCAACCATATGCAATATGATGCTAATAGGTTGTATACATGTCAAAGGCATTATTTTCAAAGTGTCTACCATCATCACATTTATAGTTTCTCCAAAATAAACCATAACATTATGTATATGTTTATTTCCTATAGAGATACAAATAACGGGGCTTCCAAGGTTCCCATATTTGGGAATTAAGAGTTTTCCTGCTAATAAATCAACAAGTTTCCCATCTACCTTAATAGTCCTAGGGTATTGATTCTTCCTTCCAGGTCTTTTCAAACATAACATTTTGATTAATTTGTTTAATTCAGGAATGTCCTTGATTTCTTACAACAATGGTATTTCAATATTTAGTTTCCTTAATTCCTGCACTAATTCAGATTCCTTGGTCTCAATAACTTCTTTAAATCTTTCTAGAAATGGAGTTTCAGTAGAGTTTTTATCTGACTCCTCTTTTTCTTTTTCATCCTCCTTAGGAATAACTGAACTAGGGGTTTCAGTTTCTTCTGTCATCTTAGTAATTATAACAAGTGGACTATTAATTATTTTTCCAGATCTTGTTTGAATATCCTTACAGTCCATGGCATTAAGATCAACTGGTTTTTCTTGCTTTGTTCCATAGATAGGGTTGTTTTTTTATTTTTGGGATTAGCCACTAGTTGTGTTGGCATTTGTGTTTGAACCACATTTTCAGTTTGTGAACCTAGTGCTGGAGAACCCATTATGGCTTGTTGATCTTGGTTGGGATATGTTCTTACTTAAGCATGGTTATTAGGGTTCCACCTAGGTTTTCACCAAGTATAAGGGTTACTTGAGAATAATAATCTTGTCTTGCCCAATCTGGGGATTCCATGTTGGTTGAGGGGTCCAAGGTGGTTGTCCCCAATTTTTGGTACTATCTGAGCTACCCATGGCATCATCCAGGATTAGGAATAGATCTTGGTATGAACTGGCCCTTAGCTAGGTTGTCTCTAGAAAAGTTTACTTCTTCTGTAGTGGATGAAGTGTTGGTTTGTTTAAGCTGATTTTTATGAATGGAAGAAGAGAAAAAGCATTAACTTCATGTTCCCTATATTCACAAATAAGACACATTTTTTTATCTAGAGGACAATCTCTTATTGCATGCTTATTTTTGCATCTAGGATAGTACATAGCTAATGGTTCAATATTATCATTTTATTTAGCTTACAATCCATCCATGGTGGAAGTTAATTGAACTAGGATATCTGTTTTAAAGTTTTCTAGTTCATCCATAAGTTTGTTCATGTCTTGATTTTCACCTTTCACAATTTTTCCTTTCCTAGGTCCACCCCTTGTTCTTGAATAAATTCTACAAAGGTCTTTAATATCATTCATTCTCAATTGATTGATGTTTCCACCTCCCATTAAATTAAGGGCTTCCCTAGATTCATCATCCAGAACTTTAAGAAAAATAGTTTTGCTTAGCTCTTCTTGAAGTACAAATCCACACCTTTTACTTACAAAGAGGAATCTATCTAAATAATCTTCCATATTTTCATCCTCTTCCTATTTGATCCTAAAAATTCTTCCTTCCTGTTTCTCCCTCTATAATAGTCTTGATATTTTTCTAGGAAGGCAGTTTCCATTTTCCCCCAAGTGGTAATAGAATTAGATGTTAATCCCATAAACCACCTCATTTCTGCATCTTTCAGAGTAGATGGGAACAACTTGAGTTTTTTATTTTCTATTTTGTAGTCATAGGTCTAACACAATACTTTAAATTCAAACAAAAATTGGTTAGGGTCCTTAGATGACATCCCTCTAAATGTAGGAAAGTGTGCAGGTGAAATATTCTTCATAGGTGTATCATCATCCTCCAACTAAATTGGATAAGTAAAGGTCCTATCAGGTTCTCTTTCAGCTTCTCATGCCATATTTATAGTATCTTCTATATCTTTTCCCAATCAATGTGGTATGTGATCCACTTTGGCGAAGGTGAGAAGTTAGGAGTAGGAGGTTGACTGCTCAATTGAGAATCAAAACTTGTTCTAAGTGGGTCTTGGGATATAATCCTCCTCCTAAAAGTTTCACTTCCTTCTGGTGATTGATCCAAAAATTCCAAAGGTGGAAGTTCTGCTTCTTGTCTAACAGGGGACAATGGTGCTTCTAATTCTGCTCAACTTCCTTATTTGAACTAGAGGATGCTGATAATTCTTGTTGAGATATTTTTGGGAGAAATATACCCTTTGATTCTCTTGGTCTACTCATAAATTTTATGATAACGTAGGGAAGATTTTTCAATTACTAGATGTATGATTGTTTTCCTTGTTGACACCTAATTAGACAATTCTAACTAGTGGTCCCTGAAACAATACCAAAAATTATGGGTGTCATTATTCCCTTCATTTAATCAACTCATGGTTGATTTCATATTCAAACCAGGTGTGTCTAAAGCTATATGCAACAAGAAGAATCTTAGTGAACTAGTAATTGATTGTAGATATTTATTATTTTTATTTTCGGGGGTTTTTAAGTGTCTTTAAGATTTCTTGGAAAAATCCTTATTAAAGATAAACTATAAGAAACTTTCTAAAATAAACACACATTGTTGAAATGAATAAATATTTCAGAATTGAACGTACTACTGGAAATAAATATACGTTGTAGAATTAAACACATTGCTTGGAAATAAACACGTTGCAAAAATTAAATAAATTGTTGGAAATAAATATACTTTTCCGAATGAAAATGTTATGGAAATAAACACACATTTGAAAATGTTGTTAAAAATGCTTGCAAATAAATAAGATTTTAATCTACAACACCTGCAGGAACAATTACATAACAAATTTCAACTGAAGAACCAAAAGTACTTACAAAACTGCTAGATAATAGATTTATACAAATTTCTTAAAGATATAAATACCAATAAAATAAAGGATCATGTTTCTTGGAGGAGTGGGCCCTTGCTCCACCTTGAATTAGGAGTTGAAAAAGTATGATACTCTCAAAATGAAATGGCTATCTTATTATTGAATTGTTCTATCTTACAAAACTTAACTGTGTATATGTTTGTATATCTATATCGTGTATATATATATATATATATATATATATATATATATATATATATATATATATCTATCTTTAGGTCTTTATATATATTTCATCATTCGAAGATGCATTTATAATCATGAGTGTTCAATAGTTATCTATCCACCTATAGGTTCTAGTGAAACAAAATAGTGCTCAAAGTAGATATGAAATTTAGAAACCTAGCTAGACATACAGTTGTTTGGTCTTACATAAGTATTTCTAGAGTGTGAAGAATCAACAATTTGTTGATCTGTTCCTGATTGGAGGGCCCATTAATTGCTCTATCACCATATTTTGACAAAATAAACACATTCCTATTCATTCCAGAACTTTGGAGACATTCTGGAACTAACTACAAAAGTTCCAAAGTTAAGCGTAGGAGTTCCAAACTAAGTGTTGGAGTTCGAAACTAAGTATGAAGGTTCCGAAGCTAAGTGATAGAGTTCCAAAGCTAAGTGATGGAGTTCGGAGCCAATTTTGAAGGTTTCGAGCTAAGGCGCATTGAATCCAATGTCCTAAAAGGTGTTGGTTGCTTCATACTTTACGTATCTAACCGAATGTGACCTATTTTATTCCAAAACTAAATTTCCACACATTTTTTAGGAATTACAATGTTTTTAGACATTAGAACTAAATCAAACAAAAGATGGAAAATTACATCCTAACTTATACTAGATAAAAAAAAGCCACAAAATGTAGTCAAACTTGATTAAAAGGAGAGTAAAATGAGATCATTCATTACACATTGATGAGGCATATTTTTGCCTTACCAGTTATCATTAATGATGTCAAAATTTGTAAGGCTTTATCATGGAATCAAGATTTTTAAATCACAACATCATTTTTAGATATCTAAGATCCCCGAATGGATTATTTCTCATGTCTTTTGTGAAGTAAACTCTGTTGCTAAATTATTGGCTAATAAAGGTGTCATTTCAAGAGAGGAAAGATCATTTCCATAGATGCTCACATGTGGAAAGTATTGGTGAAATTAATTTCCAAGGATATTGGTAGAGTGTGATTTTTTAGAGAACCATTCATGCTCCCATTCGCATTCCTTTCGTGGCATTGGGAATCGGTGTAGTCATTTTTACCCTTCTCAAAAAGAAAGGAACCCCATGCACACCGACCCTATCACCCAATGGGTGCTGGGTGCTCACCCGAGGCATGCGTGGGTGTCGAGTCTCTCTTTTATGTGAGTTTAGTGGGAAAAATCATCTATGATTCATGTTTATGAGATCTGAAAGGAAGTAAAACATATAAGCACCATAGAGCTCAAAACGGCTTCTAGGTCCTTGCAGTCATTCCAGACAGAAAGTTCTTAATAGATTTTATAACTTATACCAAAACATAAAGAAGTTGTATAGACATCCATACTTAATCATAAACATAAATGAAAAAGAACTATGAGAAATATGTATGCATTAGAATCATCAATGTTCATGTTCATGTGAGTTGGTAACCTCATTACATTCATGGAGCCATTACAAAATGTCACAGAGAAGTAGACCGTAGTCATGCTTTATAACTGGACTCATATGATTAGGCTCTCAAAATAAATTTATAATCCCCATACCCTTGATACATCCTTTCCTAAGAACAATTACCCAAACTAACAGAGTTCTTGCAGTATTTCTACGAGCTCTACCCTCTATCTATTTCTCTCTCCTTTACTTCTATAGGCGCTTGTATATATAGGCTTTCTGGACTGCCAAATCATCCTCCAGTGAGGCTCAGATCTGATGCCAAGTGTTTGAATGTTGTCCTCCACATGAGCATGCTCCTTGAGCTAGATATTTCACTTTTTACCATGACAAGCTTCTGAAGCTTCTACCACGAGCATGCTCATTCCTGCCATCCTGTCCGAGGATAGCACCTTATCCACTTCGCATGCGTAGTCGGGTCATGATTTTCATGTGTTCTATAAAAATGCCCAATATGGCTAAGTACTAAACCTTGGTTCTATCCACGTGTGTGCCATGGGTTTCCTTAAAGCCTTCCTTAAACCCTTCCCTGCACGCTTTATCCTTGCGTGTTTTTCTTCAACTAGGCCTTATGCGCCTATGCACCTTTTTATACTTAGCCAATATTTTAGGGGCCCAACATTACCCCACACTACACATGTTCTCCATCCGGGAACACTTCTCCAGTGAAAAGAAAGAATATAGTAGACTTACACCGTGGGAAAAGAATAAGGGGATGAAATAATATGGAAAGAAGAAAGAATGGGGAAGTGATGGAATCACTGCAATAAGCTAGGAAAATCCTTTTACAAGTCGGCCTCCAACTTGTTCCAGGCATCGACTTCATTCCATGTTCTCGATAGAGGTTGCCAACTAGGATTCTCACCTCCTCAAAACTTAGTCCCTGGCCTTGTGTGCTTATGGTGTTAGCAACTTTCTCTAACTCTTTTCCTACATCATCTAGTGCATCCATTCTTTGTGTAATCTGTGGGTACAGTTCCTTCAACCAGTTTTTAATTGAACCCCTTAAGGTTTCAATGGCTTCATATTTTCTTTCAACCTTGGTAAGGATTATGTCCCTTTCCTCCCCTATTTCCCTTATTCTTTTCTTGAAACTCCTTGAGTTCTACTTCATGAGTGGTGACCAAGATGCCTGCCACTTTGTCTCTATCCATGCAATTGTCGTATGCGGCCTCAGTAGTCTAGGAAGTAACTTTTATATCAGCAAGAACCTTGTTGTACTCAGCTATGAATGCCACAACTTTCAATTTATCTTCTTTCTCTAAGTGCGTGGCCACTTCTTCTATAGATTCCAAGGCTAATGGCTACCTCTCCATGGTGAGGACTCTTGTTAAGTCCTCCAGGCATCCCAAGGCAGATCCATACTTCTACGCAGGTGCACTAGGTCCGGATGCTTCAATACTATAGCATTATTAATAGACTCCACCTTTTTGTATACCATGCACACCTTGGCCTTCTCATCTTTCAACTCATGCTATTGCAACTGGGTGTTGATTAGTTTCTCTTGACTTAGCTCCTTTTCCCTTATAGCTAGCTCTTCCTCTTTCTTCTTCAGTCCTCCTCCAGATCTTTGATTCTATCATTCCACCTGAAGAGTCTAGCTTCGACCTCAACGGAGACCTTGTTGAGTGCATTGCACAGTTGTTCATCCGAGATTTACTGAGCATTCACCACTGGATTTTCTTCTTTTCTTCCTGGCAATTTTATTATTGCCCCGTGGCTTACTTCAAATTTTGGCTCATCAAGATGGGACTCAATTTCCCATGAGAGCATCTTCCTTGTCCATGGGTATGTAACCTCTTTGTCAAAATATGACATTTCCATGAGCTCCTCTACTAGAATCATGCTTTGGAAGTGCATGTAAAACACTTTGTTGGGGTCATCAATATAAACCATCCTAGCCTCTCCTCCCCTACACACCTTCCTCCCGTGTGCATACCTTTATAAATACTCACAGTTAAAATGGGGCCTCTAGTGTTGTCGTTGTCCTTTTCCACACTCTCCTCCTTATCCTTGTTCAACACCAGCTCAACGTTGCATTCCAACTTCTCCTCCACCAAGGTCTCAATGTTATTTGTTTCTTCTCTCTTTTCCACCTTGGTTATTTTTTCCAGTGTAAGGCTTGGAGCCTTCTGCGTCTACGCACCATCCTCCTCACTTCTCATGTCCTGGGTGCCTCCCCCTTCCTGGCTATCCTTGCACTACACGAAGAGGAACCCATGTTCCTCTTCTCTACCTTCTTCTTCTGAATCATGCACATTGAAAACATGTGGCCCTTGATCTTTTTCAGGTTTGTCTTCCCCACTAACATCTTCTTCACTATCTTCTTCTTCACCTATGTATTTCTCCAAACTCCTAGTTTCTTTCAAGGTGGTCTCCTCTTCTATCCTCTGCTTCTTCCTAACTCGGGGATTCCGATGTAGGTGAATTTGTTTCTTCTTCTCCCAAGGACTCCTTTTCTGATGGATTTTCTAGCTCCGAGTCTTCTCTTTGACTATGGGCCTCTTCTTGCATAAATACATGCTTGTTCTGGTGCTTGTCCTAGGGAACCTATTACCTGTGTATCCACCACACTTGGTATTTTCTTCTCTGGCTCCTTTTCCTCCCATTTGGGTACGGGTCTCTTCCTACCAGTTAGATCCTCAGGTATAGACACCTCATTTTCTATATATGTGCCCTTCTCATATTTGGGTCTTATGCGGAGGTATACACACGTCATGGATCCTCCAAAGAATGGACAAAGTCATAGGCCTTTCATCTTAACTTCATGTGACACGTACCTCTCCATGTATGTGTACTTTCTAGGGTATACCAACCCTTTGTGCATTTCCCTATGGTCCCGGTCTAGATTACCAAGGTCCAGTTTCAGCTTCTTGGATTCTTTGAACCTATTTACTCCCGCTTGGAAGTATTGAGCTATGAAGGCAAAGGGGAGCTTGCACCATGGGCTCTATGTCTCATCCATTAGTTTGAACCTACCCAGGTAGAAATGTTGGTACATAGAAAATTCAACTTCTCCTTTGGTGGCCATTGGTAGTTGTTCGAGAATCCTCCATTCCGCCCCGAATGTGTTCCTCAGGCATGTATACCATATCTCCAGGCATTCTTTGTGTACGGTTTTCATAGAGTCACAGGTGTATTTTTCAAATATTTTTGTGGGTGAAGGGTCCTCAGTAGGGTACTCCCACATGATTTTTTCGATGCATCAGGTACTCCAATCTCTGAAAACACAATGGTTAGCAAGACATTACCAAAAGGATCATGTCTCCTTCCTTTGTGCAGGCTGAAAATCTTATCTCATGATGAACGAGAAAAGTTGTAGATGGCACCCTCTAAGATTTTCCTATAAACATGCAACCATGGATTATTGACCTAGGTCCATCTCTCCTAGCCATTTAAATTTTTCACCAGATGTGTAGCCATCTTCATTACCGGGTCCTCGATGTCTGTGATATCATAGTACCTTGACCCCTTTTTGTATGTGTAGGTGGTGATAGTCTCCTTAATTTCCTCTTTATCTCTTAGGTCATCTTCCAAACCATCTCCTTCACAGATGAGGCTTGTGAAATGTGAGATGAGCTGAGGGGTAATGCACATCTTGTGCCCTGTGAAGTGGAAGTAGTCTTCATGCATGCACAACATCAACCATTGATATAGGTGCTCAGCTTCCTAAATTAGGGCAACTCAAAGAGTTGCAATAACCCTACCTTATCCATCTTAACCTTCACATCATCATTATAGATGGGAAAACCCTTTGGTGTCCTTTTATTTGTTGGGCACACTAACTCTAGTTCCATCTCCTTCTTGATTGTGCTCGTACGATGATTGTAGTCATTTACAGACATGTTTCTTAGATGGGACTCCCACTCCTTCCCTAGCAACACTCCATCTGGGTATTACATTTCTGCATACCACTCTTTGTTTGTATGTGTGTCAGTTTCTTGTTGTTTTCCTTTCCCTTTCCCTTCTTGGGTGTGCTAACTAGTTTCTTGGGTGCCATTGTCTAGGTTCTCTTCTTACTTCAATCACTTCTTGTAACTCTGTTCTTCCACTCTTTCCCACCTTAGATCTCGAATTTGTGAAGAAAACTCCTTAAACCCATGCCCTAGTTCTTCAAACCCTAGCTGGGATAATCCCTTCACAAGATGGTGCCTTCTCACCACTTCTCTTACACCCATGAAATCCCTTCCTTCTAGTTCGTAGATCCAAACTAGTTACCCACGCTCAATCTCTTTAAATTTTTCTTCACATAGATCAATTTTTGGAAGCCCTAGTTTGCAAAGATGTAAAAAGCACTTCTTTCTCCTTATATGCAAAGTGAATAATGAAATTCCTCGACCCTTTATTTATAGTTTTTCCCTTTTAAGCATTAAATGTTACTTCACCTACCATCATACTTTTTACATTTAATGCAGATTTTTCAAACAAAGTCTGACTTTAGCACTTTAACTCACACGCGCGACCCTCGCATGGACAATCTTCCAACCTTCTAGCACACAACCAATCTAATTAGACATGATAATCTTGCATACGCATCACCGATGCCGAAGGCACTTCTTCTGTCCTGATTTTTTCTCTTGCCTACCTTATGTTTGCTTATGTGCTTTTTCCTCCTTTGTACGTGGGATCTGAAAGTAGCCTTATCTTGACACCAACCATCCTTTTCCATATTTTCTTTCCATGCACCTCTTTCAATAGGGCCATTCAACCGAGATTTTCAACACAAACTTCCTTGGCACTTTACCCATGCTCTCCTTCACATCACTCCACCCCACACTAAAACAATGTGTAGTCCTTTGTACACTCAAAATCCTCAAAGAGTAATAAGGGTTACTAGTGCCCAAGGTGTAAAACAAAACAAAAACATGAAAGGGAAACACAAGAAAAGAAATGCATAAAGGAAATTCTAAACTAACTAGAAAAACTACCTTATTTACAAACACCAAGAAGACTTATTTATAGTAGGGCTTCAACCTACTCCCATTGAAGTGTCTAGGAAATTTTGTTCCATCTAGCATTATAACTGGCACACGCCTAAATCAAGGATGTACAAGATTTTATAGGGACCTAACCAATGGACCTTCAACTTCCCAGGATGGTGCAGAAACTTAGAATCATATAGTAAGACCATCTGCCCAACCTCAAACTTCTTGTTTCTGATGTGGCGATCGTGCCATGCTTTTTTCTTTACTTTTTTGTTGTTTGGCTCCACCTAGTGAGTGATCATCTTTCATCCAGCTTCATCAGTTCATCAATTATCTCTTCCAACACTTGCTCATCAGCCAACCCTCCTGTGCATGCTATTCACAGAGAAGGTAACATGAATTCAACCAGCAAAATAACTTCCACGCCAAACACCAATTGAAATGGTGTGGCTTTGTTCAACCTTTTATAAGTTGTCCTGTAATCCCATAATATGGCTAATACCTTGTCATCCCAATCTTGTCTTCTGACATCACAAATTTTGGTTAGGGTATGACTCAGTATTTTGTTAAATGCTTTCATGGTTCCATTTGCTTGTGGGTGATAAGGGGTAGTCTTATGATGAGCTACCATGAACTCTGCTAATAGGATCCTCACGGTCTCATTTAAGAAATGTGTACCCCTATCGCTAGTTAAACTTAAAGGACATCCATACCTTGTGATAATGTTCTCCCATAAAAATCTTGTTGTTGTGGTTGTTGTGCAATCTTTAGTTGGGGTTGCCTCTACCCACCTTGTCAAATAGTCCATGCAAGTGATTACATAGCGTGATCCAGTCCTATGTGCTCTTTTGGTGCAATAGGGCCTATGAAGTCTATGGCCCATTTCTCAAAAGGTTCAGCACTAGGGATAGGGTGCAAAGGCATTTCATCTCTCTTTCATGGCTTACCAATGCACTGATAATGGTCACATGCTTTACAATAGTCCTTGTAATCCTTATACAGAGTTTCCCACCACAATCCTGCCATTAAAATTTTACACGTGGTGGTGTCACCTAGCATAATTTCCACCTACACTTCCTCCATGTGCTTCCTCTATGATGGCGAGGCATTTATGTTCTAGTACACACCTGCGTAAAACTTCATCATGCCCTAACTTGTATAAGTCCCCACTGATCAACATGTAGGGTATGGCGCATATGGCTAGTTACTTTATTTCTAATTCCTTCATCCCTTTCGGTGCCACACCTTCCTTTAGGAATACTGCAATCTCCTCTAAATTTGAGGGCCACGCACCATAACCTAAACAGTTGCATGTCTAACATAGTCTCTTTAATACTCTGTGTGTCCTCCCTTAATCAATTCTTGATAGATGATCAGTCCACAATTACTCTTTCCAGGCTTCACAACTACCATAAACTCAAACTCTTGAAATAATAGCACCCACCGACATATGTGCCCTTGTAGAATGGGCTTGTTCACCAAGTACTTTAACACCATGTGGTCGGTGTAAAATACAAAGGGTGTTGCTAGTAGATCTTTATCTAAACTTGAAAAGCACATAGATCATTGGAAATTCTTTGCACTTAGTCATGGTGTAATTTTACTTTCTTTGGTGTCAACTTCCTGCTTGTAAAACATAGAGGATGATCAACAATTCCTTCACCTAGCTATGCAAGCACTTGCTCTAATGGTGGTTCCTAAGGCATCTACATGAACATGGAAGGGCTTGTCCCAAGAGGGAAAATGTAATATAGGCATGGTGACAAGCCTATCCTTTAATGTGTCAAATGCCTTCTACTGTGCCTCTCCCTAATGGAAGGAACTTTTATGTCTAAGAAATTATTCTAGAGGCACGATGATCTTGGCATACCCCTTGATGAATTTCTTGTAATAACCCGTATGCCCAAGAAATCCACGCACTTGCACTCTGCTAGTAGGCTCCCCCAATCCCACAATAACTACAACCTTGGTAGGATCTACTAGCAAGCCCTCCTTACATATGATATGCCCCAATAATGTCCCAAAGGGTGTAGCAAAGACACACTTTTTAATGTTGAGGGATATCCTTAACTATCGACACCTCTCAAACATCAGCCTCAAATTATCACAATGGTCTTTTACTAGCCCATATATTTTCCAATCATCTAGATAAACCTGAAGAAATTTGTGGATGAAGTCCTGGAACACCTGAACCACTATGCATGAGAAAATAGTAGGTGCATTCTTCAACCAAAAGGGCATGACCATGTATGCAAAAATTCCCCATTCAGTGGTGAAAGTTGTCTTCTCCTAGTCTTCCTTTGCAAACCAGACTTGGTGCTACCCCCAAAGTCCATCTGTAAAGGAATATATTTCATGCCCAGTGACTCCCTCTAAAATTTATTCAGTGAAGGGGGTTAAAAAAGGATCGATGACACAAAATATGTTCATCTCCCTATAATCCATGTAGATCCTTATTCACCCATCCTTCTTGATGTTGATTACCATTGGAATTATCCATTTTGATTCTTCCATAGCTTCAATGATCCCAGAAGCTATCATTTTGTCTATCTCTTCCTTTACCTTTACGCGTAAATTAGGATTCATCTAGTAGGGTCTCTTCTTGACTGGGTGCATACCATCCTTCAGCTTTATCCTCATCTCCCCCAAGGAATGGTGGACGCCTTTGAGCTCATGGTACCCGCGTATGGGAATAAATCCTCAAATTCATGCAAAAGATCAATGATCTTAGAGACCTCCTTCTCCGACCAGTAATCTCTAATAATAACTTCCTTAGGTTCTTCTCCTAAGATGATGTTAACCTTCTTTGTCTTTAAAGGCTCATGGTAGGTGAACATGCAAGCATCAACACTATCCACTACCTCGTGTGTCCCTATAGAATGGTTAACATCTAAGCTCTCTGCTTCCTCCCCATCAATAACATATACTAATTTCCCTTTCTCCTTTTCCAAGCACGTGTGCTCAAGTTGTATCTCTTCTGCTTCTTCTACCTCTTCTTCAAAGCACACCTCCAAACCTGGTCCACCTAGCAGTTCCAATAGCCTATCTTCTACCATGGCACTATCCCCCATGGTAAGGTACTTAACAACCTACAATGCCTTATCAACTGATGGCTTGGTACTTTGATACTCAAATTTTTGAATGAGGTCAGCTACTAGCTCTTGCCAATTTCTGTTTGGTGGCGTGTCTCATAATGTATGTACCATGCACATGCGCAACCTGTAGTGTAGAATATAGCTTGTGCACCCAAAGGGATGGTGGTAAAGCTTCATGCCTTCTCTCTCGGACCTTCTCACAAGCTTGGATGTGGAAAGAGGTGGGTTCCTTACCATGGTAGTCCTTGATGGTGGTGGGCACGTTGCTTCTAGAAAACCTGACAAAGAGAGCAATTCTCACCTCGTGCCATTCCAAAAGGCTCTCCTAATGTGTAGCCCACCACCGTGCCATTGTGCTAAGAAGGACATAACTTAACATCCCCCTCTGTTCCTTCTCCTCCTTCCACTGAGCTTCCATCTCCTATAAAAATATCTCAGGGAAGGCCCCTCTTGAATACTTCGATAGCTCTTTTCCTATTAGGCAACAAACTATACGTGCCTTTGTTACTTTTATTACCAATCCTATTAATTGCCATCCAATCAATTCATAAGTTTCATGCGCCCAATTATCACATGCTAGACTGGTGGTGTCACTTACTGATTGAGCATCCTCAAACTGGATAACTCCATCGGTAGGATGGATTATCTCTAGATCTGTGATTGAACACATATATATCCTATTTAGGACCTCTTCCCTAAAAGGTTTGGTATAGGGTGTTAACCTCCCATCGACCCAAGGGTATAATAACCCACTCCTCCTTATTTTCAAATTTGATGTAACCCTTGTTGAACTGAAGGTCAGCATTGTTCTTGTAACACCATGGGTGCCCAAGTAGTGCTGGGAAATTGTCTTCCTCAACGAGTGCCAAACTTCAAAGTCCCCAAGTAAACTTAGCTCCTGTATGGTGATATTTGCATCCTTTAATACACCAATGGGCATTTCCTTCATTTTGTTTTCCATATACAACATATTTGAACATGGCTATAATGTAGGCCTTCCCATAAGATGCCAAACATCCAGTGTGAGAACATTTACTTCGCACATGTGTCAATGAGGATATTACTAAGGAGCCATCCATCTACGACTGCATCCAATGTGATCTCTTTTTCATATTCAAGGTTGTGAGAGGGAAGTTTTACATGGAGGATTTGTGTCTCATGCTCTTCTTTGGCACGTGGTACCTTCTCCCTCAACCATGCTCCTAGCAAGGGAATAACATTCTCTTGCCTTAGCATTTTACATACTTCCTTGACCTCATCCAAGTCATCCTTTGGTGCCTTAACCTTCCTTGCTCCTCCCTCCTGGAATGCTCCTTTAGGCACTAAATTTCTCCTTGTAAACTTTGAATGACATCCATGGTATCTTGATACACTTCCTTTTGATGCACGGGGTCTAGGTACTTCCCATGAACTACTTCCTCTCTTGAAACTAGGGTCCTCTGCCTTGGTATTTCCTTTGTGTGTGTATCCTCCGATCTTGTTGTTACTAAATAGGTTCCAATCTGCATCACATGTCACCTGTGGCATCCATTGTGTGTCTATCTTCTTAATGCTTACCATTATAGCACCCTTGTCTTTCTCATTGTCTTTGATTCATGTGTTCAAACAACTTATGGCACTCTTCATACTTGTGTTTCTTTTCACACTAGGAGAACTACAATAGGTATGGGCACTCTCATTTATAATGTTCTGTAGACCCACAATTAAAATAGGTTCCACGTGAGAACTCAATCCTTCCTGTCATGTGGTTACCATGACCATAGAATCCTCCACAAAATCCCCTTCCACGCATGCCACCATCTTCTCACTTCTCATAGCGGTGATCATCCCATTTAGAAATACTGGAAATGTTAGTCTAGCATATCCCATGATCAATGGCTTCATGGATCTGATCGATGTGCCTACATTCCTTAGTATCATGGGTTATAGAGGTGTAAATATTACAAAAACAAGACACATTCTTCCTGATTTTGTGCCATAAAAAGGGCATCTACTTGCATCATGGTCCCCATGACAAATTTCACAGTCTACTGTCATGGTGCATACTACCCTCTAGGGACAACTACCCTTGACATGCCCCTCTACTTCACAATCTATACACCATAAACCACTACAAGTCTCATGGGTTGAGTTCGTGGACAACTTCTCTAGTTGCTTAGCCATAGTAGTAATTTTATCCTCTAGGAATGGGCTAACTCTAGTATCAACACTACCAATAGCCTTGGCACTTAGAGAAAATTCCAATGCCTCACACGGGTCTGTTAAAGTTTTATGGGATAAGCCCCTTCTAAAATGTGTGATCAATCCTCCAACAAACCATTGAGCATGTTGTGAAGGGTGAATATCATATGATAACTTAGACAAGAGAGTTTTAAACCATGCATCATACTCCCACACATTCTCTATCATTCCCTGTTGAATCTCTTTCAGGGCGCTGATGCTCTTCTGTTTAAACTCAAGGATGTGGAATTCTTCCAATAATGTGTTCTTTAAAGTATTATAATCCACCATTGTTTGATGAGGTTCATATTTTCTATACCAGCTATGAACATACCCTTGCAACATTGTTGCAAATTGACTAGCCTTCCACTCTGAGGTTGTGATCCCCTTTGCACACCATAGAAGCTCACACTTGTGAACATGTTCT
Organism: Taxus wallichiana var. yunnanensis; assembly: GCA_018340775.1. Taxonomy (NCBI): domain Eukaryota; kingdom Viridiplantae; phylum Streptophyta; class Pinopsida; order Cupressales; family Taxaceae; genus Taxus; species Taxus wallichiana. The sequence continues at coordinate 906,182,774 of CM031234.1, read as the reverse complement.
GCAACATCTTCAATACCTCATAATCTGGAAAGTGTAAAGACATCTCAAAGAAGACTTGAGGGTGTAGCTGAGGCACTTTTCCTCTTGAGTCAGAGCCTTGGTTTCCTCTGATGTTTCCTCCATCACCGGATCCATTGGGTCCACCAGGTCCTATGCCTCTTGAGCCACCAGATCCACCAGAACCACTAGGTCCACTAGGTCCTATCCCTCTTGACCCACTAGATCCACCAGAACCACTAGGTCTTGTAGTAGTCGTGCCAAGTGTCCCCAAGGTTCCATTGAATTGTGCACCAACGGTTTGTGATAATGCCCCACTACCACTATTGTACCTCGCGCCACTCCCAGACATGAGACCAAAGGCTTGTATACTTTCTCCTTGTCCAAAGACTCCTCTAAATACTAGAATATGTGTAGCCATAGAAGTGGGAACTGAAAAATTGTACCTCCTAGGTGCAGATCTATCACTTCCATTGATACCAACTAGGTCAATGATACTCCTTCCTTGTTCTGGAAAACCAAGTGCCAGGGTTTGGTCACTAGGTGGATTCAAATAATTGGCAACCAATCTTCTTTCTCTGTGTGACAAAATCTCATCAGAAGCCGAAGGGGTCTCTCTTATGTGCTTTCTAAGATGGGGTAGCATAGACTACTCAGGTTCCACGTCCTCCACGCAAACCTCAACTCCTTCCCATAATGTCTGCCTCCATAGATCCATCACACTCACAACTTTTCATCATCTAGAAATCTCCCTTTCACGTGCTTCACTATAATTTAGTCTTCTCTCCTCCCTTTCCTTCTTCATCATAATATCTACCATCTTCCTTCACCCTAGCTCCCTTTCCCAGAGCTTAGAATGGTTTTAGTTGGCCATTGGAAATGCCTCTAAACTCAAAGTAACAACCAGGATCTTCATTGCCAAAGGGATAACATGTATAAATGATCCTTTGGGCTCCCACAAAAATTAATCTCAGCAAATTTTGGGAAATAATATGTGGAAATAGTATACTCCAGAGTGTAGCTAGCCAACATACCTTCCCACCAATGATCCACAGCACGAGTCCATGTCAGATCTGCATCCTGCAGCCTTTGGTATTCTTCTTGGGTCCATGCACATGATCTAGAATACCAGCTTGATCTAGATGCATATGTTGAGAGCCATTCATATAGTTCTACTGGGAAGCAGTAGAAAAAAATTTCATATAAATCATGGTAGAGGTTCTCTTCTACCCATCTACGTACATCAAACTCAGGTCTAGTGTTGAATCTCTAAGAAAATTCATCCTTTGTGCTCTTGAACCATGATTCAACACTTTCTAGAGTTAAACATTCTGTCATTACTCATTACCTAGATCATGATGTATGCCATTTCCCTCTAAAAATTTGAAAAGAAGTCCCGGTAACGGAACCAAGATGTAGTTATTTTTACCCTATCACAAAATAAAGGAACCCCATGCACACTGCCTATCACCAAATAGTCTTGGGTGCTCACCCGAGGCACGCATGGGTGCCGAGTCTCTCTTTTATGTGATTTTAGTGGGAAACATCATCTATGATTCATGTTTAAGAGATCTGAAAGGAAGTAAAACATATAAGCACCATAGAGCTCAGAACAGCTTCTAGGTCCTTGCAGTCATTCCAGATAGAAAGTGCTTAATAGATTTTATAACATATACCAAAACAGAAAGAAGTTTTACAGACATCCATACTTAATCATAAACATAAATGAAAAAGAGATATGAGAAAGATGTCTTCATTAAATCCATCAATGTTCATGTCCATGTGAGCTAGTAACCTCATTACATTCATGGAGCCATTACAGAATGTCACAGAAGCGTAGACCACAGTCATGCTTTATAACTGGACTCATATGATTAGGATCTCAAAATAAATTTATAATCCCCATACCCTTGATACATCCTTTCCTAAGAAAAATTACCCAAACTAACAGAGTTCTTGCAATATTTATGTAAATCTCCGCCCTCTATCTATTTCTCTCTCCCTTTACTTTTGTAGGCACTTTTATATATAGGCTTTCGACTACCCACTCATCCTCTAAAGAGCCTTAGATCCGATGTCAATTGTCTAAATGTGGTCCTCCATGCAAGCATTCTCCTCCAGGACTGAGCTTTCCACTTTTTACCTTAATGGGCTTCTAGAAGATTCCATCACATGCATGCTCCTTCATAGGCCATCCTATCGCCAGGTTGGCACCTTATCCACTCTGCATGCACACGTCGTGTCATGTTTTTCATGTGTTCTACCAAAAACACCCAATATGGCTAAGTCCTAAACCTTGGATCTTTCCACGTGTGTGCCATGCGTTTCCTTAAAGCATTCCTTAAACCCTTCCCTGCATGTTTTATCCTTGCGTTCTTTTCTTCAACTAGGCCTTGTGCACCTATGTGCCTTTTTATACTTAGCCAATATTTTAGGGGCCTAATAATTAGTAGGTCTATAGGGTTTTTCGATTGTAATGGATTCTACACCTCTCACTTACCTGTTTCTTCATGGAGCTAAGAGGTAAATAGCCTTCTGTAATGGTATTTCCATGTTCCGCATATGTATCATCTTCTGGGTAGGTATGGAGGCATTGTGTGAAGCGGTGGTGAATATTTTGGGGGAAAATTACATGGCGAGACTCTACTTGAGCTAGGGTGAATTTTGAAGTTGCTTCATGGTTTTTCTCTCATCTACTCCTGGTGAGAGGGAAGAAATAATAATCCAATGTCATTATCAAATGTTTAATCACACTGCAACATCATCTAAGGTTGGAGGAAGCTCTTTCATTTGTCAATTTAGCACCACCGCTTTAGGATGTAGGCATGGATGATATCTTGATAGAGGAGGCTAAGAGTGTCATTACAGTTCTATCTACCTACAATTTGACTCTCATGAAGTTTGTAGAGGAAATTCACATTTCTTACATGGTGAGGGTTACGGGTGGTAGTAATATCAAGCATTTGGATCTTCTAGGGCTCTCATCTCCTATTTTGCTGAAACTAATTTGGTGGAAAAATTTTGGCATAGGGTTGGATTCTCATACAATTTTCTTTTATGCATGGCTCATAAAAGGTTGTATTGTAGTAGGACTCAAAGGTAGAGTTTGTGATTCCACTTGATGGTGGACATGGTATCCCAAGTCTTCAATGCCTTTCCATGTGTTTGGTAATAGTTTTCGATTTTTTTCTTTTTGTGTCTTCCTGCCTAGTAGAAATTCTTGTTTTGTATGTTTTTCTTTGATATTTTTCTAGTTTTGGATGTAATGGGTGGGATCCTAATCAATCCCTCATTTCATAGCTTCACTCAAAAGTTCTTGATTATAAAAATATATATATTCCTTTTTTTCTCAATAATAAAATAAGATATTTGAATCATTAGTTATATTTAGGTTTGATATTCTTTATCCATATTTTGTGGAGATTGATAGTATTTATTGATATAATGATATCTTAGATGATAAGATTGGAATAATTCTAAGCTTGATATATTTTCCTAAAATAATGATTTGTTTGCAAGCATGGAATTATAAATGAAACCTCCCACACCACTAGACTTCACCTTTCCATTATTCTGAATAATACATTCTAAAATTTGTGGCACCAAGTTTATGAATCAATGTTTATTAAAATACTCTTTTGAGGAATGAGTTTGCCACTCATTCCAAGGAATAATTATCAATGTATTTTTGTTTACTTATTCATTATGTGATTCTCCTTATTTGTGATAATCTGTTGTCTTTTTATTTGTATTAACTAAACATTCCATTGTTATACAATTTTTTATGAACCAACAAGTGTTTTATGTGTTTATAAGTTAGTTTCAATTTAGAAAATTATTTTCATGCAAGATTAATTTAATTTCATGAATGTGTGACTTAGATTAAGTGTGTTATTTAATTTCCAACAAGTGTGATATTCAGTTTCATGCAAGTGTTCTTTTCAATTCCTACAAGTTTGAGTGTGCTTTTACTTTATTTCAAGTGTGGATTTTGGTATAAGGGACAATTTTCCAAAGACATTCTTCCCCTATTACATATTTCCATGGACACCAGCCATGGATTGAAATTATTGTGATGTGATAATTTTTCAAAAATTCTATATATGACCACATTTTTGTGTCTATACAATTTATATACCTTCATCTACCCTCATTATATTGTTTGTATTTACTAAAAATGTAGAATAAACCTAGATAGATTCCCCCTCTTTTGAGGCATGTGTGAAAACCATGTTGAGCATGTGGCTCAAAATAAATAGGTGTGTATTACTGAAGGATATGTCTAAGAAGTTGTGTAAAGTGTTGAAGAAGTGGCCACCTTGGAGAAACTATACATATAAAGGGAAATATGTTTTCATATGGTAGAAACCATCATACACAACGAAAATAATGCTATAAATATATTATTACCACATAACTGATAATAATAGTAGTATAAATACATGTAAATACAACAATAATGTGATCAAATGTAAAAAGTATGAAAACAATATCATACAAAAGGCATAAATAATGCGGGAAACCCATGTTGTTGTAAGACAATAAAGGTATGTAGGCTTACAAATAAGAGCAATAAATTTCAAACAATATATGCATGATGCCAAAAACATGGGACACCCATGGTGTCATAAGATAATCAAGTCACATAGGCCACAAGCAAGGAAAACATGAAAATAGTAATAGAAACAAAGACAAGCAAGTATGCATGAAATAAAAGTCTCAAAACATGATAATATGATATAATAGCCAATATGGGTGGAATATTTGAAACAATATATGTTGACATTGTAAAAGAAACATTTGTTAGACATGTTAGTCTAAAAATAAGTAAGTACATAATGTATATAATTAATCATAAATGAGGAAGTGAAAAGGAACTATATTGGAACAATAACACCTACAAAATGTGGAGGTATTCCCCCCCAAGATGAGAATATAAGGAAATTTGAGTTATCATATAAGCATGTATCGATTTATGTTTCCTACATCTATCTCAACATACCTAGTGAATGAATGTGTGCAAGGAAATAAAGTATGTTATCTATCAAACCAAAGTGACAAATAACATGTATATTGTAAAGTGCCAACAACTCAAGTAAAATGCATAGATCTTGATTTTGTAATTTTCTAATATTTGAATTTTTATTATATCACAATGTATATCTATGTATTAAAGATGGATAAAAAGATATCTACCCAATGAGAACCTCTTAAGGAGGTGAAGAAGCTACTATAAAAGATGGAGGTTTGGGCCTTAGTGGTGATGTAAATGCTAGCAGGACTATTGTATTAACTTATTCCAAATAAGTTTTAGTAGATGTAGCATGAACATGTGTAAGATGGTGTCGATGCAAAGATATACTAGAGGAATGAGTGTGTTAACCAATACAAGGGTATGAGGAGTTATGAGGGTAATATGTGCATTATAGGACCGACGTGGGTACTTAGGTAAATGAGATTAGTGAGAAATAGGGTGAGGATTTGAAATCCTATGATGAGGCCTAGATGTATGAGATTTACAGTGTGAAAATGAAGGCCTATTGGGATAATAAAGAGGATAAACATTAAGAGATGAATTGTTTGTAACAAAGGGCCTGAAAGAATCTATAAAAGTATAAATAGATTCCAGGAGTACTAACTAAAGGAGTAACATAGAAGTGATAGGGTCTTGAGAGACATTGTACATAGAAAAGATTTATCTATAGAAGGAATAGGAGGAAGAAATGTAGAAGGAGAACCAAGAATGCTAGGAGGGGAAACCTCAAAGGGAATACCTCTAATGGTGATAACTTTTTTATTATGGATGAACTTAAAATATTGATGTAAAGCCAAGGGGATGACCTTAAGAGTATGTATTGAAGGGATAACTAAGAACATGGAACTAGAACTAAGATTAGAAATAACCAAGAATGAAATATATGTAGAAATAGGACTAAAAATGATGGGCGAGTGATGTTGTGGTAGTTAATATTTGTATCAAGTGTAAGATTGTGCATATAAATTCCCAAAGATTAAACCATTATGAGAGAGAAAACATTGTTCTTATTATGTGGATTGACAAGAAGACCCTGTATAGGTATTTGATTAATATATATAACAATGGAAAAGGTATCTAACATAAGTGTACTATCAATATCGAGTCATCAAAAGTGATAATCATAGGATAAGATAGTGTATAATTAATTATGTCAATCATTGTATCTAATGGTTGATCATAAGACAGAGGTGGAGGCACCACATGATAAGCATTATGTATATTTAAAGAATATTTTGTAGTGTCATGATTATGAATTGGATCATTAAAAAAATTCATTTTTGATATACCATTGATTGGCTTTGAAAATTCAAAAGGTTTATTCCATTCAATAGCTTGAGAATTGATAAGACCTTAAATAACATGATGAATCTTTAAGAAATTATTTGTAGAGTTCCTAATACATCGATGAATCACAATGGCCATTAGCATTAATTTTTTCCCTTAATTTCTAGTCATATCAAAATCGGACTATGGAGGGAGAGATATGAGATTATACTCAAGCAATTATTTCAAGACATTGTGAAGAGGAATTAGAAAGTGATTAAATTGATGACGCATGATCTACGATTGTAGCTTAAAATTTATGATATGACATTAACAATGTCTTTATAACCATTTGTGACATATTTATCCTTTCTTTTGAATGTGGGTTTTCTATAAAACTTAGCAATAAATGGGGAAGAGATCTAGAAACATACCCTTGTGCTATTTCAAGGTGTGGCTTGAATGGTTAAAAGATATAAACTTGTCAAACATGAGCAAATCTTACAAAAATTCTAATAACCTTTGTGTGAATATGTCTTTAAATTCATTATCTGTTAAGATATTATCCATCTTGGTGAGTAGGATCTTGTAACACAATACATAGGCATTAAGAGGTTCAGTATGCCCTTGTCATATTTGAGCCAATTGTGCATAAGAAATTTTGTCCTCAATATTGATAGATAATTATTCCAAAAATAAATTGGCTAAATAAGCAAATTCATGCATGAAGTGAGAAGGAGAGCATAAAATCACCGTAATGAAAATCCTTTAATACTTTTAGGGAAGTGTTTGGTAAGAAAGATATCATTAGAATCATAATCAAATCAAGCACATGAAATGAGCAAAGATACTCAGATGGAACCCATTTTCCATCATAAATAGGAAATTTAGGAGAAAAAATAAGTAACGGATAAGAAACCACTTGGGTGCAAGGGAAATGTGAAGTAGATTTTTCAATCCATAGTGTGATAATAAGAAGATACATCTTGTTGTAATTTTAAAAGTTATGCTAATAAAATATGAAAGGGTTTTAAGGTCTCGAGTACTAGAAGAGGATATATACAAACCATGAGGATTAGATGTGGGATACATGGTGATCATTGTACTTATAAGGATATGCATGGAATTATTGGGTAATGATTAATGATGTGTCCCCAAGGATGTAGGCACTACCAATGTATGAATAATAGATGTAGGAAAAGTGGAAGAGGATTGGGATTGTAAGCAATAAAAAATACGTCCACATGATTTAATCTCATTGATTAAGTGGATCAAATATTGGAAATGATCAGTTCCATGTTTGGAAATGTGATGATATTTACAAAAATGGATACCATGTTGGTGGGAAAGTTTAATATTAGAAAAATACCACTTATAATTAAAAATGATGAATTCGTGATCAATCAAGGTATGAAACAAATTGTGTGGTATATCAAGATGAGAATGGATGGAAATAAGATGTACAGGTGGTAGAGAATCTAATGTGTTGACCATATTTTGTAGTGGGTGGAAATATTATCGATATATAGGGGCTAGTAGCATTAATATTAGAGGCGTCATTCTTAATCCAATAGTGCCTAAGTAAAGTGGATACATAGAGAAAATGTAACATAGATTCATCTTCATCAGTTAGATTAAAATTTAGGTTCCAAAAATTTTCATTAGTGAGATTAATGGTGTCATTATCACTATCGATGACAGAATTAAGGGAATCGGGTTGTTGAATAACACTATCTAATAAAGGAGTAGTAACTGGTAATTGTGAGAGAGTGATAGAAGATGAGGGAATGTTTGATATACTAGGAACTATAGAATTTTCCATAAATGAGGATGAAATTGAATCAAAACAATGGTCAGTTTCACCAACAACATAAGTATCAAGATTGTCCATAGGTATGGGTTGTAATGGAGTGATAAAAGGAAGTTGTGGATGGGACATATCAAATTGACAATATTGAAATATATTAGTATCGATTGGCTATGGTGTTCTTAATGCCATTATGCAATAATTTAATAGAACAATGTAAAATAGAAGGAACAACCTACATATCATGTATCTAAGGGTGGCCTAAGAGTAAGTTGTAATGAAGAACATTATCCATGATATGAAAAATGGTTGGTAATGTCATAGGGCCAACATGAACATCCAAAGTGATAGTGCCTAATGAAGAGCATGCAACATTATCGAATCCATAGATGGTTGTAATAGTAGTATTGATCACACTAGGAGAAAGGCCCATTTACAATAAAAGAGACTTAGGACAGATATTAAGACTAGAGACATTATCAATCAAAACCCACTTAATGAGAAAATGTTGAACACATGCGGTGATAAAAATAGGTAGGAAGGTATTGAAATCAAATATAGTAGTGTTATTGGTGGCTTTAAAGGTAATAGACTACTCAAAGGATTTAAAATTATCCATGAGATAATAAAAACTAGTTGGTTTAGTATTATTAGGTAATGTAAATGAACCCAAAATAGATTGGAGGATGTCCTTATACACCAGTGTTTTTTGGAGGAGCTTTAAGAGATATATCTTAGCATGAGTATTATTAAGTTGTTCTAATAGGTCATATTATTTTTGATGGTGTGGTATGATTGGCCAAAAAAATTATTGGTGGAGGTAAAGATGAGTTTCCCCTATGGTTTTCTTAGTATGACATTTGGTGACAACATTAAAAGTGGAAACTATAGATTCAAATTTAAAGCACATAGGGAATCAAGTAGTTTAATAGGAATGGCCTCAGAGTGTATATTCACATAAGTCGTGGGGTATTATCCATGTGGAAAGTATGATAAGGATAATAAATCTTACCAATATTTAAAGAATTTTTATGGAATTCATTGGGGGATATTAGCCAATGATATCATACAAGGAGAGTTGTTAAACCTAAATTGATGAGCATAGAAGATATAAGATAGTGACATGGTAATACGATGATGAAAAGAGGAATATAATACTAAATAAGGTCATAAGAAACTTGTAGAGATTTATATTTTTGATATCAACATGACTAATACACAAGGAATAGATCTTATATTAAGTTAAGGATTTAATCAAAAGTGGGTTCACCAAAAAATTTAACCATTGATTAAATTTTAGGTCAATTTGATGAGATTTTAGATTAGGGTTGATTACGATATTACAAATATATTACAATAGAAATAATGACTTAGAGTTACAATTCAAATCATATAGAAATAATATATCACATACCAATCAACCTAATATATAATGGAAAGCATTAAAGAGTTGTATAGAGGAACTTACTTGATTACGCAAATGATATTTGGGGAGATCTAGGACTTTAAACTACTATAAATGGGTGATCTAAACTCAGGTGACCTTCGCAATCGAGACTGTGAATGTAAATCCACATGGGGCGGAATTTTACCAAAATTTTAGGACCATATCATATAGTCCTAACCAATCTTTATGGTCTTATACCTACTATGAATTGGCTCTTATAACTTTCAGCTTATGCTTTATTTTCTCGATTTGTCTATTGCTATCAAACCCTAGTTGTTACACATACAACAAGGCTCTATATATGGATTGATCATCATCTCAAACCCTATCGTGGATGAAGAGTCCCAAAAATAAACATTACAATGATTTTGGGCACCCCCATGCACCTCCAAAATTTTCACTACTCTGAAGAGGCTTCAAACTACACGTCATTCTCCACCTAGCATGTGATATCTAGATAGATCAATTATATTTGGAATTTTCTTTTACCATGCTTTTTTTGACTTCACTCTTGCTAAAACACTTGGAGAGAGGATGTTTGAGTGCTTTTAGATGAGATACATGGCTTCCTTTACCTAGTTTTTAGCTTCAAACCTGATGTGGGTGCTACCCTAATGACTTCAGATGTGATAGTGTAAGATTTAGGGAGATTTGGATGTCTTTTGTAAGTGTATAAATTGAGTGCTCTAATGCATTTCCTTAGGAGTTCCAGGTTAGAAAATGAGGTAGTGTTTACTTGTTTATATAAGGTTCCTTAGATTATTTTTCTAAGAAAGACTAATCCAGATGAATTATAAGCTCTAATGAAATATATCAATTTAAAAGTAGAGTTTGAGGACATTTCATTCCAAGGATATATAGATCAATCAAGACCAAATATAAATTCTTGAGAAAATTATGCATCCTAACTAGTAGTAGGAAATATGCCAAATAAATTTTGGATTTTATAAACCAATGTTTTATATTAATTTTGTGTATTGTATTCTCATAATGTGTTAACATGTCGGTGTGCATGGATAAATAAGATAAACAATGGACCTTGTAAAGTGCTAACATATAATGGAGAAGTTTTATTTATCATAGCAAGAGTTCATATTCAAATCAAGAGTTTCCAAAGTTTAAATTACCATATTTGAGTGTGTACAAGTTGGACCCAATAGTGGTTATAAGAACCATAGATTATGTGTTATGTACCTCATCTTATACTTGATGGTGGGAAGAGTCCTGATGCGTTTTATTCTTTCATATAGTCATATGAGTCCCCGGAGGAATAACACCACCATGAGGAGGATATGGAGTAGTGATTATCCCACATGTATGAGGGAATGGTTCTAGTGATGGATATACCCTAATATGTTCAATGTCATAGTTATGTTCATAGCTCAATACATAATTATATTGTGTTTGTGTAACGTGTGATTTTATTATGATGGATTTAGAAAATATTAAATGATTAGTAGCTGATAAAAATTTTTATTAGGTGTATACATGTGATGCCTATTATATGAAAATCATGGGTGCATCCATAAGGGAATTAACTAGGAACATCCCTAGTGATGTTGTGGTTAGTGGTATGTTAGAGAAAGTAGATGATGTGACTAGTGAGTTTACATACTTATTTGACTTTATATTCATGGTACCTACCACATGTATTATGCTTCATATTGAGTGGGGTAAGATTCAAAAATAGCTATCATGGAGGAAAAATCATCCACTTAGGATATATATTCCATGGGATGTGTTGTTAATATATATTACTATGTAGGCATAGTATGCACAAGCTAGGAATGAATAGGGACTTTACAAGAGCTGAAATTCCAGTATAGATAGTAATCATGTTTGTGTGGTCATAGAAATATAGGGGAGGCATTGATTTATCAAGATCCTATTAAGGTTAATAATGAGGATGATGATGATGATAATGATGATGTATATTTGAGAAGGACATGATCCTTATTATATTTTTATTTTTTAACCTACAATATATATATATATATATATGTATGTATATATATGTATGTGTGTATATATATGTATATATATATATATATATATATTTTCTATGTTGAGTTCATATAGTGTCATTGTTTTATGAAATTCTTTATTAATAAAAAAATTATATTTTGTCTTGATGTGTTTGTGTATTGAAAAATATGATGTGAAACATGTGCTGATGATAATAGTTGTTTTGAGTATGAATGATTGATTAAATGTTGTGAAATTTATTAGGATAAGAAATATGTAAATACATGTTAATGTTTTTATCGCATTAAAAAGTGGTGAGAGAATTCTAAACATTAAATTATGAGGGAGAAAAGTGAATGGTCGGAACCTTTTCTTTAGAAAGAAGGAAGAGTAATACTATAAAACCCTAAGCAGATCAATAATAGGCATTGTGTTTGTTTAATAGTACTATTAATCGTGATGAAATATGATTTGAGAAGTCATGGTAGTCTCACTTTGGATAAATGATGCATGGTCAATCTAGATTGCCAATATATATAGACAAGGATTACACATATGGATCAATTTGGTTGAATAAATGATTATTTTTTCAAAATATATATGATTAAATTGAACATTATTTATCATAAATCCACGCTCCCATATAATCCATTTGAGTTGAGATTCATGTATATGTTGATAATTAATATCCTCATTCGGAGGAGAACTTTTATAAGTGGTTTTGAAACCAGTTTTTCCATAAGGGACCATTAAAAAGATCATAGTCTCTAGTGGGTGATGTCATAAAGGAGGGGAAAGAGATCTATGTGAATATAATTTATCATAATATATAATTATTTTACCTTTAAGTCATTTAAGTTTTGATATAGCACATAGAAAACATTATCAAGATGTCAATTAATATGATGGAAATTACAAAAAGGTTGGCCTTTTACATATTCCAATTGATGGGGTAGATGATGTGTAATAGAGGGTAGCTAAATAAATTATTTTTCATCTAAGGTTAGAAAAATATTGTGAGTACAATAAATATATGTGTGTGTCAAAGTATAGTGGTTCACATTTACGAAGCAAAGGAGGATTCATAGTAATAATAGGTTTAGGTGTAATATGATAGGAAGTATTTTCATGATGTAACACCTTAATTGTATCTAAAAAGGAAAGTGGATCATGTGAAATGGTGGATGTAGGTAGCATGGATGAGGTAAAATAAACATCATGGGAATATGTGGAGGTGTGTATAGGAACAAGCTCACACTCATGATAAATAACACATAAAAAATAGTAGTAAATGAACCACATATGTCATATAGTAAATTATCATTAAGAAAGAATATGATGCCTCCACATAATATGTATTGTATTTATAGATCTATTATTTTTATATTAATTAATGCATACTAGCTTTAAAGCATAAGATACAATAAGTAAATAGTTCATTTTTTTACTTGATGTAAGGAGGGTAGATGCTCATATGTAAATTTTGGAATCTTTTTATAAATTAAGAGAATGAGTAAAACTTCTTCAATTTCTAAAAATGTTCTCATAAATCCATTATAAAGATGAGTAAACCAATACATTACCTCTTTAGTTATAATTTTTGGTAAGAATTTTAAAAACAATCTATCATTGTTATAAAAATTCATGATAGACCTATAGTACTAAAGGTGTAGATAAGGGTTAAAATTCCATCAAATAGTTGGAATTTAGACATGAAATTTTTATGGAAGTTTGACTTAAATATCTTACACCATAAGGGATTGTTATGTATATTATTAAAATCAATGATAGCATAGTAAGCCTTTCTCTCTATTTTCAAATTGGGTACTTTATGTTGCATTTGCGCTGCAAATCACCTACCATAATCATGAGGGAAATGACCTCTTGATGAGGCATTTCGTAAACATATAAAGAAAAATATTTAAGGGTTGTAAGTTTTAATTTATAGTAGCCATAGGAAAAATATTATTTTAAATGGATGTCATTATGTTGAGTCACATGAAAATTTTGAGGTTTTCTTAAGTCTTCATGATCTTAAGGAACCTTATGACTATGTAGATCCAAGGGATTAGTTATAATATTAGTAGAAGTAGTAATGCTAGAATCAAAACAACCGGGAGGAACATGACTACTATCATTAAGATATATTGGAGATAGACTGTCATTTACATTATTTTTTTGTACTAGAGGCATGGAAGATTCACTAACAATAATATCATTTGTATATTCGGGTTATAGAGTAGAGACACATATAATAAGATTAGATTTTCATGAACACAAACCGAAACATCATCATATGGGGAAACAAAATTAGGATGATCAACATCTATATTAATAGAAAATAGGAATAATACCTTCACTATGAGAAACAACATCATCATGAATAACAATATTGTTAAAAATAATAACATCATCATGAGCATCATGAAAAAAGTAAAATCATTTAAACTAGCAACCTCATTATCACATGGAATATCTCAATTAGTATGTGCATCACCATATTGTTGGAAAAATAATTTATCACAAGGGAAAATTAGTGAGTTTTCATCGATGCTCCGGACTAAGCCCCTCCTTCTCGTAATGGGAGGCTCCCATTTATTGAATGCAGAAAAAAAAATCAAGGGTGGCCTTAAATATAGGGATTACATAGGAATACTCATCTAGAACTTTGGTATATTGTTTACACTTAGTGTAAGGGAAAAAATTCTTAGTGAAAGGAGGTATATGGGAGTAAGAATATAGTGAAGGAGGGTTAAATTTGTGAATAGGAACTTGTATATTTTCACAACATTAACCAGAGTAAATATACACTCAATTAAAAGAATTCAACCTTATGAACAACGAAAAGAGTAAAAAACCATAGACATAGAATTCTATTGATTTATTCATCAAAGGCATTAATTCCTTTATTTTTTTATAAGATCATTATACTTACAAATTTGAGTATGCAAGGAATAGAGGAAACATAGACAAGGATGAGATAGAAGAAAGTAATCTCTTGCTTGTATTTATTAGTGCAAATTTATCTGCTAGAAACTTACAATTGAAAAAACCCATTTGGAATAGAGAGGTCATTCCACTTTATTGAATTACAAAATGTAGTTTCAACTCCCTCTACATGAATTTTCACATTGCCTAATTACTTGTGAATTTTTATGTTCCTAGGAAACAAAAGTGAGGATTTTATCATTAATTGAAAATAACTCTTACAATGTTAAACTAAAGGTCACTTAATTGAATAAGATAAAATAGTGAAAAGTGCCTCCTTAATGAAGAATTAGAACATGGAGAGAGAAGAAAGGAGGAAGTAATAAGAGAAGATATGATCACTTCAATTAAGACAAATCCCCTTCGATGAAGAACTAACTGATGGGAATCTTGGGGAAGTATCTTGGAAATATTTCTTCACCCTTTAATTCTTTACTAATATGGACCGCTACATGTGCCACTTTATCCACCTATTAATGTGAATTAAACTCAAACCATTGATCCAGGTTTCAAGAATTATATCAATGGTCTTACATTGGTTGAACCAAACTTGATGATCCTTCACAGTATTATAAATTGAAATTCTAATCTTTGTGAGAGACTCTAAGGTACCTTCGTTAAATGAAAAGGAATCTCTTGGTTCATATTTTACCAATTCTGGAAGTATTTTAGGATCTCTTCAATTGATGAATTTTTGGTATTGGAGGTGACCCAAGCTTCTACACGCTATTATGGATAACTTCTAAAATATGTGATACATTATCCTCACAAGAATCAATCCCAATTATAGCATCATTCAACATGTCATACCGAGCACTCATTGTGTGAGACCAAATAGGAGACAAGTTATCATTCATGGAAGTGAACACATTTTTACTCACCAAGGAATGGGAATCTAGATTGCTCATTTCAAACACCAATGGAAACACATTTTCCCAATGGGATTTATCCTTCTCAATCTCCTCCTTGGTCATTTTCACTTTAGAAGCTATGGTGAGGGAAAATTTGAACAATGAGAGAATTTATGGTTATAGTGTCTTCCATTTATTAAGAATCTTTTCAACTGATATATCATTATCTCTTCACTGCATTGTGTAACCTTGAGCTTTCTTGATTGTTTCAGGGTAGAAGATATTGATAAGAATGATGGATTCTACATGAAGAGATGGTATTGCCTTTGGGATCTAAGAATTATTCCATATAAGTAGTGATATTTCTCATATGCTCCTCTAACTACTCTATTGTTTGTTTATATTCCTCGTTTAGAGAAAGCATGTGGGCAGTAGATTCCTTGAACAAGTGTGCATCACTTTTGTGTGTAGATTTAACTAAATAAATAATTTTCATTTAATAATCATCCTAAGTCATTTATTCCATTGGTTTTACAAAAAATTTCAGGAAATCTCTACATATTGGACACCAGAAGCCCCATTGAAGAAATGAGAGGTTACTTGTTCCTTCTTTCCTTGCTTGGTTTTCATGTTTTGAGATGGCCTCAAAGTTAGGTGTTGTGTAATGTTTCATTTTCCTTGACTCACTTCCAATAAACTGTTGAATACAAAGGAAATTCTCTTTCGAGGTTGGCTCAATGTCGGGAATAGGTGTACTTTTAGATGGATGATAGAGAATTACATCTTGCAAATGGTGAGATGACTCATCTATCAAAGAAGATACACTTGGGAGATAACAAAGAACTAGAGACTGTGAAGGGTCAATTTCACCTTGCTCAAGAGTTTCAATGGGGTATTCAATGGTATTAACCTTCTTGTGGATGAGATTTTTAATGTGTTCTTCCCCTGCAATCTTTCTCTTTGAGGGTTCTTCTGAATGAGTGGAGCTCATGGTCTTCTTAGATGTATTCAAAGAGGAAGTGTGAGATACCTTCCTAGATAGGCTCAGGAGGCCACTAAACTCAATGAAAGCATTTATTTTTCTCATGAACCACTCTCTTGATCTTTAAATTACCGTTGTAGTCCTTTCCTTAAAATCACATGATTATTTGGTGTTCCATGGGATCATAGGAAGGGATGAGGATTTCATTTCTTAAGACTCAAGGTCAAACAAGTCTACTTCATTTTATTCAATTCTCATGATGAACAAATCATAATTACAATCCCTAATTTGGTCAACTATCATCCGCATATAGTCTTTTTTTTTTTCCTTCGATATCATCAATGAAATTGGCCCAAAGAGGTATTCAATTTGAGGTGCATGGTGTAATCCTAGAAAGGTGAAAGTTTTTGTATTTATTGTGATATCTAATTCAGGCTTAGATGTGTAAGAGTAGATACTAAGGGAAGTGAAAGAGGATTAAATGTTCGACACATCCACAAATTTCTTACATGACTAGATTCTAAAGAGATGGAAAAACATACACCCTTATTTTTATTATTTCTACATTGGACAAATACATGAGCTAATTACCTACATAATTCAAACATTATGATTTTGTCACTCGGGTACTTGGGTAGCCGACAAGGGGAAAGATCATAGATGTAGATCATGATGTAGGTGAAGGTGGAGAAGTGGATAAAATGGATCCTATATTTCTCAATCAATTCAACTACTTGAGAAGAGATCTTCAGCTCTGGATTTCCTTCAAGGAATTTGATTATGAACATGGTGAATGCATCATTCACTTTGTCAAACTTATAGTTGTTTTCTTTGTACGTGAGTTGTGGATACTTCTCATAGGAAAGTGATTTTTAAGATACATTAAGAGTAATAGTCAAGCCTTTGAAGGGTCTTGTGAAGGAAAGAGAATATACTAGGTAAGAATTCATGGTGAACTTCTTGGTGGAAGGAAAATGAAGCAACTACGATGGATGAATCATTGATAATATGCCCCCAATATATCACTTGGTTCCCTTGGATAGAAAATGGATTAACTGAGTCATCCAATCCTAGAATTATTTTATCATTTCCTCTCCCATCACCTTACTCAATAGGATAATGGCATCTAAATAAATTTCATGTAATTCACTTCTGGAAAATTTCTTGGGAACACGAGAAGGTTTTCTTCCTTGTTTATTCTTGTTAGCTTAAAAGATAACATATACACAATATATGTAATCAAATGTAATGAGGAATTAGAAAGGAAATATAATGAGACAATAACACCTATATGTAGTTTATAATAGATTCCCTCATATGTATAGGAATATTTGCTAAAGTTTTGGCCAACATCCATCATTGTGTACCACTCTATGTATGTCTTACATCAAGCTCAATATACCACATGAACACATGTTTGTAAAGAGTAGATAGATATGTTATCTATCAAAAATAAATTGATAAACAACATGTATAATGTAAAGTGCTAAAATAATATATGTTTACAGGTCCTAGTTTTTATTTTTACAAATTTATGAATGTTTTATATTATTGAAATTATGTCAATATTTTTGTGTTTTTATGTCTTTGAATGTTTATCTATGTACAAAAATAGGGCTAGTATGGGATATATACGATGATAACCTCCTAAAGAGGTGAATCATATGGAAAATAAGATGGATGTGTGGACCTCAATTGTGTAAAGGAATGTGACTTAAATGCAAGTGGTACAGTAGTAATTAGGTATGAAAAGGAGGCAAGAGAGAAGAGGTAGGTGAAGTAGAACCATGAGTAGTGTGTGAAGTAGCTTGAAATTACATAGATTAACCTTGGTAGGGGTGATCATAATATGACATATATTGTATTACATGATGATAATTAGGAACTTTGAAATAAGACTTGTTAGTGTTAAGATTAGAAAGTAAATCATGATCGGGATTTAGTGGGCTCATTCCATTGAATTACATTTGTATTAGTGAGATATTGTATAACATTTTGAATACTAACACACTAACAAGAGATGTGAACAATGTGTTATCTCTAAATCATAGCACCCTATGGTTTGCACAAGTGTGTGTGCTTGAGCTCACGGTGTGATTAGATAACATGGGTACTATCTCCAAGTTATGGGACTTGCTACTTGAGATAGACCTCCAGAGAAAGTTGGTTCTTGCTCCTAAACTACCTGCCACAATCTACTCTAATGTAGGCAAAACTATCTTGTCCTAATCTAAATTTCCAAGGGACTAGGGAGAGATTTCATGAAAAAATCCTACACTAAAGTGGTGATACACCAAAAAAGGAGGGTGTGAGAATATTCTTGAATGTGTTAAAAATAGAAGAAAAGTGTGTACTAGAAGGGGTGATAACGGTTCTCCACAATCTACTAAATGCATTCATAGTAATATTCCATACATACACAATAAAGATGAATCCTTGCAAGATTATAATATAGACACAATATATTTTTAATGATATTGAAGGGGCGAGAGGAATGTAAACAAACTCAAAGCAGGGAAGATACATCCACAAACTCATATTTATTGCTTCATGATATGCACACTTCATCTGCATACAAAATAGGTGCCTAGATCACCATGCAAGGATTCCACTACAAGGTCCTGTAACACATTGGTTTCACAAAGAAAATTTTATAGATTTTTGCTACTTAAAACTACCTCTCCTTTACAATGAGCCCACCACTCCAATTTATAGAATTAGAGGAGGGAGAGAGAGGAAAAATGGAAATCCCAAAAAAATTCCTCTTGCCACTTGTAAGATGTCATAAATGCATTGAAATGATGGTATGTTGCTTGAAAAATTCTCCCCATACTATCCCATAACTTGCAGCGGTGAAATATGTCGTGGCCATGCTTCATTAATGCATCCTAAGCTACCAAATAAATCACTGTTCGAACTCCAGCCACGCTTTTCTACAAAATCACCATTTATTCCTCATCAAATTCCATATTTCTTGATTTTTTTGCATTTTGCTTGGAACCATGATTCCAATGGTACCAATTTTGTGTGTTTTCGTTGAGAATTACAAAATTTATGGCCTTCTAAGTGCAGAGAACCAAGTTTTGGGTCTACCAGGACATTTACTGTCATTTAACGAGGCCGAGTGTTTAATTGTATGGAGGTGAAGATGTTTCTTTTATTTTCACATACCTACCCTCTGAAAGAGTTGATGGATCATATCGAAACTGTGCACCACAAGGAAGTTGCACTCAAGTTGAATCAAAATAGCTCCAACGTAATCACAAGTAAGAATCGATCAATAACTAAATAAACTTGCATAACTAAACAAAGCTTGTTCATAAGAAAAGACAGCGGAGTGTCTTGGCATACTCATAAATGAATAGAAAAGGGGTACATATAGGGTGCTGAGTAACCCTAGTGCATGACACATATGAAACCCTAAACCTAACCCATGTGAGATGACCCTCCAACATGAGAGGAGGACACATAGGATAACTCACACTAACACCCCCCTTCATCGAAGCTAGGGTAGTGGCTATGATGAGTCAGACAGAAGAGGAAGACACTCCTAAACAACTAAGAAAGATGTGTCAATGGGGCCCGGTAACTAAAGGCCTGATAAGGTGCCCATATACAAACACAATCTTCCTAGAAGAAGAAGAAGAAAAGGACTAAATATCCCTAAGAAGATGGGTAGCTACAGAAGACCTCACCCCAAGAAGAGACCGTAAGTGAAGAAACTTCATCTCAGTGAAAGGCTTGGTGAATAAGTCTACAATCTGATCAACTGTCTGAATGTACTAAATGTCAATGATACCATCATGAATAAGCTCCCGTATGAAGTGCATATGGATCTCAATGTGCTTCATCCACTGATGCTGAACTGGATTTCTGTAAATAGAGATAGTGCTCATGTTATCACAATAGATAATGGTCGGCCTCCGAAAGTGGATGCCAAACTCTGTCAGAATACCCTGTAGCCAAATAGCTTATGTGGCAGTGTTGACTGCTCCTCTGTATTCTACCTCTGTAGATGATATTGCAATTGCATTTTGCTTCTTGCTAGACCAACTAATAGGACCCAAACCAAGGGAGAAACTATAGCCAAGTAGATTTTCGATGATCTAAGTCACTAGCCCAATCAGAATATGTGAATCCAATCAAGTCAATATCAACCCCTCCATGATAGTGTATGCCATTAGCATAAGTGCCACGAACATAATGAAGGATCCATTTAGCTACTTTCCAATGCAGCTCATGTGGCTCCTGCATGAATCTAGACATGATCCCAACAGCATATGATAAATCTGGTCGAGTGTGAGTCAAGTAGATCAAGCTCCCAACTAACTGTCGGTAAAGAGTACCATCAACCAAGGGAGTAGAGCAATCTGAAACCAACTTAACCCCTGGAAAGAAAAGGAGTAGGAGAAGACTTGCAATCAGACATTTGAAACCGAGCTAGCAAATCAAGAGCATACTTAGGTTGCGAAATCAAGATTCCCAAGTCAGATTGTGAAATCTGGATCCCAAGGAAGTAATGAAGCAGACCTAAGTTAGTCATGGAAAACTTGTTGGCTAAGACAATCTTCACAAAATCAATAATAGAGGAAGAGTTGCCTGTGATCAACAAGTCATCAACATATAGAACAAGAATGAGTATGGAGTCATCTTACCATAGAATATAAACATTTGGATCAGAGTGACACCTAGTAAACCCTGATGTAAGTAAGAAGGAGTCCATCTTGGCATACCAAGTCTAAGGGGCTTGTTTAAGGCCGTAAAGAGACTTCTTTAACTTACAAACGAGGGAGGAATCTTGGACATAACCCGAGAGGTTGTTCCATATAGATCTCTTCCTCTAGGTCACCATGAAGGAAGGCACTCTTAACATCCATTTGATGGACTTTCCATCTATTTGCTGCGGCAATGGCTAGGGTCAGTCGAATAGAAGTCATCTTCGCAACCGGAGCAAAGGTTTCTGTATAATCAACCCTAGCTATCTAGGAGAAACCCTTAGCTACTAATCATGCTTTAAACTTTTTGACGTCTCCATCTACTCCATACTTTGTTCGGAACACCCACTTACACCAAATGATTTTTCTTCCTTTCGGAAGAGTGGTGAGATCCCAAGTATCATTCTTCATGAGAGAGGAATACTCCTCATCCATGGTAGAATCCCACTTAGGAATACCAAAGCCTCCTAGAAAGACTATGGATCGAAGCAGAGATGCGAAGAAGGGGTCCAACGAAATCGAGCGTGTACGTCTCATATCCGAAGTATCTCCAACTAAATCTCCAAAGACTTTGCAAATTTTTCCTAGCCCAAAGGGGACCAAGAGGATCGGGCTCGAGTCGAAGATTCTTCACTTGAGTGAGAAGGGACATAGTCCTCATCATCACTACTGTCAGAATTAGAAGACTCAAAGATCTGATGGTCGGGAGGATCTCGGAAGAGGAGCACACTCAACAAAAGTATCATCATCGATGAGTCGAATCAATCGGTGAGTGAAGAACCTCAATAGGTGGAGAAGTAGAAGTTGAAGAAGACTCGTCGAACTTAACACTTCTCTCAATATATAGCTCATGAGATGTAGGATTCATCAATCGATATCCCTTCATGCCATCAGGATACCCTACAAAGATACAAGGTTTAGATTGTGGTTCCAAGGCCTTACGTTTATTCTTGGGAATCGAGCCATAGCCTTGGATTCGAAGACTCGAAAGTGCTCAACATCAAGCTTGTATCCAAACCAAGCTTCAAAAGGTGTCATCCCTCTTACTGCCTTGTGTGGAACATGGTTCTGAATGTAATTTGCACAATTCACTGCTTCGGCCCAATACTGCAGAGGAAGAGACTTTGAGTGAATCATACAAGTGGCCATCTCCTTAAGAGTACAGTTCTTTCTTTTTTACGACTCCATTCTCAGTGAAGGGCTATAAGCAACTATATGCTGCGAGAGATCCCTTCGAAGTACAAAATCCATAAACCTATTGTTTACATATTCACCTCCATTTTCAGTTTGAAGAACCTTGATAGATCGTTACTCGCCTATTTCTCAAAAGAGAGCCTTAAATTCCTAAAAATGTTCAAAGACTTCAGACTTAAGCTTAAGAAAATATACCCAAGTATATCGTGAATAGTCATTAATGAAGGTTAGCACATAAAGAGCTCTAGTAAACAAAGGAGAAGGAAATGGACCAAAAAATCGTTGTGAACAAGATCCAAAGGACGAGTGGCTCTCTAGGATTTTCCTTTGTCAAAGTTCTTTTCAGGATGCTTTCCAAGGGTACAACCCTCATAAAGACCCTTAGAAAACTTGACACGAGGAAACCCATTGACCATTTCATTTTGACTCAATTGTTCAAGGTAGCAATAGTTTAGATGTCCAAAACGCTCATGTCATAGCTTACTAACCTCATTTTCATGAGTGAGCAAGGCAGTGGGCGTAGAATCAGAAGTAAAGTGGGAGAAGGTGTACAACCGTGAACGGTGATCTACCTTTCCCTCAGCCACTATAGTGTCATTGTTAAGCTCACGAATAATCACCGAGTTAGGACCAAATTCCACTCGCATTCCTTCACCAAGGTGAGTAATTTGGTAAACTGATAGGAGATTGGTAGAGAGATCAGGAACACTTAACACTTGGTTAAATGTTCCCCCATCCATCTCTACCGATCCACTACCGGAAACCGACATTGTCGTGTCATTACCCATTGTGATTTGGGACATTCCACAAGGTTCGATGTTGGAAAACTCAACATGCGAAGAACCCATGTGGTGCGAGGCACCAGAATCTATAATCCATGTCAATGAAGGAGCAACTTTGGCTACAAGGGCCTTTCCTTTCTTCTTATCATTTCTAGCACCTTTTACAATGAGACTCGCTCGTCCTTGAAGCACTTTGTTTTATTGATTCAGGAACACTTATTTTATTTTTCTCAAGTAAATGAGATAAGTGATCAATCTATTTCTTAAAACAGTGTTGCTCATCGTGACCAGTCTTCTTGCAATAGGAACACAAATACTTACTTTTCTGCGCCCTAGGCTCAGAAGTCGAAGTGTTTGTGTCATTTTTAGGTTTGATCTTGGTTTCTTTCTTAGGTTGATCCTTAGTTTCTTTCTTCTTTTCAGTCTTCTTTCCCTTGCTAGTACTTGCTACAAGGGCATGTGACTTGGACTTGAGAGACCCCATTTGAATGAGTTTGTCCTGTTCTCGAATGAGTTGGGATGAAAAAAATTCAAAGGAGGGCATTGTCCAAGTATCGCCCAAAGCAGCTTTTGTAGCATAGAAAGTTGACACAAAGACAGAATATTCAGGACCTAGCTTAGAGAGAATCGACAAGATCAGTTGAGAATCTTTCTTTTCTACTTGACATCCTTTTAACAATAATCTAAAGTGGACAAATTTTGAGAAGGCTTGTAGGTTTTCAAAGTCACTAGGATTTAACCCTAGTAGTTCGTTTTCCAACTCATGTGCTCTCATGTCATCTAGTTGTCCAAACATCGCATCCAAGTGTTTTCCACGCAGATGTAGGTGTTTCAGATGCCTCAATGTGGAAGAGAAAGTCAGGAGAAATAGACATGCAAATAAGACCTAAAGCTTCATCACTACGGTTTAACCACTTAGATTTTTCAGTTCATCATCTGGTTTAGTCTCAATTCCCATGGTGATGCGGTATAACCCTTTACCCCTTAGTTTCATTATTATTTTTTATCTCCATTCGAAAAAGTTGAATGGCATAAGCAAAGGAATTGAAAGTGCATCCATAATGAGAGAGAGAGAAAGAAATGTAGAAAAGAAACACAACCACCCAGGACAATAACAAGCCCCCTGCTTGCAGCACTTTATAGTTGAGTGCGTTGATTACAATCGTGTCCGTGCGTGCATTTTGAAACACTTGGTAACTTGTCTTGCAATTAGCGTAATAATGCGTAAGAGAGGAGACCACAACAGTGTTTTGTGAAGTGCAACAAAAGAGGAACACCTTAAACAAGCACAAGTAAAAAATAGAAAGGAGGTGAAAGCCAACCCTGGTGGTGAGAAAAAAAACGTCTCACATCGTAAAGGAAACCCCTTTTGCTGCAGACTATGGCGGACGCGCTCACTAGTCGCAAGCAATAATAAGGGTCAAATACAATGTTTTAGGCGACTCAAGATGAGTCCCGATGATCTTCGAGAATGCCGGAAAAGCGCTCGGAAGGAAAAAAAGGTGCTCGAGTGTCACCGCACACTTGAGCGCACGAATAGAGGAAAAAGAAAAATAATAATAACCAATAATGTGAAGAAATCGATCTTTTGAAACATCCAATTAACTTAATTTTAGAAGATAAAGGACAAAATCGATAATAACATTAGATAATTGATTATTTTAAATTTCTACTAATCTAAAATTAAAAAGGCTTATAATATTAAAATAAATAATTAATTAAATAGAAGGGCTCCTTAAAGAAGATCAATAAAGATTAAGCACTTTTTAAAAAATAATAATTAGAACTAAATGTTAATTAAATCTAACCTTTAAAAAATCCCAAAAATTAAACACTTTTATTAAAGGTCTTACCTTTATAATGTTTAAGCTCACTTTAAAAAAGGCCATGGGGATGTGTAAAGCTTAATGGAATAAAACTCAAAAAGCATCCGGTATATTAAAAGGCCACAACTACTTATTAAAAGCCACGACTTTATTTAATGAAACCCGAGTTAAAATATTTTGAGTTTTATTAGATTAGAAAAAATTAAAAAGTAACAAACGTACCTCATAAAATAAGAAAGTTACCAAAGAAGCTTGGGCTTTGAAAAAACGCGTGTTTTTTTGAGAGTTTGCTTTGCGTTGTTTGCTTTTTTAAATGTATTATTATTTGCGAGTTTGTTGTTTGCACAGGTAACCAAGAGTAAAACACATCCACGCAGCAGCAGGCCAAGCTAAAAAGGATAATGGGTGAAGCAAATAAAAAACACGGGTGAAAAAAACAGCAGGTTCTAAATGCAGGCAGGAGGGGATGTCCATGCAGCAGCAGTCCGAGCCACCAAAGGTCCAAGCTAAAGGGAATAATGCTACAATCCTCTTAACCAGGCAATGTAGAAAAATACACAGGCCAAAGCATACAAAAGGCAGGAGAGGTTGGAAGATAGGCCAAAAAAAACACAGATTTTCAAAAAAATATTAATTTTTGTAAAAAAAAACTGAATAAGACCTTAAAAGGAACCAACCTCAAAGTAGTGTTTTCCCACTAATTATGACTGTAACCAATGAAATCCAGCAGTGAAAAGAAAATACAAATCTACACACATGCACAAAGAACACAGCAAAACCGAAAAACTTTCCAAGAGCAAGAATGTTAGATACGTTAGCAAGGAAAACCAGAAAATAATGATCGAAAACTTGCACGAGGAGTTAAAAAAATGAAAAAACAAGAGTAATCACAACTCAAAAAAAAATGAGTGCACGTTTACCTGATCTCAGCTCTGATACCATGAAAGAGTTGATGGATCATATCGGAAACTGTGCACCACAATGAAGTTGCACTCAAGTTGAATCAAAATAGCTCCAACGTAATCACAAGTAAGAATCGATCAATAACTGAATAAACTTGCATAACCGAACAAAGCTTGTTCATAAGAAAAGACAGCGGAGTGTCTTGGCATACTCATAAATGAATAGAAAAGGGGTACATATAGGGTGTTGAGTAACCCTAGTGCATGACACATATGAAACCCTAAACCTAACCCTAAACCTAACCCATGTGAGATGACCCTCCAACATGAGAGGAGGACACATAGGATAACTCACACTAACACCCTCATTAAAAATAATAAATCAAGTTTTTTGGTGTAAAGAACATCGTGCCCATTCCAAAAAGTCAAATTTTGTAAAAAATGAAGCTCTGGGTCAAAAGATATGGCCGTTTGAAGTTCGAGGGTCTGATTTGAACTATTTTCCTTTGCATGTAGACATTTCAACTATTTCAAGTCCTTGTGTCTCATCTTTCCTAGAAAAAGTCTCATCTTTTTCCGATTCCCTCTTTGTGTGGTGATTTTGGCTTTTGATGTCCTGTCTGTCCTCTATTGGCCGGGTCATCGGGGCGTTGACTTCCGCCTTACCCGATTTGCACCGTGATCGGCCTTTTTGGCATTTCGAGCCCAACTGTTCCATGTGAACTGCGTGGATTAGACCAAAAATATCCAAATTAACTGATTTGCACTACCTGCAGCTTTTTAGTGATGCAGGTCCTGGCTGTCATGATTTCCCGTGGACTGTCTAGGACAAAAGAAGCCCATTTTCAGATTTTTTGCAATTTTTCCTAACTTCTTGGATTTTTCTTGGACAGGGAAGTTAGAGGAAGGCAAAGGGGCACCCAAACAATCCAAGTTTTTTACTTTTCACCATTTATGTTCCTCCAAGCTTACAGAAATCATGAAATTTATCCAATTTACCTTGAGGGGTGAATTTGGGATAACATAATGCGAGATATGATAGTCACATTAATAATTAGCATCAAAGTTCTTATTATGATGCTTGTAACTATCAACCTCAAACATTGGAGGGAGAGACATGAGATTGTACACAAGTAATTATTTAAGCATAATGTGTGGAGCACAAGGTAGACATATAAATTTCCTTTTTGTATATTATGGAGAAGTAGATATAACCACATAAGGATTACTTGGGGTATCAAGTTGTTCATCATCATTAGTATCAATGTAAAATTAAACTCCCTCAATGGGATTAAAATATAATGTACACAAATTTTCATCTGACATATTAAATGGTTCATCAAAATCATATCCATTGATATCATAATCTAAATCACAATATGTATCAATTTATTGTGGAAGATTAGAGATGTCTATAAAATCCATTGTTGTGTTTCCCCACGATTGGGCTTTTGGTGGCTCAAAGTTCTTTAAGGTGGTGTGCAATTGTTTATGATTAAATGGTATTGTTTATAGTGTTGTCTTCATAATATGATGATTTAATTTGTGCACTAATGGTGGCTCTACCAAAAGAGGTATTGCATTCTTGTCCTCTTTTTTATTAGATAAGTCATATTGTATGTCCAAAGGTATATCATTCAATATTGTAGTATGTTAATTGGATATATGTGTTATAACTTAAGGTACTCATTAATTTTTGGAATTTGAGATGATTGTACAATAGAATTTTTGTATCAAAGGAAGTAAATCCCTTATTCTCAAGTTGTTGTATTCGGTATTTTAAATTATATAAATAATTTTCACGGTGTCTATTAATTCCATTATCATTTCAAAATGGTTGACCTTTGATTTTGTCAAGACAATAGTAGGGATAGTGATGAGTAGGTAAAAAAGTGATTAACTACTTATCTAGTAACATATAAGATATAATATTGTTTACCATTATCTACAAACCAAAGAGGTGCCTTCTATTTTGGTTTCCTTAGTAATCGAGATTGATCTTGTGGAACATACACATTATTTCCTTTATGTAGGACTTTTACTTCACTTGTATGAGCACATGTATCATAAAAACATTTGTATAACATTATTTTTCATAGCCTTAGAACTATATTGATCATGATGCATAAATAAATTATTGACACATGCATTAAAGAGTCCTTTAGATCTGCTATATCATCTTTGAGATATATGATCTTAGTAGTAATACATTGAAATTAAACTTGAAAATCATGGTGTAAAACTTGAATATACTATAAGTTGGCCTTATGAACTATGTCATCATTACTAAAAGAAGGATATGAAAGAAAAGTTAAAATTAAATCCACATGAGATGGTGTCAAATTATTAGGGAGAATTGTTTCTTGCACTAATTTTGTGAGAGTGTCTCTGCATGTGTGATGATGTTGAAGAAAATCATATAATGAAACTTGGGAATTTGTAGCATGGGCCATGATGGAAGAAAAAAGGATATAATAAACTTCAATTAGGTAATAAATAATAATGATCACCATGTGGAGGGCTAATATGTGAGAGATCATAAATGATAAGACCCAAAAGTGATGTTCAACAAAAATTGATTGTTGTCAAACAAATAAAATGACCATATATGAAAATAATATCTTAATTCAATGAAACAAAAATAGATATTTTTAATCTAATTATAGGGAATAAAAATACTCTAAGGAATATTCCTAAAATGTATTTTTGATTATGCCCTAATTACTAAAAATGGTAATTTTGATTTCCTAAAATTGTGCTAAAATAAGTAAAAAAAATAGGTTTTCATTAAATATATTAAAAATAATATTAATCTCAATTTGAAAATAGAATTTTTATTCATGATATATGAAATGAAAGGTGATTCAGCAATTAGGAGTCCTAGAAAGTGATGCAAGGGCATCAAGGAAAGAAGTAACATAATGTTCAAAATGTCTTATTAGTCATGTCTATAGAGGAAAGGGAGATGAGAATAAGTCTTGAAGTCAAAAGTGGTCAAATGTTCGAAATTGTACTTTCCTCCTTTATAAATTCAAAAGTTTGAAAACTTGTGGTGAAGGATTTGGCATGATAGCATGATTCAAAGAGTCCTAGGAGGTTTTTGGGAGTATAATAAGTGTCTATACCTATTGGAATGAATCCTAGAGAGGAATAAGAGATAATGAAGTGTTGAAATGAGATAATTAGTGTTATTTTATATATATGTGTGGGCATGTAAAGGTCAAGTGAGTTATGTTGAGTCATCAAAATAATAGTTAGGGTTGATGAAAGAGGGGAGTTATGAGATAAATTTTAAGAAGAACCAGTTGGAGAATTCATTCCTTGAGGAAGAAGATGGGGGATCATTATGGATCATGAAATATTTTCGTAATATGAAAAACACAATGACTACTGCTTTTGCTTAATAGTAGATCAGTGTGACCGCATTTAATGTTTCCTTCAGATCTTTGAGTGGATTTTTTTGAAATGGTGATTAATATAGGATTACATCATGATGTTCTCAATGTGTTATTTCAAAGGATGAAAGTGAGTTTCTTGGGGTATTTTTATTACATACATGCAAGAATGCTAGACCAAGTAACATGATAAGTATGAGTTTTGCAAGAACTTGAGGTTTGTAAAGTGTGAATTGTCTATATATATTTGAATTTAGATATTGTGTGGAGGAATTTTAGGGTATTTTAGATCATAATATAAGTGATATTTATTGCTTTAATCCACCATGAAAGAGGGTTTCTTGCTGTTGAAAATTCCTTCTGAACTGTATATGCACGAACTAAAATTGTACATTAAGGTATTATGGAAATACAACATTTTTAATCATCATATAGTATGGTTGATGAGGAGATGTTATAGGAAATTTTTGTGAGAATGGATTCACGTTAGGTTTATAGTTACCTTTGCTCTAGTGTAAGTAGATAAGTCTGTTCTTTTAAACTGTGATTGTGTTACGGACGGAGTTACCAAAAAATTAAGAGAAGTAAAAATTTGATGATAATTTTTATTTCATAATAAACTATAAATATAGATGAGGCCAATATCATCCTATAGTAAATATTTTGGGTCTTAAGAACTAAAAATTTCATTTTGTGGGAAATTACACTTCGGGATTTCATTGTCACAGGACCTAGGGTTTGGTCTTTGAAGCATTAAATCATTAAATTTCGAGCGATTTGAAATTCAGGACTTTTGGGAAGTATATTAAAGGATTTTTAAGGGATTTAAATGTCCATTAGTTAAATTTGGAGATTTCTCTACCATTTCCCTATATACATTGAATATAGTGTAAGACTTGAGAAAACTAGTCATTTAACAAAGGAAATTGTGTTTACACTTGAAGTTGGATCATGAAACCTTGGGAATAGAGAGAAGATGAAAATGGATGCCTAAAATCATATAATTTTTTTTTAAATACTATTTACAATACATGTTATAGTTTATAGTGCGTGAGACCAGACCTAGAAGGAGGCTTTAGCATAGGAAACAAAGGTGAGAGTTTTGAGAGTGAAGATCGAAGAATTGGGTGATACAATTTGAGATACATTTTGTAAAACTTTAAGGATATTAGGATGAGTTTTTATTTTTTCTCAAGGGAGTATCTACAAGTGTCTAGCCATAAGCCAACCAAGCTACTAGTTGTTGAGAACTCTTAAGGGCAATTTTGAGTGGATTTCCAAATAATATGAAACTTGTGTTTGTTCTAACAAATGGAAACACTTTTAATGCATTGTTTGAGTTTTGAACTAGGGGAGAGGGGATTTAAAGGATTGATTAGTGTTTAAAAATCACACTTTTCTTTTATTTGGACAGGATAGTGAAAAACTAGAGGATGAAACAAGGAGATAAGAATGAGGATTTATAGGTAACTTAGTCAATTTACTAATTGAATTAGTATGTGTACATGGTGTGAGGGCAGGGCATGGTCTTTGTGGGGTACTATTTTTCTTTGAAAAAATAAATTGTGATAATGAGAACTATTCTAGACTCTGAAATAATCCCTCTAGAACATAAAATTGGACTAAATAAATGCCAGAGATTTGGATTATGTAATGAATGCATGAGATTAGTTTTTAACATTTAGAGAGGATAAATTGGCTATGGATCTCTACATCATGTGGTATGATACTTTATTTTTATTGATAGCAATATATTTTGAAGTTGTTGTGATTGGAAAAGTGACAGGTGGAGACCAAAAAGAAAAGATGGATAGAGAAGAACAAGTGACGAATTGGTAAAGTTGATATGAAAGAAGGAAAGAGAAAGAAAATAGAGAGAATCCTAGAGGAAGAGAGAAGAATTAAGAAAGAAATATGCATGGATGGAGGAATAACTAAAGAAGTTGAGAGAAGATGTAAAGAATTTGGAAGATTTGTTGATGCGAGAGGATATAGTAGTGGGATTTGTGATAAAGAAAGGGGTAAATGGCCTATATCTCATCTTGTCAACCATAATCATATGATACATTTGAAAATTATCATTAGGGAAAAAGAAAAAAGAAGAATAAAATGAAGAATCATGCTATAAAATAAAATAAAGAATAAATCAAAAAGTTTGTGTATGATATCTTACGAGAGGATGGATGAAGTCAATGAGAGTGTAAGAAAATAAAGCAAGGTAATTATGAGATATGCAATCTATTTCAAATGAAAAATTAAAATATTTTTTTGAATTCTCAAAAGGATGAAGTTAGCCTAGTAAATGATGGAGAAATGTGTGAAATGCATTTTGGGAATGAAGGAATGAGTCTAGGAAACATGATTATGCTAATGGTTATTAAAATATTCTTGGGGAGAAATAAGAAACTAGGTATGCAGGTAGAAGAAAATAGAGGAAAGGAAAGGAAAAGTGACAGTTAAAGATGTGAAACAATTTAAGAAGAATAAAATAAGATCTTAAAATAATCCTTAAACATGTTCTTTTAGTTTGAAGATAACAAGAGAAGTGTAGTGCATGAGGAAGCACTTGAGAAAGAAGAGGAAGAAAGTGAAGTGAGAAAAGAGAAAGATGAAAGAGAGGATAAATAATCTCATGATGAAGAGATTTTGGACCTAGAAAAGGGTCTAATGGAGGAAAAATCAGTTGGTAAAGTGAAAGAGAATGATGGAAAGAGGAAAATTGAATTGAATATATAGAAAACAACTTATTTGAGCCAAGAAGATGATGAGATTATGTTGGGAAAATATTATAGAGAGGTGGACCACATCAAGAGTCATGAAATACAATGAATATTTTTGTTTTTGTGTTTTATTTTGCAGGAGTAGCAGAGAGAGAGCTTGAAGATGAAAAAGGTGGAAAAGGAAATCAAGAAGAAAATAAGCAATATTAAAGAAAATGCAAGAATAAAGACTCAAGTATGGGATCCATGTGGCCAAAGAATGAGAAATGATAGTGGGAGAGTAGGAAAAAGAACAAGGACACTCAAGAAGACTCTAGAATCATCAAGAGAAACAAAATTGTAGGTTTCACAATAAGAATACAAGATTGCTTTTCTCCCCCTTAGAGTATGATGCGGGGAAATAAGGTAAGAAGTCACAAAATAACCAAAATTTCCTATTATGCATGTCTATAGAAGCATGGGGGATGAGAATAAGTCTTGTAGTGATGAAGAGGAGTCAAAAGTGGTCAAATTTTCAAAATTGTACTTTCCTCCTTTATAAATTCAAAAGTTTGAAAACTTTTAGTGAAGGATTTAGCATGATAGCGTGAGTTAAAGAGTCCTAGGAGTTTTGTGGGAGTGTAATTAGTTTCTATACCTATAGGAACGAATCCTAGAGATGAATAAGATCTAATGAAGAGTTGAAATGAGATAATTAGTGTTATTTTATGTATATATGGGCATGTAAAGGTCAAGTGAGTTATGTTGAGTCATCAAAATAACAATTAGGGTTGATGAAAGAGGGGATTTATGAGATAATTTGAAGAATAATCAGTTGGATAATTAATTCCTCAAGGAGCAAGATGGGAGAGGTCATTATGGATCATGAAATCTTTGTTTAATATGAAAAAATTGATATGACTACTCTTATCTTGTTTGATGTACATTTAGTGCTTCTTCCAGAGCTTTGAATGGATTATTTTGAAAAAAAATTTAATTAAGATAGGATTACATCATGATGTTCTTGGTGTGTTCTTTCTAAGGATGGAATTGAGCTTCTTGGGGTATTTTTACTGCATACATGCAAGAATTCGAGACTGTACAATAATAATTCCGAGTTTTACAAGAACTTAATGTTTGTAAAACTGTGACTTCTCTATATACATTTTCATGTCAAGATTTTTTGGATATATTTTAGGGTATGTTAGATCATAATAGAAGTTATATTGATGATTGTACTCCACCATGAAAGATTGTTTCTTTCATGTTTGAAATTCCTTCCTAAATTGTACTTGTGCCTAAACTAAAATTGTACATCGAGGTCTTGTGGAAATACAAAATTGTTGAATCATCATAGAGTATGGTTGATTAGGATATGTTATAGGAAATTTTGGTGAGAAGGGGTTCAAATTATGTTTATATTTTCACTACTCTAGTGTAAGGAGATAAGTCTGTTCTTTTAAATTGTGACAGTGTTGTTCGGGAAGAGTTACCATAAATTTAAGAGAAGTAAAAATTTGGTGACGAATTTTTCTTTCCTAATAAAATAGAAATATAGAGGAGGTCAATATCATCCTACAGTAAATATTTGGGGTCTTAATAACTAAAACAATTCATTTCTTGGGAAATTACACTTCTCTGGATTTCACTATCACGAGACCTAGAGTTTGGTATTTGAACTATCTAATCATTGAATTTTGGGGCAAACTTTGAAACATAGGATTGTTGGGAAGTATATTAAAGGATTATGAAGGGATTTAAAATGTCCATCGGTTAAATTCAGATATTTCTGTACAAATTCCCTATAGATACAATGAACCTAGTGTAAGGGTTAGAAAAACTATACATTTAACAAAGGAAATTGTGTTTACACTTGAAGTTGGATCATGAAACCTTGGGCATAGAGAGAAGGGGGAAATGGGTGCCTGAAAGTATATGATTTTTGTTTAAAACCTATTTTCAAGACAAGTTATAGTTGAAAGTTCTTGAGACCAAGCCTAGAAGGAGGCTTTAACATAGGAAACAAAGGTGAGTTTTGAGAGTGAAGATCGATAATTGGGTGATATAATTTGGGGTACATTTTCTAAAAATTTAAGAGTATTTGGAGGATGTTGTATTTTTTTAAGGGAGTCTCTACAAGTCTCTATCCATAATCTAACCAAGCTACTAGTTTTGAGAACTCTTAAGGTAAATTTTGAGTGGATTTCCAAATAATATGAAACTTGTGTTTGTTCTAACCAATGTAAACACTTTTAATGCATTGTTTGAGTTTTGAACTAGGGGAGAGGGGATTGAAAGCAATCATTAGTTTCTACAAGTCACACTTTTCTTGGATTTGGACATGATAGTGAGAAGATAGAGGATGGAACAAGGAGGTAAGAATGAGTATTTATAGGTAATTTAGTAAATTTACTATTTAAATTAGTATGTGTACATGGTGTGAGGATAGGACATTGTCTCTGTGGAGTACTATTTTTCTTAACAAACCAAGTTGTGGAAATGTGAACTATTCTATACTCTAAAATAATCCCTCTAGAATAGAGAATTGGAATAATGAATGCTATATATTTGGATTATGTAATTAATGCATGAGATTAGTTATTCTTAACATGTAGAGAGGATGAATTGGCTATGGAGCTCTACATCGAAAAGAGACCCAAAGGGTAGGAAAAACCTTAAGACCCTAGGGATATTTTTGTAAAGTAGAATTGGGGAAGGTGATAGATAAAAATCAGGGGTGGATATGAATATACAATAAATATTTGAAACCCAAGGAAACTAAAGTTTGAACCAAAAAAATTGATGTAGTTTTTCACTCTTATTAGAAAAATATCTAGGTTTTATGAATTAAGTACACTAAAAGGATTTAAAGGGGAGCTAGAGGAGGTTATTTTGATTAATTAAATTTCAAAATTAATTATGTAATATTATAATAATTGATTAATTATTATATCTAATGTACAAAATAATATATGGACTTGAAAATAAACAAATATACTATAGAAATTTTTAGGAGCGATGGAAGTAGGGAGTGCATAGGTTGCGAAACTTTGAATCTATTTGAATGAGAAAACCATGGCAAGGAGATTCCACCTAACCAAGACCATGAGGAAGGTGAGATTATTGAGGGTGGTAAGATCAATGTTGTAAAGATACAGTAGGTACCCATCTTTTGGGTGGGTATTTTTAAAAATGGAGCAGATTAAAAATTATAAGGGTTTGGTTCTTCATCCTAGAAAAGAAACCTTGGGGATTTTTTTTTGATATACTTGATTTAGTGATGGATATAACACTTAAAATAATGGAGAATTATCTAGTTGGAAATTTTGTATGGGAAGGCCTAATGTTGATGTTATTAGCTATTGGAATGTTCAAAAAGGGGCTCCTTAGGGAATTTTTAGGTAAGTGCTATGCCTAATGGTTTTTCTATTTAATATTAATAATATTGAGGATGATTTGAAGATCCTTATTGAAGGTCCCTGGTTATTTGTTAAGTTGGGGATTTATATTAGAAAATGGTCTCCTAGCTTTAATATCAAATAGGAAAATTTTAATCAATTTCCATTATTGGTTAGACTCCTAGGTTTACCATTGGAATTTTGGGATGAGGATATCTTAAAGGGTATTATTGCCTCATTGGGTAATTTTGTGGCCTTTGATAATGCCAATGAAAAAATCAGATTGATATGTGCAATATTTTGATTATACACTTTGAGTCTTTCTTTCCTCCCTCCATAACTCTTAAATCTAAGTTGGGTCGATGGACACAAAAAATGAATTTGAAAGAAATCTAATTAAGTGTTACAAGTATTAAGGATTGGTTCATTTGGCACAATCATGTCAAATAGTAATATCTTAGTTTTGGAGGGAAACTAAGACTTCAAATAAGGAGATCATGAGAAAGGAAAAACAATAGTGACTTTAGAACAAGGTGATAAATCACTTGAAATCCTATCCCCAACTAAAACGAAACTAGTAAATGTTAAGATCACTATGCTAGATGAAATATGCAAAAATATTTGAATGATGAGACAAAGGGTAGTTTGGTATTTAAAGAAAATTATAAAGATAGATTTGTAGTTGTTAATGTAAAAAAGTAGTAGTAGATTTGTAATTACTCGATTATGCAATCAGAAGTGCTTCATGAAAGGTTTAATAAATCCCCTCTAGTGAGAAATCTAGACGCATATTTGGAAATGATAGATATGGAAGAAGGAAGGATAAATTTGGAAGAGAAAATTAAAGAGATTATTTTGCAGAACCTTCATCGTTGAATAATTGTTTAATATATATAGAATTCGTTAGTAAAGTTAATGAGATTGATAGGAATTTTACTAGTATTAAAGGATTTGTTCAATCTCCACAAATGGTAAAGTGGAAATTAATAATTTGAATAGTATTAAGGGGATTAAATTATGAATATATCTAATTGATCAATGTTTTTCAGATGATAACAATAATAAGGTGACCAAAAAGAGGATAAAAATATAAAGGGACCTTAGGTCATGTTTAGATAGGAGAAAGTTTGCAAAGAAATAGAAGAAATCCCATAATAACAATGAAGCCTGTGGGAAAAATTTAGACTAAATAAAAAGAACTCAAAGGCTAATACGAAATTAGATGTAAATTTTTTTAAGAAAAAGCATAATCCTCGTAAATGAATTTGATATTATGGAATGTTAGGGGACTTAATAATACCTCAAAATGTAGAATTTTAAAATATCTCAAGGCTAATAAATTATTAATGTGATGGTGTTACAAGAAATGAAAATGAGTGATATTAAATTTCTAAATATTAGACATTCCTTTTGGAAAGGTTTGGAAGGAGAAACTATGAGTTTAGTTGGGGCTTCAAGAGGGATATTTATTATTTAGGATCCTAATTTATTCAAGCATACTCCTCTTCTTTGCATGGAAAATCATTTAGCTCTTCTAATGCATGAATTAAAAAAGAAATGGTTTGTATTTTATCTAAAATTTATGATCCTAATAATATCTTAAAGAGAAATCAGTTGTGGAATCATATATTTCCTTTTCATAATATTATTATTATCTAAAATTATACCCTTGGGTTAATTTTTGCTTTAATAAGCTTAAAAATGGATTAGCCCTTTTTGCAGTGTCCTGATGACCATATGGACGTCAATTTGCATTTTCTAAATGCACTGACCATTGGTATTCAAAAAGTCGTGGGAGCGCAGTTTAAAGGGATTGATGGATTGGTTATGAAAGTTGATTGACGTTCATTTGCTGATCAAATTTAAAATCGGTGGTCGGTGGGGACATATGGTGAAGCTCGAGGTCCATGCCCAAGGGCCATGTGGTAGAAAATCACTTATCAAGGTGGGTTACGTGTCTCTTTTCAAAGGGGATGAGCTTAAAGGGATTCTAAATCTACGGGATAGGCTACATTTTTATTTTATGTTGGAGTCTGGAAAATTTAGAAAAAAAAGGGGACATGTGGCACATTAAAAATCCATAAAAATTTAAGTCCTCCAAACTTAGAAACTACGATGTGAAGAGCTACGTGGTGCCATTTCATTGGTTCACCCTTTGTAGTCCAAAAAAGTGAAGGCTAAGAAAATATGACATCCTAAAGTCACGTGGAGCTTTTTATTGGCTCACACTTTGTGTTTATCGAGAGGATATTATAAAATCTCTAATAGTGCATCAAGGTGTGGGGATTCCTCATTGGCTGATGATTTTGGATATTAGAGGCTAGAAAAAGGACCGACACTATAAATGTTTGGATCCTTCTCATTGGTTTGCATTTCACAATGACTAGTCAAACATGTGATTCGAAGGAGTGTGGATCCCTTTCATTAATATGTGTGTCACAAGATCTGACTAGGGTGATTTATTTAGAGCCTTCTAATTATCTCACATTTCAAAAGAGACATAAGGTAAAAAAAAGTACAATTTTTCAAAGTGTGAAGAGGTGTGGCATCTTTATATTGATCTGTATTTTTAACACAACATATTTTTAAAGTCAAGGAAAAGAAGAAAGGACAGATGACAAGGAAAGAAGTAAAGCCTTATATTGTGAGCCAATTGGAGGGTGACACTTGGAAAAAGGTGAAACAAGCACATATGGTAGATTTGATCCCCTAATCAATCATAGGCTTACCACATGTCAAATTTTGTGCCTCCCGATAGGTAAATATTCAAATGGCCATATCTTTTGATCCTAAGCTCCAAATTAGACAAAATTTATATCATTGGAAATTTCTCATCGATCCCTTAAATTTGACATCATTAAAATATAATTTTTGTGGTATTTTTCAGATCAAAAGTGAAAACATGGATTTTGGAGGCAAGGAGGGTTGTTTTGACACATAAATGATCAAATCAGGTAGCTCAACCACCAGAATTGATGAAGCTTGGCTTCATTTTCTTCTGTAGGAAAACATAGACTAAATAATGGCTATGCAAGGTGCACATGTTCTTTGCATAGGAGTTTAATGTAATTTATTGGTGGTTGAAGTCCAATAAATTTATATACCTTCCCTTTTCCCTCTTCTTTTTCTTCCTTCTCTTTCACTCGATCTATATCTGGTAAAAATATTTCATTTTGAAAGGGGGAAAATAATTATGGTAGAAAAAATCTACCATTTTTTTAAAACAAATTTCTTTATGCCTTTCTAGAGGACTACTTGCATGAATATCATGACCTTTCTCTTGTAATAGAATGATTTGTGCATATCAATGAAGCAATAGATGCAAGTTTTGGATGTATCTTTCATTGTGTTTATTTACTTTCTTCTTGCCTCTTTATTCTTGTTGTAGGTGTATTGTGTCTCTCTACTCATTGTGAAGAGTTCATTATAGTTGTGCTTCTATGGAAATGATGTTGTAAATGTTGTTGTTAAACTGTGGAGAACTGTTATCACCCTTTCTAATATGCATTTTTCTCTCATTTTCACACAATGGAGAGTTGTTCTCACACCCTTCTTTTAGTGCATCACCTCTACAAAGGTGTAGTTTTCTGTTACTTTCATGTTTTCCTTTTCTCTAGTCCCTTGAAAGTGGTATATTAGGAGTATTCATTATTTTACTTTCATTAGAGTTAGCTTGCACTAGTTAAGGAAGAGGAACCATCCTTCTTTAGAGGTATATCTCAAGTAGCAAGTCCTACAACCCTAGAGATAGTACCCATGTTACCCAGTCACATTTCTTGACTTTACGCACTCACATGTTAAGTATTAAGAGGGTGTTGTGATTTGGTTATAAAAATTATCTCTAGTTCTAATTTTTTTGGTGATAGGGATTATAACACTCCTCTTACCCCTCTAGAAAAGAAAGGAGGGTTAAATAATTATACAGAGGGTATGTAACACTTTAACAATTTTATTTTTGTCAATAATTTCATGGATGTTGATTTGAAAGGGATCAAATTTACTTGGACTAACAGAAGAGTTGGTAAGAAACTTATTCAAACTAGATTATACATGTTTATGGTATCCATGGATTGGTTTCATATGGATATTTTCTTATTCACTCTTCCCCATATTGGTTCTAATCATAATCCTCTTTTTCTTTGAAAGTTCAATATAGAAATGGACATCCTTTACAATTTTAAAAAAATTGTTGACTCATGAGGATATTTATAATTTAGTTAAGGATTGGTGGAATATAAAATTTCATTTTACCACTATGTTTAGAGTGGAAAAAATGTTATTGAATGTTAAAATAAATATTAAATATTGGAATAAAAGTGTTTTGGGAATATCTTTATTACAAAGGAAAAAATGAGGGAAAATTATTGGAGCTTTAGAATGTTATAGAAAGCTTTGGGGAGGAAAGTGATATCATTTAAAAGGAAACGTGAATTATTTCATTTTACCATTCCATTTTGGCTAAAGAAGAAAATTTTTGGAGGCAAAAATATAGGATAACTTGGTTAAAGGAGGGAGACAAGAATATAAATGTTTTCATATATCTACTCTAAAAAGGAGTATTAATAGAATTATAATTATTAAGAAAGAAGATATATTTTTGATAGACAAGTTTGATGATATTCATGAAGAGGTTGTTTCTTATTTAAAGTATTTTTGGCTCCCATGAACTCTCAAAATTAAGGTAATGAAGGAATTTTTTTGATTGTATTCCAAACATTATCTCTGGGAGGAAGATAATCTTTTGCTCTCCAAAATTCCGTCTAATGAAGAGATTTATTTTTCTATGAAGTTTATGAATAAAAAAGTCTCCTAGCCTTGATGTATTTCATATTTTTTTCCACTGTTTTTAGGATATTATCAAGGAAGATGCTTATAAAGTAGTTAAGGAATTATTCCCTAAGAAATCTATGTTGAAGGACTTGATTTTTACTTTTATTTCCTTAATTTCTAAGGCTTCAAATGTTATAAAATTTAACAATTTTTGTTCTATAATTCTATGTAATACCATTTACAAAAATTAGGGCTCTAAGATTAAATTGATTATGCCCTCTTTAATTTTGGATCAACAAGTTGGCTCTTTTATGGGAAAAAATTCATAATGTTGTCATTATTAAATAAATTATTCATTCCATTAAGTAAAGGAAAAAAATAGGCTATGATTATTAAGTTGGATATGGGTAAAGCTTATGACAGGATTTAGTGGATTTTTCTTGATAAATTGTTACAAATATTTGGTTTGGATGATTCCTTCGGATAGTTGGTTAAGGCTTGTATCTCTATAGCTCATTATCTATGTGTTGATTAATGGATTTCTTGTTGGTTTTTTTTTCTAAGTTGGTCAGTAAACTCTTCAACTTTGGAATTATCCACATAATCACAAATTAATGTTGTTGTTCTACTTTCTATTATAAAATGATAGAGATATCTAGTGCATGAATTTTTCTTTTTCTTATAATCAACAATTGTAGGAAAGGAAAGAATATAAACTCACAAACACCAACAAGTTTTATCCTGGAAACCTCTAGAGGAGGAAAAACCAGTCGGAAAGGAAATTTCTCTTTCTTCCCACTTTTATTGGCCAATTCAAAACAATAAGTACATAATTTACAATAAGTATGAAAGAGAAGTAGATAATATCTCACACTTCCTCCCAATTACTTTCTTTCTCTATCTCAACACTCCTTTCTTCTAAAAACACAATTCTAGCACTAAGAACTTCTTGCTCACTTGCTTTCATGCTTCGATGCCCTTATTCTCTTCTACAAACATGTATTTATAGCCTTTCTCATGTCCTCCTATGCACTAGAGAATGGGAAAGGTCATGGAGGAGAAGAGACATGGAAAACCTTTCAAATGTTGGGGTTGTGTGTTTCATATTTGTATTTTATGTCCGAAATAGCTGAACCGCCGCCTAATGTAGACCGGTGGTCTCGGGACCTATTATTATAAAGAAAGAACCTTCATGTGTTTATTTTCCTTCTTCATGTTGGTAGTCTGATGAAGTAGAGTCATTTTGGATCCGTATGGATCACACCTCCCCTTCTTAGGAGGCTTTTAGTCCCACAAAATCTTAGAGGGGGAGTAGATGAGGAAATAATTCCTTCACTTGCTCCTTCAAGTACCACCGGGTTTGCCTTGGAGTCTTTCCTTTCATTCCAATTTACCAAGACTCTTATGGACCTCTCCTAGTCTCTCGACCTTATGCTACAAAGACTACATCCTCCTCCAATTTTCCTCATGAGTCAAAACACAATCCTCA
The DNA here is from genome assembly GCA_018340775.1 of Taxus wallichiana var. yunnanensis. NCBI lineage: Eukaryota > Viridiplantae > Streptophyta > Pinopsida > Cupressales > Taxaceae > Taxus > Taxus wallichiana. The sequence goes on along the minus strand of CM031234.1, from coordinate 906,141,266 downwards.
ATAGAAGGTAGCAAATGTAGTCCTTCATCTTCATCTAGAATGGATGGCTCATATAGTTACAAGCTCTCACAGTTTACTATAGAGTACATCCTCATGAATGACAGAAAATCAAGTCGAAAAACATTTTCTCCAACCTGCTCTAATATGGTGAAGGGCCCATATCGTAGTGGCTTGAGCTTCAATGCTTGACCTTGTAGTCTCTCCTTGCTCAAGTAAAGTAAAACTCTATCTCCAACATGAAGGTTATGTTCCCTCCTATGTTGATCATGCCTAGATTTTTACTTGGCTTGAGATTTCTCTAGTTGTTCTTTGACTTTGAGATTGATTTTTGGGTCCTCTCAATAAAAAAAATTTCTCTAGTCACCTTTGTGTCTCGTGTCTCCTCCTCATCCTACTACCCAACCATTGTGTCTAGCAGATTTATACGTAGATATCCCAAGCATGCTTCATATGGTGACTTCATAGTAGATGTGTGTACTACCCATTATAGGAATGTTTAATTTAGGCTAAGGACTCATCCCAAGTCCTTGGGTATTTGTTGTTATACCCTCTGCTCATGTCCATCGTTTTATGGATGGAAAGTTGTGCTCTCTATAACCTGGTATCCATCTTGTCCCACAAAGTAGTCCAAAACTTCCCCAAGAACCTAGAATCCTATTAGAAACAATAGACTTTAGAAAACCAAAATGTACCCATACATTAGCAAAGAAAATATATGTTGCCTCATGTGCTTTTACCGTCTGTCTTTTACATGCCATAAGAATACACATCTTACTAAAAATATCAACAATAACATAGAGATAGTCATGGCCATGTTTAGACATAGGCAATCCTCCTACAAAATCCATGGAAATGTCCTCCCATGGATGAGTAGGTACTAGAAAAGGTATATACAAACCCTCCTTCCTAGTCTTAGGCTTGCTAGTATAATAAAGTTTACATTCATGTATAAATTTTGATACTTCTTCTTGCATATTGGGCCAATACACGTACCTTTGCAAATGGGCTAGGGTATTACCAACGTTGAAATGTCCTACTACTTTCGAGGTATGTGCTTCTCTCATCAATAGAAGTATTTCTTCTTTAGGCATGCAAAGCTTCCCCCATCATGGTAGAGCATCCCATCCTTGAGATAACGATATTCAATCCCTTTTCTTTCATTACCTTGGGACTCGCAATTTGTTGAAATGTCACCCCAAAGTCTCTATCCTAGGCATATGCCTCTCCTGAAGCTTCCTTCGTGAAGGGATCAATCTAAGAGATAGTGTCTAAACAGAAAAATTCTCCATGTGTTGGCGTCCTAGACAACATGTCTACCACCAAATTTATACTACCCTTCTTGTATTTTATCACCAAATGGAACTACTTGAAGGAACCCCATCTATTTGTAGTTCCTTGCCTCACGTAATTTAGACTATGCTTGCAAATACTTTGGAGAAGTTTTGGTCAGGCGTGCACAATAGTTTATTTACCCTACAAATAATGCTTCCATTTTTAATTTCTTGAATTAGTGCATACATTTCCTTATCATATATTGAATATAATTTAACTGCTGAAGTGAAAGTTTTGTAATGATAGCATATGGGTTTACCTCCTTGAAGCAACATTACGCCCATAACAGTAATCACCGGCATTTGTCTCTACTTCAAAAGGCTGCTGCAAACTAGGAAGAGCAAGGACTGGAGCATGACTAATCTATTATTTCAATAACTCAAAGGATTTGGCTTGTTCATTACCCCGAGTCAAAACCCTTACTATTTATGGCCATTATTTGTAGAGGTGCTGCAATTGCAGAGAATCCCATAATGAATTTCCGCATGTACTTGTAATGCTCCTAAAAAGCTCCTAGTCTCTGTGGATCCTATTAGTGTTGGCCAATTAGTGATGGCTTCCAACTTCTTTGGATCCACTTATAGCTCTCCTCCTCCAACCACATGCCTAAGATAGACAAGTGAATTTTGGAAAATTCACATTTCTTCATATTACAAAGTAGTTATTTCTCCCTGAGAACTTGCAAGACTTGTTGTAAATGAGTTAGATGTTCTTCCCATATGGCACTAAAAATAAATATATTGTCTAGATATACAATGACCCATGAATATATGAAATCCCACAATACATCATTCATCAATCTCATAAATGTAGTGGGTGCATTGCATAACCCAAAAGGAAGTACTAACCATTCATACAAACCATGTTTTTCTTGAAGGAAGTCTTCCATATATCCTCCTCCATTCTAACTTGGTGATAACCTAACTTGAGATCCAACTTCGTGAAGAATTTGGCATGTTGAATTTGGTCCAAGAGATCATCTATGTGGGGAAGTGGATATTTTTTCTTTATGGTGATCTTGTTCAAATTGTGGTAGTCGATGCACATTCTCCAAGAACCATCCTTCTTTGGCACCATCACAATAGGTGAACCACATGGTGAGGTGCTTGGACGTATCACCCTTGGTCTAGTAGTTCCTAGAGTTGTTTCTTTACTTCAGTAGTCTCAAGCAAGGATTTCCTATTCAACCCAATGTTTAGTAGAGGGGACTCTGGTAATAGTGGAATCTCATGCTCTACTTCCCATTTTGGTGGTAACCCACTGGGAGCTCAAAAAACTTCCTGAAAAGATTGAATAATACTATCTAAATCATGTTTTCCCTAGTTAGAAATCTCTGAAACTTATACCTCATCTTTTTATCCTTTAACAAAAGTAAACAAAATTGATCATGATTTTCCTAAATAAGTCATTTTACTTGGTTAGAACTCACCATAGTAACCCATGTCTCATGTTGGTGTGCTCGGATGTTGTAGTTGATACCATCCTTGACCCATCCATACCATTTTTCCCTTCTCATAAATATAGCATCCCTAATATACAAGTAAGGACTTCCGAATACAACATCAAAAGCATTAAGTGGAATAATGTCACTTCCAAAACATCAATATACTGGGATTTTATCACAAAATCAACCTTACATCTTCTTTTTTTACATGAATTTCAACACCCTTCTTCACCCAACCAAAAGTATAAGAGTGTGGATGCTCGTAAGTCTCAAGACCAAGATTCTTTACAACTGCTTTAGAAATCAAGTTAGACTGAGAACCGATATCAACCAAAGCATTTACCTTAGTTCTCTTGATCTAAATTTTGATCTAGAATAGTCTACTCATCTCCTCTTCCTAGCTATCCATGTTAGTGGCTATGCATCCAAGCCTTTTGTCTACATCAAATTCATCTTTGATTTCCACCTCCCCTTCTATTTTTACAGTTTTCATGGACTTCTTTGAGTCCTTGGTTCAATTCTTCAGATGTAACTTCCAACATGTAGCATCAGTATGACCATTTATATCATAGTTCTTACAAAAATTCTTAGGATATTTACAAGTATTTAAAGTAGTGCCAGCTTGTTTACCTTTCCCTTTCCACTTATCCTTGTTACTTGTTTTCCCATACTCTTTTTTTCTGCTGATTTTTCGACTACTTTCCCCTTGTCTCTACTTCTCCTTGCTTATTTTCATCATCTATGTAGTATGGCTGCACACATGCCTCATTGAGATCTTTGGGATTTGTGGAGATGAAGTTTCTTTGAAGGTGAGTGATAAGTCCTCCTAAGTACTTAGTCAGAATATACTCATCCTCCACGTCCATGTTCAATAGCATGGTCTTCCTCAAAAACTCTGTAGTATAGTCTTGTACACTTTGACCACTGCCTTCTCTAAAATAATGCCATTTAATCATTTGGTCAGTCTTGTGGCCAATAGGATAGAAGTTAGCTCTAAGTAATTCTTTAAATTCTTGCCAAGATTTCATAATAGGATGCTTCTTCTTTTCACAAGTGGTTAGATGGGTTTCCCACCAAAACAGAGCATGTCCCTCCATTTTGAGATGTGCAAAGGTGATCCTATGTGCCTCAGTGACATTATGGATGCTAAAGTAGACTTCTAATTGTTTTAACCATTTATCAAGAAACTCTGCATCTACTTGTCCTTCAAAGCTTTTAATCTCAACTTTAAAAGGAGTATGATCATATTTTACCTTTTCTCTTGCATTTGAAGTCTCTTCTTCATGCTCTTCCCCATAATCTTCCTCATGGTGGCTCTTCCCTATGCCAAAATTTTTAGCTAATCCTCAAACCACTAAGTCCATGGAGTCTTTCTTGATAGAAGCCATCTTTTGCAAATATGCAAGTTCTTCTTGCCTTCTAAACATCTTATCCATCATGGTCTCTAGCATCTCGATTCTATGGACCAAGTTCTCTTCCTCCATTTGTCCGCGAATTCTTTGTTTCCATTTTTTTGTAGAAATTTCGGGATCGCAAGGTAAAGCCTCTTCATCTTTAGATCATGTCACATCATACATAAATCCAAGAACAAATACCACAATCCTGGATACTTGTTAGCTATGATACCAAAATGATCTCAGTAAACTCTTAAAATTTAGAATTATCTACGAAATCAAAAATTAATGTTGTTGTTCTACTTTCTATTAGAAAATTACAGAGATAGCTAGTGAATGAATTTTTCTTTTTCTTATAATCAACAATTTTAGGAAAGGAAAGAATATAAACTCACAAAAACCAGCAAGTTTTATCCTAGAAACCTCCAAAGGAGGAAAAACGAGTTAGGAAGGGAAATTGATTTTTCTTCCCACTTTTATTGGCCAATTCAAAACAATAAGTACAAAATTTACAATAAGTATGAAAGAGAAGTAGATAATATCTCACACTTCCTCCCAATTATTTGTTTACTCTATTTCAACACTCCTTTATTCTACAAAACAAAATTATAGCACTAAGAACTTATTTCTCACTTGATTTCATGCTTTGATGATCCTATTCTCTTCTACAAACATGTATTTATAGCCTTTCTCATGTCCTCCCATGCACTGGAGAATGGGAAATGTCATGGAGGAGAAGAGACATGAACAACCTTTCAAATTTTGGGGCTGTTCATTTCATACTTTTCTTTTCTTTTTGAAAGAGCCAAGACCTCCACCCAATGTAGACTGGTGGTCTCGGGTTCACTGCCCTAGATGGGAGGTGGTTCAGAATTAACCTCTTTGCTCTACACAAAGCGAAGTCATGTTACTATAAAGACATAACCTGCATGTGTTTATTTTCTTTCTTCATGCTAACTGATATGATGAAGTAGAGTCATTTTTGGATCTCTATGGATCATAAGTACTAGGGGAATTAGATGAGGAGACCCTCTCTCCCCCCTTATGTTCATCAAGATGGATAGATCCTTAAGTAGGGATCTAAATATGGTTGGTCATAACAAATTTATTATAAGTATCTCTCCATGTTCTGTTGTGAAAATGTAGTTCACCAACATTATGTTGATAATATTATTCTTAATGTGGAATATTTTTGTGCCTGAATCTATTAGATTTAAAAGATTTTGAAATAATATGAAGTGGTAATGGGTCATAAAGTGACTTACGGAAAATATTTTTCTTGTTTATAAATACTTCTATGTAGATGGGCATGAAAAGTGTAAATACTCTTGAATTGATTCTAAAAGTATTCCTAATTTGTATTTAGATATGCCTCTTGGTATTAAAAACCTAAAAATATTAGATAGAACTTTCTATCTGATTGGTTCAATAAGAAGTTAGTTGGGTGGAAAATTGTCTTGTTCTCTCAAGCAAGAAAAATTACTTTATCGAAAATGTCATTACAAAGTCTTCTTTTGTGTGTGTGTGTGTGTCATGTCTCTTTTCCATTTGTTGGTTAAAGTGGATAATAATTTTGAGAGAATTTTTAAAATTTTCTTTGAACTAGATTTGAAATCAAAAATGAGGATTCCCCTTATTTCTTGGGAAAAAGTTTACAAACCCAAATCTTTGGGGGAGTTAGGCTTGAGAAGATTGGTTTGGATGAATAATACCTTGCTTTATAAGATGTACTAGAGGTTATTGAATGAAAAAGGAGTGTGAACTAGGATTCTCCAATCTAAATATTGGTATGGCTTGAAAGGGGAGGAGTGGTTGTTTTATCTCGCCTTTACAAGGATTTCCATTTTGGAAAGCTCTTAATTGGTCAAAGGACATTCTCATTAAAGGAAGTAAATGGAAAATTGGTGATGATAGTAAACTTGGTTTTTGGATGAAAAATGGATTCTAGAATACTCATATTAAGTATGTAACTCCTTAAAATGACATTAGAGAGGTTGTTAGATCCAAATATGGGATTAGAGTGAAAGATTACTTGAATCTAAATAGCTCTTTAAAAGGTGGAAGAAAATTATTCTTGAGGATCCTAATTTTTGGATAAATTTAAGAAGTTTAATGAGCTCCTTGATGGTTACTTTGTAAAGGATAATGAGGTTGCTGATAAAATTATTTATTTCTTTGAGATTAATGGGGATTATAATGTTAAATTTTCGTATGGACTTTTCTTTGAAGATGAGATATATGAATTCACTTGGAATAGAGTATAGAATAATAATATCATCACAAATATTAATTTATTTTGGTGGATTATTTTACATAACAAAATTATTAGAGTGAATTATTTGGTCAAGAGGGATTTCTCTTTGGCTAATAGATATGTGTTGTGTGAGAAAGATTTAGAAAATTTTCCGTATCTCTTCCTTCATTTTCCTTTCTCCTATAATATTAGAAAACATATTTTGCTTTTTTAGTTTGATATGGGTTTTTCCATGACTATTCATGAGTTTTAGACCCAATGGATATGTCCTTTTAAAATATTGGGGATTAAGTCCCTATGAATGTTATTTTTCTTTCCCTTTTTGGAGTTTATGGAAGGAAAGAAATAAGAGAATATTTACTGAGATAAAAAGAGTAGTTCTATTTAGGTGGCTAAAAACTTATTTCAATATATAAAGGAAAATTTTGCTATAATAAATCATAAGCAACACCCAATTTTTTTTTTAAGAAAGAGGATTGTGTCTCTTTAAAGTGGGGTTTGTCTACTGATAATTAAAATCTAGATGGTACTCCTAGATATAGGGTTTGATGGGATCCTCCAGAGGAGGATTGAATTAAGTTGAACTTTGATGGGGTTGCTAAAGGAAATTATTGGAAGGCTAGAGGTGGGGGTATTTTTTGGATTCAAGAGGTAGAATGGTGTTGGATTTCTATAGTAATTTAGGATTACAATCAAATCATTATGTGGAAGTTGTTGTGGTTTTCTAGGTATGAAGTTGGAAGTTGAAATAAATTTTAGAAAATTAATTGTGGAAGGAGACTCTTTAAATATTTTAAAGTGCATTCAGAAAATGTTTTCTCTCTCACTATTAAATATTTTATATATAAAATTGATATTATTATCAACTCCTTTTCTCATATCATCTTTCAACATATTTTTAGAGAAGGAAATAAGGCGACTAAGTTTTTTTGCAAATAAAGGGATTTCTACTTCCTCTTTTGTTAGGTTGAAGGAAATCATAAGATGGAATATAATTTAAATATCATTATAAATAATTATATACCTAGTTAATTTGGTCATTTTCTATGGGTATGATATTTGGAAGGTTTTGATTAAAGTGAGGATTTTAACTTTTCATGATTGTCATTTTACCAAAATGAATGGTAAGAGACTGATTGCTAAGGGTGGTAGGGTTACTGATCTTTATTCTCAAATGTTACTTGGTGTGGAGATATTATCAATCAGTAATAGCATTTACTTTATTGTGAGCAATGAGGATTTAAAGGGGCATTTGTAAATTTGTATCGATCATTGTTACATTGGGAGTTGGTTTTCCTTTTCCTCTTTCATGGGAGGTGATATGTTTCATATTGAGACATTTTTGTGGAAGGAATCAATAAGGATGCTTGGGATTTTTTGCAGAGAGAAAGGTATGGTAAAATTTTCCAAAATTTCTCTAGGCACGATCCTTCTTTGTCTACATATTTTTTTGTTACATGGAACAATGGAAAGGGAAGTATCATGGGGTTTCATTCACTTTATTGATGGATTTTATCTCTATGGTCACTAGGTTATCGAATAAAGGGTGTTGTATTTATAAACCTAAGACTAGAAAAGCTGTGGAAATTGAGAAGTTTTGGAGGAAATGGAAAGACTTTAACCAAATTGTGTTGGGTATTTAAGTGAGTCTTTACAAAATCCATTTTATGTTATTTTTAATCATATTGTGGAGCTTATCATGCTATAAGGTCGATAAAAGCTATGTTTTCCTATAAATTTCCTATGTTGAGCTTCTTTTGACGTGGTATTGATTGTTATTTTCCTCATTTCCTATTTTTCTCCCTCTCAAAGTCTGTCAAAATAGCCAAGAAGGAAAATTTGGTGGTCCCTATACAACAAGGTTTAATTACTATGTTATCAAAGTTGTGTAAGATGGGTTAATAAATATAAGGGTCTCTTAAGTGGGAAAGTTTCTTCATATTCTAAAGTAGTGTAAGATGGATTAAAATCCTTTGGAGACTCACTCCAATAATTTTGTCCCACTAATAATAGTGTGCCTCTAAAGGAGGTAGAAATTATTATTGGATTGAAGATCCATGAGGCTAGTGATAGAGATGATGATGTGAATGTGGAAGGTTTCCATGGTCTTAAGGAGAAAGATATGATTTACAATAATATGATTTGTATTGAGGACTTTAATCGATGAATAATTATATTGATATTAATAAGGACATGTTGAATAATATTTTAAAATACTAGAATTCAATCAAATATAAGGTTGACAAGGCTAATAGATTGGGTGATGGGTTGATAAGCTATAGATTAAAGTTCCTCGATGGAAAAGGAGAATGAGTTCCTAAAAGATAAATTTAAGTAGATTATAACTTGGATTACTCTTAATATTAAGAGTACAATTGAAAACTTGAAGGATTTTAAATGGATTGTTAATATAAAGTGTCAAAAGGAGGTAAAGGAAAAGGTAAGAAATGTAATAGAGATGAGGGAGACTCTCCTTATGAATAAATGTGTAACTCAATCAATGAGCTAGCTAATAAATGGAAGGAGGTGTTAAAAACTTTGGATTAATGTCTTCTCGGATCTCTGTTGTGTCCGACGATTGTAGTATCCCTCTTTTTTGTAAGTAGGTCAAACTGATGTTACTTTTATGTTAGTTTCATTATTTCTTCTTAGACTATTTACGAGCATGTTTGGTCTACTTTTTATTCTCTCTTGCTAGATCATATCGTTGTAATGGGGTAGGGTCCTCTCAACACTCTTTTACCTATATATAAAAAATATATGGACTTGAAAGCACAAGGGGATGGGTGCACTTAGCTAATTACATATAGATATGGGAGATTCTATGTGTGGATACTTTGGTAAAATTAGGGGATCTGAAACTAATTATGCCTTGACACTAAAACTTTAGTTATAAACTAGCCTATTGTATGACCGTACGAATCTTTTAGAACCATTTGTATGGTCTTGACCCTATTGTATGGTTTCATGAATTCTTAGAATATGGTGTCACATCCAAGGGTTAAACACATTAACCATTAAATAAGATTCAATATTAATTAAATTAATATAAAAAAATTATAACAAATGTAATAAAATAAAATAACACAGACATAAATATTTGATGTGGAAAAACCCCTAGGGGTAAAAAACCATGAAAAGAGATAATTCCATTAATGAGAAACATAATTAAAGTCCATATCTCTTTCCTCACTTCTCTCCAAACCATTCACTGAGGTGAAAACAATATGATCCACGACCATATTTAAATGACCCCATGGGTCATGAACAAATTAAGTGATGGGGTATGATTTAATTATACCCCGATTTAATATAAATCGAGTTACTAAATAACCAACTAAACATAAACATAAAGTTTATATTAAATAATTAAGAATATACTATATTCTAAATTATTTAATTATAAACTAAAGTTTATAGGAGCTTAATATTACATTCTAACACTCTCCCTTAATATTAAGTGGGGAACCATATACTAACATTACATGTTTGTACAATAGGATTTAGAAATCCATAAACCATTAGTGAAGTTTTAGGATAGCATATCATTTTTGAAGGATTTATAACACCTTCATCATGCTAAACTTACCTTTTGGTACAAAAGGATTTGGAATACATAAATTAGAAGTTATGATTTAGGCTAAGCATGATTTGTGAGACTACATCTCACAGTTTCTCATGGAAAAATCTCAAGCAATATCTCTATGAGCCTTTTATAACACACTGGACTATACACCATAAAATTAAAGTGATAATTTTATAAAATATCGTAAAGATATTTTTACAATGTTTTACAATGGAGAAGACATATAGAGGAGAATGAGATATCAACCATCGGCCATTAGGAGGTGAAATTTCTATGCACACTCCCCCTCAATAGAAACTCTAAAAGGCCAAGCATTGCATGAAAATTTCATAATTTTATAGCACACAATGGATTCGTAAACATGTCTACAACTTTATTTTTAGTCGTAGTACTGGTGATCTATATCATCACCGTAGAGAACCTTCTCTCGTATAAAGTGCATATAAATATTTATATGTTTTTTCCTTTGATGTTGAACTAGATTCTTAGCAAGAGCAATACAACTTTATCTATCACATAGAAGAGTATTACTTCCTTTCACTTCCATGTGTATCTCTTCCAATAGTCATTTTAGCCACATGGCTTCTTTTGTTGCTTCTATTGCACTTCTATACTCTTCCTCGGTAGAAGAAATGGATATTGTTGGTTGCTTTTTACTACTCCAAGTAATGGCACCTGTACCAAAAAAAAAAATTAACACATATACAATATATTTTATATCTAACACAACATCAGCAAGGTTAGAGTCACAATATCCATATACACATTATAATAAACATTTAAATATTTACTAGATTTCACTTTTAACCATATATAAAACTTACATTGATAGGTTAAACACAAGTTGTATAACAACTTAAATAACAATATGATTTAATAACTAACCATGTTATATTAACAATATGTTGAGTAATTTCAATTTATCAATCTTGTAAAATATATATTAGATGCAATCAGTATTAGACGTCTCCAATAAAAACAAAAATGTATCCCCAAGTGTCATTTGATATGTATATAATACTATTTTTAGTAATCACATACTAATATACTCAACTAGATCTTGATTTCAAATCCATTAACTAGTCATTAACAAGACTTATCTTTGATAATTGGTTAAAATTACTTAAAATAAGTAAGTAATTTACATAACTAAACAAGATTTGAGAATACTCAAATTGATGATGATCTTTCCATCTTTATCAAGGAGATTAATTGCAACTTCGGGTTTGTGACCAAGGCTTAGTAGTATTAAGTGGGCCACATATGTTAAATACTAACCAAATTTATTAATCAAATCACATATAATGATCTTTGATCAAGGAAAGTAAATAATATAAAGGTATAAATTGATTTAACAAGGCATACACATGTCACAAAACCAAGGGCTAAAGGAAGGACATGTGGCATAATTCCTCGTAGGATTTTCAACCAAATGTATTTTGTGGACCTCAAGTCTACGGAAATAAACTGAGTTTCAAATAAAAGGTTTTGGGTATGGGCATGGTTGAGGTAGTCAAAGGAGACACATGGAAAATTAAAAGGTAGACATGAGGGAAATAAGGAAATAATCACAAAGGCACACATAGGAAAACCTGAAGCAAATCAGAAATTGCCACATGTCAACTTGTTGTTCCTCCCAAGATGCACAACTTTAAATGGCCATAACTTTCTCACCAAATATCCAAATTATCCATGTTTGAAAGGTATATTTGATCCCTTTAATGCAACATCATCAGATTCAATAATTGATGGCATTTTGTGTGAGAAAAAGAGGAAAAATAGTTCAGGTATTAAAAACATAGTTCTAGACTCCCAAACACCAAATTAAATTTATTTATTTATTTGAAACCTTTTGAACCTGCTCTGATACCATGTCAGATCCGAGGGGTTAAACACATTAACCATTAAATAAGATTCAATATTAATTAAATTAATATAAAAACATTATAAAAAAATTATAACAATTACTTGATAAAAAAATAACACAGACATAAAAGATTTAACGTGGAAAAACCCCAAGGGGTAAAAAACCATGAAAATAGATAATTCCATTAATGAGAAACATAATTATAGTATAGATATCCTTCCTCAATTCTCTCCAAACCATTTACCGGAGGTGAAAACAATATGATCCATGATCATATATAAATAACCCCACGTGCCATGAATAAATTAAGTGACGGGGTATGATTAAATCTTACCCCATTTAATATAAATCAGTTACTAAATAATCAATTAAACATAAAAATAAATTTTATATTAAATAATTAAGAATATAATATATTATAAATTATATAATTATAAACTAAAGTTCATAGGAACTTAATATTACGTTTTAATATATGGCTCTGTAACTTCTTGAGGTTTTCACCGCTTGAAATTATTTATTGATTTCAAACCCTAATTGTCACTCATGTTGTGAAGCCCTCTAAATATGTTGAGTGAGGTATCAAACCCTATCCATGGGTGGAAAACCATGAAAAATAAATGTTATTTGGGTTATGGTGTAATCCTTGCACCACCAACATCGGAACTAATCCAAAGAGACTTCAAACCACATGTTTCTCTCTACCTAGCATGCGATACATGAATGAATGCAACTAGATTTGAAAATTGATAACTCCTTGATAATTCTTGAATTGATTTTGGATCTTGATATTACTTAAGTAGTTATGTTTCATTTCTTTCCAATGAGTTAAGATGATTCTTTAACCTAGTATGATGCTTTATACATATGGTGATTGTTGGCCTAATGAATGTGCATGATATTTGGAAAGAATTAGGGGGCTTGAGTTCATTTTGTGTTCACTAAAAGATATTATGTCAATGTAGTTCCATCTTATTTTCTAGGTTGTCAAATGAGGTAGTGTTAACTTACTTGTATAATGTTCCAAAGGTAAAATGGCATGGACAGGCCAACCCATATGGAGTAAATGGCCAAACAAATAATATAGTATTAAAATAAAATATAGATTATATGTAAATTTAAAACCATAATGTATAAGTCATATAATACCAAAAATCATGAACCAACTAAACTCAGCATACAGGTTTTATAGATGGATGAAAAACATGGGAAATGAGGGTTGCATCTTATTAGGTTGAATTTCTCTATGTATTGCATTCATTAAATTCTCATAAGTTGATGACATATCAGTTTGCATGAATAAACAATTTATACAATAGACCTTGGGATGTCGTGAGCAGGGATAGAAAGGATGTGTTTGTCTTAGCAAGAGTACATTGTCAAAACCAACAAAGTGTCAAAGAGTAAATTACCAAATTTTAGTGTCTACAATGAGAAGTTTGAGAAAAATCCTTAATTATATGAGTTCATCTTCCTATATATATGTAATGTGTTATTCCCATATGATTTAATAAAAAGGAAGAATTATTGTGTGTTAATTATATTGTGCAAGTAATGTCATATCTCTAACTAAAGTTATTAAGGATGTGGGGTCTGGTCTTGAATTACCTATATGGTCCTTCCCCTTCTCAACCACTGACTCTGTATTAAATTTTAAATCTTTCTTTTTTTCTTTTCATCTTCTTAGGGTATGTCTTATCATAATATATCTCATACATAATACTATATAAGTAAATAAGTAAGTCATTGTCAAATTATAACTCACATAAAACTCTTACAATATATTATTACAATCATCATTCCAAAATCACACAAAGGGTTACTAAAACTAATCAAATCAGCTACGCATCATCTAGGGAAGTCCATACTATAATTATGAAGCACTTAACTAGGTTAAGGAGTCTAGCTTCACCCATGTACAAACATGCAAATATCATATAGTCATTTCCTAAGAAAGATAGAACTCACATCAACCATTCCACAAGGGTTTGAATCAACATAAGGTTTAGGTCACATACCTCATTCACACCACATCTTACTACTACCATGTATGGTACATTCTATAATACACAATTATCCCACTATATTTGTGTTAAGATACACAAGGGTACCCCTCGGGGTTGGTTAGGATTAAACACTTTTATGAGTAGCTAAGATAACTACATGAGGCTTGATTATGTATTAAGGATATGTAGTGCAACATTGGGATTGGTTCCACAAATGAGAGTCTCACCCCCTAAGGTGTTCTAACCTCAAACACACAAACATTATTTTCTCCTTTGGTTTACTAATTCTCTGATGAAGGCTTATGTAGGTTGTTAGTTTTTTTACTTTTTTAATAATCATAGGTAATATCGAGGTTTTCCAAAGAAGAGTGACACACATTGATCACCATTTCTAGATAATTTAATGTAGACATTAAATCATAAACTTACTACTTACATCATGTCTCTAAGTATGTTATTATATGCATGATTCCTAAGTAAGAAAACTAGACATTAACAACACTTGTTTTTTTACATTGTTTTATCCTTTTGATACTCTTATCATTTACTTTTCTGGAATGGCCACTTTACTTGTGAACATTGGACAACATGTGACCCATCTCTATATTTTTTTGTTTTATCCTCTTAGCATCCCGGATAGTGTCACTTATTAGGGACAGGATCACCCATGTGTTATTGTCCCATTTGGGTGCTTCTATTATTTTCCCTCCTTTTCTCAAATTTTAAATACCAAATTATTTGTTGTTAATTGTTAATAAAAAATTCAAATAAGGGAATCATAAACTTATTCACTATTATTAGACCGAGACAACTTGGTCTATTACTTGCAATCTACTACTTGGGCAAAGAACAATATTCAAATATTACATTTCGATCGCAATATTCACTACATGGGAGGGGCTATTTTTGAATTACATATTACACATTAATCTTGGGGAAAGTAGTTTTATCTCACTATCTTTGGTGTGAGTCGCAAAACAAAACCAAGCATCAAGGGAAATAATTCAATCACACACAAAGTATAACTATAAAGATTCTAAAATATAGTGTAATGCTATGTGAAAATCACATTAGGGTGACTATCGAGATCAGTCTAACTCAAGCATATGCACTATTTATTCCATCTATTGTTGTTTTATCCTTGTGGAAGTATTTAGGGTTTTTTTTGTAGGTTCGGGTGCAATAGTGAAACCTTACAATGAAGTAGATGTGAAAAATAGTTAAAGGAAATATAAAACTTCAAACCCTAAAAATATTTGAAGAAAATTTGTTTTCAAGACACTAGCACCCAAGTCAAACACCATTGGTCGGTGGCCATGTCCTCATCTCGGGCATTCCTATCTCAAGGAGTTTCATATCCTAGTTTCTTAAAAAAGCTTACTCATTACAAATCTAGAATGTTTCACTTAATTTTCATCTCAGAATCATTCTATATCTTTGAATACAATATAATTTTTATTATGCAAAATGACTAGCCTAAAAATTCAAACTTTAAAGCATGAAAACAAATCCCATAGTGTAAAAACATGATTTAAAATCTACCGAATCCCCCTCCTAGTCAATTTTTCTTTTGTGTCATGATCATTTTTACCTTACATGGAATCATAATATACTAAATAAGCATATTAAATTTTTCAAAGGGGTGTGATAAGGTCAATTCTTCCATTCAAAGAAAGTACAAAAAAAGACTAGTTCTCCAATAAGCTTATAAAGGCCAATTTTGGTCATTTTGAGGCCCGTGTACAACTTATAGGAAGGTTATGAAAATATCATAAACATCCGAGGTGGTATTCGAGAGAATTAAAAAATTAGAATTAATTTAGGGATAGTTGGTGCAAAAGTAGGTTTATCGGGTATAAGGAATGAACAATCAAAATATGAAACTGAACTTGTTTAAATGATTTTGGGAGCTCTGTAAGGATTTATAAGGAAAAAATTAGGCAATAAAAATATTTAATAATCCTCTATATTATATTAACATCAAACTTTATCCAAGATCTAATGATTTCTCAAGGTAGTTAAAACTTTATAGGTGTACCTCGTTATCCCGATAAAAATGGACCATTTTTAGATTTTTAGGTAGAATAAAGGTCTAGAACTTATGAAATTATTCTTATATTTTATTTTTGACTCATCATTCATATAAAATTTCACCTTCAAATACCATTCTAAGATCCTCAGGAGAATATTTCAAGTTTTCACTAACTTAGTGTGTACATTCTCCATACTTAGTCATTTTTACTCATTTCCACATGTCAACACCTTACTCCAAGGTGAATTTTTTTTTCATTTTGTTCCAAGGGAGACATATGGGAAAAAATGGGTTCCCATGAGCAATCCCCCTCTACTAATCCTCCATGTGACCTCTCCCAGCTTTGTAGTGTGCTTTCCTCGCTCCTCCATCTTCCTCACACCTACCCAGATGTTACAAATTTTCATCATCCTTATCCAAGGAACCCTTTTCTATCCCTATTTTCCCTTTATCCCAAGGGGATATAAGGTAAAATAAATGGTGACCATGAGCAATCCCCTCTCCTAGTCTACTATGTGACCTCTCCTGGTTCAAGTAGTGTGTTATATTGGCTCCTCCATCTCACTCACCTTCACTCTAGGGTTGTCACTTATCTCAATATTTCTCTAAGGATCCCTTTATTGTCCATTTTATCCATTTTTAACCCTTTTTACCATGAAACAATAGATATTAACCTCACTCAAGCTCTCATTTAACCCGTTTTTTATCTATGGTCTGCAAGGTGATACAAAAGTGAAATAAAGCACATTTAAGCACCATTTCGATCATTCCTTCTCGCACAATTCACCCATCCTCCATTGTTTTTTATAAACCACCTTAAAAATCATAATTTTATACCATATAGGCTTCCCACATGTTTCTATAATATACATGTCTATCAACACCAATTTTACACATAACTCTTCATCTAGAAGTCTGATTTCCATGAGGTTTTTCCAGTTGTTTCATCTTCTAATGCCTTTGGGATAATCGTGTCAATAATTTCATCAATGCCTCATATTTTTCATAGTATAAATTTTATATACCAATCCTTTAATGTTGATTTTTTTATTTTGAAGAGTTCAAGTAGACAAAAATGGTGAAAATCGAAGCACGAGATCTTGGTATGAAGTTGAAGACAATTTGAGCTCATTATTTTCACACGGTTGGCCACTTTGATGAAATTTATATTATCAAACATTATAACCTACATTAATTTATACCATGACACAACAGTGAAAATATATCAATATCCTTCTTTGTCTCTCGAAGATATGGCGGGTGAAATCACTTGAAAATTTGAGAAAACAGTCCTCAAAAAATCTAGTTTTAAGCTAGCCAATTTTTGTACAATGAAGTAGCTGATTTTTATGGATATTAAGGACTATATTTATTTTCATAATTCTTCCCTCCTAAAATAATTTTTCACTTTCAAAAGTATCCAAAGGTGGGTGAAAGGCTCTGAAACTTGGAGTGAAGGATCCTCAAAAAAATTAGTTTCGTCTGAGACATTTCTTACACAGTGGAGTTTGTGATTTTTCAAGATATGGAGGAATGATTTTTATAATTATTATACCCCATCTGACAAAAAAATAATTTTCCCACTCATTCAGATGAAGGAATCACCTAAACATTGGAGCAGGAAATTTTGGAATAAAACCCATAATTTCAAATTTGTTTTTGTTGCAAACTACCACCTATAGAGAACTTACTAAAAATAGCATTTGTTTATAGTAGGGCATGTATACAAATATAACCTTGTAAAAATATATGAATTATTAGCATCTTTGGTCCCCTAAATAGGTAAGAATTATCATGAAGTGAAAATAGTGCAAAATTGTTAAAAATAGTAACTCCTGACCCCACCTGCTAAAAATAGAAAGTTTTGGGTTAGGATCTATTTTCACTCATCTTATTGATTTTTTCCATCATTGCAAGATTAAGATGATATTTCATGGTTCAAATGAGAAATAAACCCCTCCTCGAACTCTCAAACCATCCTTTTTGAGAGGTACAACCTGATACAAGAAGTTGGAACGACAAGACGAGATCATCGTAAGCAATACTTGTAATATTCTCAAGCTCACTAACGATGCAAACCTTCTGAGAGTGTTTTTAAAAACTTAATCAAGATTTTGTGATGATTTTAGTGTAATTTTAAGGTTAAAATAGGTGCATCTTCCTCAATTTACATTCATAGGTCATTCCTTCCATCTGGAGAAAGAAGTTTATTTCCATGAAGAGAAAACTAAATAATGTTGTAGGCATGTTTTCCACTCAGGTGAGATATTGGTCAAAAAAATGAATTGTGAATTGAAATATTATTTTTTCATGTTCAAAAGTGAATTGGGAAACTCACAAATTAATTCAAATATATCTATTCAATTCATCAAAGTATTCAATCCTTGTATATCATGTTTTCCAATGGGAAACATATGAGCAAGAAGGTATGTAGTGCATCCCAAATCTGATTTCATTCAAGAAGTACTCTAGAGTTTAGAAGAGTAATTAGGTGATATTCATGCTAAGCACCATGTATTAAATAATGAGAAATCACCTTAGTTCCACTTGATTTCATTTTCATAATAGTGTTCTTAAACACTCAATCAAACACCGATAGTATGGTCATCCTCAAAGAAAAGAAATAGAGTAACCAAGACTCATTTCAGTACAACCAAGAGCCATTGAGAAAGATGCATCTAAGAAATAAAGTTCATGAGCCTTATAAAGTTTAGAAGAGTAAATATGTTATCTTCATGCTAAGAACCATGTATTAAAGAATGAGAAATCACCTTAGTTCCACTTGATTCCATTTTCATAATAGTGTTCTTAAACACTCAATCAAACACCGATAGTATGGTCATCCTCAAAGAAATAAATAGTGTAACCAAGACTCATTTCATTGCAACCAAGAGCCATTGAGAAAGAGGCATCTGAGAAATAAGTGCATGAGCCTTCTAAGGATGATTGAATTCAAAGAATATTTTAGATCT
The DNA here is from genome assembly GCA_018340775.1 of Taxus wallichiana var. yunnanensis. Taxonomy (NCBI): domain Eukaryota; kingdom Viridiplantae; phylum Streptophyta; class Pinopsida; order Cupressales; family Taxaceae; genus Taxus; species Taxus wallichiana. Next base: position 906,122,379 of record CM031234.1, on the reverse strand, counting down.
ATGAAAGATAAGAAGGGAGGAAATCTCCATCACCTCATTCCATTCCAACAGGTGGCACTCATGGCATCTTAGTTTAGTAGAGAATTCAAAGGACAAGAGTTCATTCCAGAACTCTCCTTCAAGATCATGAATCGAAAATTCTCCATCGACAAATATTTATCTTCATTAGATCAATCAACCTCTTCTTCTCCTCCTCTTCTTCCCTCCTCCTCCCTTTCTCTCGTATGTTCTAATTCTTTGTTGGAAGGGAAATTTTCACTTTTTTTTCTTATTCATTTAAATGTGATTGTAGACACTTAAAAATTGCACTCCTTTATCACTTACATTATCTTCACAAATCAAACCCATCATTTAATTCATATATCCCCTATCCTAAGTCTAAAATCCTCCATCATATTTACCTAGCGTAAATATTATCCATAGTTGTAAAATCTACCCTTAAATCTACACTTAATCCATTAAAACCAAAAGATAAATAAAACAATTAAAAACAAACCCTTTCATAACCATCTAACCTCTTCACCTCGAATAAAAAAATCCCTTAAACATTTACTTGAACTCCAAAAATAAATAACTTTGTTTAGAATTATTCTTACTCTTAACCACTTTACCTCTCAAAATCCAAAAACCTATATCGTTATTGATTCGAGTGTAATCGCCAGCAATTATAAATAACATTTCTCTACTCTTTCTCCAGGATCCTCAATTTTGAATCTCTAAGCCCCAAATTTTTGTCTCAAGCACTAGTATCTTGCATTCCATTAGTCAACACAAAGACATCAAGGCTATCACCAGAAATTATCAAATCATTATCAAGTCTTTGTCAGTCCTTTGAAGACTAGCTTTCATCACCCCGCTATAGGCAGCATTAGAGCATTCTCTCACAACTCAAATCTTCTCCAAACAAAGGTTTGAGGCATATTTTAGCTTTACATCAATCCAAGGTACCTTTACAATATTTATTTACTTCTTTCTAGTCATATTTAATATTTAAATTAGTCTGAAACACTATTTTGTATCATCAAATATTCATTTTTATTAAATTGTTATAATTCTCTAAATCACCAGGTGATTGGCCTAATCATCGGCAATTCCTATCAAAACCTTTCATTTTATCAATTCTATCAAATCCTCTATATTTAACATTGTTGTTTCCAAGCATGGCTCTTTGTTAGATGGTAGCACCCAATCACCGACATCCTATTACCAACATCTATAGCCTTCCAATAGTCCAGACCCCTTCTTCGGGAGCAATACAACATCTGTATGAGCTCACACTTTGTGCAATACTATTTGATGATCTTGATCAATACATATGGGATCAGTTTGAATTCCTTCATGAGATTGAACAAAAGACCCGTGGAATTTTGGTATGACTACTTTGAATGTGTCCAGATTGCATCTACCCTTACTTGGGCCACTTTTGAAGCTTCTCAAGACTTGCCCATTCATCTAGAGTTCTAGAGATTCTCATCTTTTATCTACATATCTACGTTGATTGTATATCTTTATCTTCATCCATATAATTGTTTTCAATTCACTTAATTGTTATAAAACAAGTTGAAATCCTCCAAGGAATCCTTTCTGGATTCCTAGAACCAACCTTTGTTGAGCATCTCGTCTATCCATTTATCTAATCCTTTTTATTTAGTGTCTTTGAGCATAGGTTACTTTGTAGGATAGGAGGACTAACACATACATATGGACTTAGTCAACTTCAATCGAACATTAGTTTTAGAATCCATCTCTATGGGTATCGGTAAACCCCATCTTCTGAGGTTGGTTTTGTTTTTATTATTTCACTAATTTGAGTAGAAAGGTAAAAAAATCTCTAAACATTCTGGCACACCTAGTGGGACCCTAGTCCCTTCTTCATTTGATTTTTTATTTCATTTAAATCTATTTTTTTATACATTTTAGGCCTTCTCTCGTAATCACCACCAATCTATTCAAATTTCTAGCGATTGTGTGAATCACCAATGATTCTATTAATAGTTGACAATCTCTATGACTGCTTCTGATTACTCAATCAATTAGCCTCTAACATCATTTCTTGTGGTGTTTTCTATTTTTCGGTAACATTTTTTTGCAGGTTGTTGCTTTGGAGGCTCTTACTTGCTGCTTTTTCTTTTCTAAAAAAAATATCAATTAAAATTTGAAAAATTAAAAAGGAAGAATTTTTGAGGTGAGTCCTTTCCCTTTCTTTTTGTTTTCTGTATTGTATTTTGTTTTCTACTCTCATTAAAGTCGATCATTCTTTTGGATTTAAAATTAGCCTTACATCTTGCTTGATCACATGGAATAATTTAAAGGATTAATTTATTGCATTCACTTAATTCTTCCCCACACACAAGCAAACCACATCAAACATCAAATTTGCATCAAACACTCCTACCCAGGTGATAACTATTGGGATTTCATCACCCAATAGGAAACCGACTCAGTGTTTTGGCTGAGTATAAACAATTGGTTGCACAAGATATTAGCTAAGAACCCAACTCCCTTATCATGAAGGGACCATGAAGTGAGGGTGTAGGCCTCAATACCAGGCCTTGTACCAAAGCACCAAAGCATAGATTTGGGCCTCATATACCCTCGGTTCTATCAAGAACTCAATCCTTTAACACTACCTGAAACCATCCATAGATGGCCATTTCCTAGGATCTTATAATTCATTTTACATATTCCACTTTTTCTTAATTAATCAAGATAATTAAACTCTTTCCATGGTGATTTTTCTTGCTATTTGTAATCAACCAATCCATATTTCTCTTAAATTTTTTAGGTGATTGTGTGTTTGTTAATATGGTACTTACAAGACAACAATCTCATATCCATACTTTAGAAAACATGTCCAGTCCATTCCAACAATCCACACCACAATACCACCAAACTTTACAACAAGCCCAAACCCAACTAGATGAAGCCCAATGACTCATTGATCAATGCCAAGAACTTTTATCAATACCCCGACCTAAAAATATAGAAAACATGATAGATTATATTACACGTTCCTTTAATAACACTCAACAACATTTTCGAATTCGACATTTGTTTCATAAACAAAAAATCGTTGTTTGATCTCCACCCAAAGATCAAGAACAACCACATTCTCCTAGTAGTCAATCCACTTCATCTAAAATACTTGATCCCTTTAGTACCGGTTCTTAAATAGTGAGGATCCCATCTTCTCAAAAATACTTGACTTAAACCCCGTGGCTCTTAATTCATACCTTGTTGTTAGGGGTGTCCATATTTAATCATCATTACTTGAATCTGTTATCATATACACATTATTCTTTACACAATTCTTCCCTTCTCATTGATCTGAACCATGAACCTATCATCTAGTAAATATATGCATATCCTAATAGATTTCGAACAAAAATATACTATCATGACTTCGGTCCCCATGATTACCTTTGAATTTAATGTGATTTCATCGTAATACATGACCATTCAACAACCCAACCCCTCAACTGGTTCTACACCACTTCAAAATGATACAAACACCTCTTCACCCACACAAACCCCTCCATCTTCCTCTACCATTCAAATACCTCATGTGAGTTCTGCGCTCTCCCTATTAGCATACCTCAACCACCACCATCTCAAAAAACCATACCACCCCTTCAAAACATTACTATGTCTATCCCCTCATATGCACCTTTAATCAATACCAAAGATTCTTACCTGTACTCATCCAACTTTACAATAGTTTTGGACCCCACTTATATCACAACACATACCTCAACCATCACAATCATTTTCTTCTTCCCAAACCTTATTAAAATAATCCCATCCCCTTATCCATGCATCTACTCCCCTTCAAAACATCCCACAATCATTATAACCCCTTATTTTCACTTTTGTCCCCTTTCAACAAGTGCCTCAGTATTCTCATCCCCTTATCCACACATCTATTCCCTTCCAACACACACCACAACAATCATTACCTCATTTTAATACATCCATCCCTCCTTAGTATCAATATATCCAACCATCACAACATTTAGTCTCACAACCTGCCTATAACATTCCTATGAACATCCCTCAACAAAACATTCCCTTCCAATAAAACATCTCATAGAAATATCAATCATATCAGAAACCTAATCAATTCTCATTTAATCAACCTGGTTCATCCTCATCTAGCACACAAAGCAAAAACCACAAATTGACCCTCTTCATGCCTTAATGAACTGCATATCTAGCCTTGAAGCCACCTCCATGGGTCCTAAGAATACACTATCATACGAGCAAATATGTAATGAACCTATTCACCCCTCTATACCATATAAATCTTACCCTCCTCACTAGGAGCTTCCAAAATTCCTCAAATTCTATAATAACAAAGATCCCTAGCAACAAATATGATCCTTTCATCATGCTTGTTACCTTATATCTCATGACCAAGACCTTATGCTAAGAATATTCCCGATGTCCTTGGCAGGACCTGCTTTAGATTGGTATAATAACATTCCACAATATTCCCTCTTTTCATTTGCACAACTCACCCAGTTGTTCCTTGAACACTTGATAAATATCACCCGAAAATCACCATCACGGACATATATGTTATTAAAAATTTGAGGGTCAATCCATTTCTGAATTTGGAGCTTATTGGAGGGGTATAATCAATCAATTATCATTCTCTCTCCCACAAACAAAATTAATCAAATTATTTTCCCGTTCATGTGTAAAACACATTTCTTCCACACTCAAAATCCAATCATTTCAAATGTTTGATGAAGCATTTTTATGGCATGTAAACTTGAACTTTGGGCTCTTGAAGAAGGTAGATTCAAACTTAGACTAAAGAAACCAAAATCTGATTTCCCATCCAAGTCATCTTCCATTCAAGACAAACCCAAATTGTCATCTAATTTCATAGTCATAAAATCTAATCCAAAGGAACGTTTGACCACCGATTGCTCTCACCATCAACGTAACTATACCCCTATTTGAGAGACCTATAGTGTAGTATTTGATAAAATCCTAGCTATTAATATGATCTCTCTTCTACCCATCCATCCTATTGACACTTCCATTTCCAAACCCTCTTGGTATAGAGATAACGACTATTTTAAATACCATAGGGTTAAAGGTTATGACATCGAAATGTGTGGTTCATTTTGCAATTCCCTTCAGGATCTAATTGATAAAGGAGAGCTACATTTAGATAACCCTAACTATCCTAAAAATCAAAACCTCAACATCTTCAAACAACCATTTCCAAATCATCCCCATCAAGTAGTCAACCCCAAGAAAACAACATACAAGCCCACCATACCATAAACACCATCAATAAAACATCACTTGTTACCGAATCCACACCCACACTCACCTCTAGTAACACACCCGAATCAACATCTGAACAATCAGAAACATCCCCACAATTTGTTGTCCAAAGTGAACCTTCCGCATCCGTAGATACCTCCTCTTCACCCATCCCTTCTAGGGATCCTTCGCAAACACCTCAAAAACAACCCATCATTCAGATTATGAAAATTCCATATGATGACCTTATAATTCAAGATCATCCGCATAAGCCTTAGAGTTTCCTTCCCCATCTAAAAATGTCACCATTATAAATCATTCCACCACTCCTATAAAAAGAACCAAACATCATCCCTCTATCCTCGGGTCCCATCCGTTGTCCATGCCATCTATCACCATCAAAAAATCAAAAACCACTCATCAAAAAACTACCAAAGAACCTGTTCTACAGAAACACCTCCCATAACTATTAAATTTAAAGAAACATCATTTCCTTCAACCTCTGCATCAAAAGGACACTATGTAGCTATTCTAGAAAAACTACTTTAACAATAACTCATAGTGTTACCTCCCCTTAAACCATCCAACACTCGAGGTTAGAAACCTTCTTTGTATAATTTTGAATCCTTTTGTGACTACCATTAGACACATGGACACTCTGTAGAAGAATGTAAAGCCTTTCACATAGCCATTAAAAATCTTGAAGATAAAGGCCTCCTCCCTTCAGAGTTACATATATCAAAGAAACCTCACCCAACACCTGCAACATCATCTTCCCCTACTATCGAAGAATCCTTGAGTAAGATCCTTCCCCATCAGGTTGATTTTGTTCACATTACTACCCGAGCTCGTACCCACGAATCCAATCCTTCGGAGTAAAATAAATCAAAACCTTACTCACTATCCCACCACATCTCGAAATCACCTCATCCTCGTCCAATGATGAACCTAAGGCTTCCATTCCTCCGGCCTTGAAATATCCAACCAAACATCACAATCAAAGACTAAAATATCCATTCTTGTTGCACTCTGTGTCTTCCACTATGTTATCTTGTTTTAGTGATTTCAGCTAAAAATTGAGATAACCATAGGAATTTTTTTGAAAAATCTCTTAAAAATCCCTTTTGAAAGAGATTTTTGGGTTTTCAGGTTTTTATTGCATGAAAACATGTTTCTCTCATGCATCATGTCTCATGTTTCCTGAAACCCAAATTTCCTAAGTCCTTCATGTTGGGTTTTGAAACTTAGAAGCATCTAAACATCTCATGCATCATGTCTCATGTTTCCCAAAACCTGAAACCTGAATTTCCTAAGTCCTTCATGTCGGGTTTTGGAACTTAGAAGCATCTAAACATCTCATGCATCATGTCTCATGTTTCTGAAACCCGAAACCTGAATTTCCTAAGTCCTTCATGTCAAGTTTTGGAACTTAGAAGCATCTAAACATCTCATGCATCATGTCTCATGTTTCCCAAAACCCAAAACCTGAATTTCCTAAGTCCTTCATGTTGGGTTTTCAAAACTTAGAAGCATCTAAACATCTCATGCATCATGTCTCATGTTTCTGAAACCTGAAATGCATCATGTCTCATGTTTCCTAAAACCTGAAATGCATCATGTCTCATGTTTCCCGAAACCCAAAACCCAAAATGAAGCAAATCCTTTGTTATAGGTTTTCGACGCTCCAAGCATGATGACATGTCATTAATGTCTAGTTGTCTAGCAGTTGGTACACGTGTCAAGTGAGGTGTATTAGCAATCATTCCAATGCACCAGATGAAGCTAAGATGTAGGGCACAATCCGGAAGTTCTAGGAATTCTGAGACAAGCAAGTTGCGCTGGAGGAAGACAAGGATGATGAAACAGAATAAGCATAATGTTTCATGTCATTTCAATCCAGAGATTGACATGTATTTTTCATTTTCGTTTCATCACATAAGAAGCAAATTTTGACTTGGTCTCCTGCGTGAGAGTCAAGCAAAATAGGACTCTTGTTAAAAGACTATTTTCTAGGATTTATCCTATTTTCTCTCTACTCTTTTTATTATAAATAAGGGATGCTTATGCATTCCAAAGGGTTGATATTTTTGGAATATTGAGAACTATTGTGAAGAAGAAAAACTTTGTTTTTTCTTTTAATCATTTGAGGAATAGAAACCGATGCTATTTTTACAAACTTTGTGTTGTGAGATTCATCTCTCTTAAGATATTGTTCTTATGTTCAGGATCTTAAGCTATTCTTTGTTTAGCATTCTCAATTATTTTAATTGTTTCAAACATTACATTACATTTTTATCTAAAGCTCGTATGATTATTTCGTGCTCTGTGTTTACTCGAAAGAAAATGTGTTCCTCTCATTTCCTTTCCATTGTGTTTCTTCCATAATAATAATTTCCTTTCCATTTCTAAAATTGCAATGTCTTCACCTGCGTGGATACGGATTTCGGGATTCTATCCCAACCCCAATGGTTAGATTAGTGTGAATATTGTATATATTATTTTTGTTGTGTTTTAGATTAGTAATAAACAGCAGCCTCACATGTCTTTGAGGAGGGATTTAATCCAATGTACTGTGGTTAAACGTCATATTTGGGCTTGACAAAATATCCAACCAACACACTACAAAGATACAAAATCATCATCAAACAATTACTCTAGAACCCCGTTAAAATGTCACTTTACGAGATGGTTCAAACATCACCATCACATAAAAAAGTAATGATCAAGTACCTCAAGTATAAATCAGCACCCAAAGATGATCTCCACTCTTTCATGGATTTTTTAAGTTCTCTCAAAACATCCTTAGCTATTTCCTTTGACTCTATTGAAATACCATCAATTTGGCCGAGGGATCATGACCGACATCTCTTCATTACCTATTAAATTTATTATGTCCTCATCAAGAGAGTCAAGATTGATGGGGTCATTACAATCAACATCATCTCATCCATCACCTTCAACTAACTCCAGTTACCAAATATTGTTATTTCTCAAACACCATTCCTCCTTCAATCTTTTAATGATACAATCACACTCACTTTAGGTATTGTTATCTTGCCTCTTAAATTTAGATTCAAGAACCTTCCCGAACACTTCTATATCATAGAGGGAGAGTTCCAATATAATATATTTTTATGATGACCTTAGATACGCACCATGTATTATTTCCTTCGACACTTCAATGATGCCTTAAATATGAATATGAAGGTAAGACATTTACGGTCCCTACGGATCCTAATACTTTCACCAATTTTAATATGACATACCATCCAAATGACATCCTCATCCTAAAATAAAACTCCTCCGATGAAGCATCCACCAGCACATCCATTCCATCATCCAAACTACTTAATGAATCATATCTTGGGGATGTTATAGAACATCTTTCGCTAGAGGGTACCATCTCCTCATGCATAACTCATTTCACTCACCTAATATATATGGAAGACTATAAAAAAACTATTTTATGAGTCCGACGTTGGAGACATTATCTCCTATGGCCCCATGTATCTAAAAACCACCCTCATCTATGGGGGATAGACCATCCCTCTTCACAGTACAATTGTCAACACCACACCATGCCTTTTAAATCTGATTTTGAATCTTTATACAATCCCACCTTCATTCAAATGTACCTCCATCATTGTACATGGAAAGGTTATGGATTTAGAAACTACGAACAAGGAATAATTTATTTGATTTCCTATATTCCCTCAAACCACATGATCACTCGAACTTGAGCCATCACCATCCATAGAACTGGATGATCCCATGGACACAGATGACACCATCTCCATCCCACCTAACTTTTTTTAGTCAATACTATTTCCTTAGGTCCTTTAACTTATCAATCCAACCATGTCACCAAGCAAATTCCTCTCATTTGGCTAGAAATGATTGAAGAATATTCACCCACCATCAACACCCTCCAATGCCACGATGATCAAGAAATCCTATCCCATATGGGAGATGACAACCAAATTCCTTCAAAAACCTTACCACCGATAAATCAACCTTTTTAACAAATCCACCATCAATGTAAACTTAGGAACCCCTTAGGAAGCTTACATAGTTAAATTCGGTCAATCCCTAAATCCACAAGAATGAAAAGACTTCACTAATTTCTTTCCCAAATATAGTCGAGGATTTTCCTGGTCATATAAAGATATGCCATGTATTGACCCCAATATTGTCGTACATAACATCATCACCTATCCTAATGCCAAACCCGTCAAATAGAATATCCATAGGATTCATCCCCATGTAGATATCTTTATCAAAGAAGAGTTACAACATCTTATTTCTGCTAATTTCATCATACCCATTGACTATCCAAAATGGGTCTCCAATATCATACCCATAACCAAAATCTTAGGAAAGTTACACATCTACACTGGCTTCCGAGATCTCAATCTTTCCATCTCTAAAGATGAATTCCCTCTCCTAAATATTTATCAGCTATTTAACTTAATAGCTAGCCATGAAATGCTCTCCCTTATGGATGGATTTTCTAGTTACAATAAAATCCTCATTGCCACTAACGATCAACATAAAACATCCTTCATTACCCCTTGGGGGACCTTTTGCTACCGTGTTATGCCTTTTAGACTTAAAAATGTAAGAGCCACTTATCAATGTGCTATGACATACATCTTTCATGATCTTATCCATAAAATAGTAGAGGATTACGTTGATGATCTCTTAGGAAAATCTAAACAACGCAAAGACCATCTTACCATCTTTGAATCAATTTTCATTTGTCTTATCCAATATTTCCTTTTCCTTACCCCTACCAAGTGTGTTTTTGGTGTTATCTTTAATAAATTACTAGGGTTCATTATGTCTATCTAAGGCGTTGAAGTAGATCTGCCAAAATTAAAGAAATCATTGAAATTCCTCCTCCATCAAATCTCAAACAACTACGTAGCCTTCAAGGTAAATTGTAGTATATCTGATGTTTCATATCTCAACTCTCAGACCATTTTCAACCATTTCACCACCTTCTCCACAAATATGTTGAATTCATATGGGATCTCAATTTTCAAAAGGATTTCGATGAGCTCAAACACTATCTTTTATCACCACCCATACTCATGCCCCCTCACGAAGGGGAGCCCTTTTATCTTTACATATCCACCACAGATCATGCTTTAGGAGCTATGCTCACTCATCGAGATGAGAAAGATCATGAACAAGCCATTTATTACATAATTTGTACCCTCCATGAATACAAAACCTGTTATACCAAAGCTGAAAAATTATGTTGTGCTTTATACTTTGTAACCTCCAAACTACGACACTACCTACTCAATCACAAAAAAAAAAATTGTCACCACTTTAACCCACTTAAAACCATGCACTATAAACCATACCACATGGTTCGTATAACTCGATGGCTCATGCTTATGACTAATTTTGACCTTGAATTCATATCACAAAATTATATCAAAGGCCAAGCCATCACAGACTAGCTTGTAGAAGCACCCCTTCCTAAAACTCATCTTCCTCACAAATAATTTCCTAATGAATCCATCAACACTATCAACAAACATGAATTCATTCCTATCAAAATTACCATCTTCTTCGATGGATCTAAATGCCAGCAAGGGGAGGGGCCGGTGTCGTTATCATACCTCCCTAGGGGATTCCTATTCCACTATCATTTAAACTTAACTTCAAATGTACTAATAACATGGTAGAATACGAAGCTTTAATCATGGGTCTCACCACTGTTATCCTATTAGGTGTTCATATCTTGGAAATATACGGAGACTCACAACTTATCATCAATCAAGTCAAAGGATAATATCAATGTAAAAATGAAATCTTACAAAAGTATAAAGCCAATGTTTATTTTCTCCTTGGAGCCTTCGATCATTACACCATCCAAATAGTTCCACGATATTCCAAAAAAATTGCATATACTATGGCTTCTTTAGGATCCCTCATCCCATTACAAACTGAAGAATCAACTGAAAAATCCAAAGTATCGTAGTCATTCAAATATTGGATCACCCCTCACATCAAAACCAACTCCCTCCTATCGATATTGTTGATAATCATCCAACTGATCTATGGTATTCTCAAATATTTGACTATCTTTCTAAATCTAAAATCCTCTCGATTTATCATGAAACACTAAAAGATCATTTCTTCAATGTACCACTCACTTTTTCATCATAGGCGTTATCTTATATAAACATGGCTTTGATGGCATTTTATTAAGGTTTCTTAAATCTCACAAATCTATTAAAACAGCCCAAGAGGACCATGATGGTATATGTGGTGGACATTTCAGTGGTAACATTATCGCTAAACGTGTTTTACGACTCAGTTACTATTGGTATACTACCAATCAAGATTGTTGTGCATACGTCAATAAGTGCATTAAATTCCAACAACACTTAGATCTTATCGATGCAACCTAGAATCCACCAATACAAGCCCAGGCGTGCCGACACATCACTCATCTCGATGAGTGCTCACCCGAAGTGAGCAAAGGTACCAAGCCCCTCTTTAGGGTTATTATTAAAGGATGTTAGCATGATGAAGACTTAAGGCATTCGATCTATGACTAATATATCATTCCAAAGTGCATGTTCAGATCTAAATCTAGAGAATAATAGACTTAAAAAGTAACCATGACGAAATAAAGATGCACTACTAAACTATAACCATTATAAAACCTTGATTCAAGATACATAATATTTATTATATTAAATTTAGTAATACACATGTGCTTCTTTATAATAACGAGTAGCATACATTCATGCATGTATCAAATTTGGCAACATAACCTCACTATAACATAGTTCTCACACCCTCTCTCTATGTTACACAATTCAATATATACTTATAAGGGTGGGGACTTTCCCTTCACTACTTATCTAATCCCAAAATAGGTCGCATGCTATTATTAGCCATGCGCCTTTACAAAAATAGCCACACATGCAAGTGCGCTAACAATAGACTTATTTTAGTTAATTGACACTAGTAGATCTATTCTCGGCATGTATCCATACAAAGAACTTCATAGTTGATCCTCAAAAATAGCCAATGCATGTCACACAAGTCTCCAACCGATTTGTGTGCTCCACACGCTATCTCTAAAAATAGATCCTCACAAAGGAAAAATGGCTAAGTCATGAACATGTTTCTTCTTTTCGAGCGTGATCCTTTCTAGTACTTCATGCCTTTAAATTTTCTCTACTCTCTTACACAAACCTTTTGTATTTCCTTCGCTAAGTGCCAAATTCGAGTGACCAAAATTACCCCACACTAATTGCATTGTCTCCTTATAATGGTTGTCTCCAAAATGAATCAAAGAATATGAGTAAAGAATAGAATTTTTTTATAAAATAAAGAATATCTTTACCCCGTAGTATCTTTTGCATTAACTTTGAAGAATCAATTTTGCATATTCTTCTTTTACTTCTACCTCTAGAGTCTACCAATCATTGAGTGCGCCTCCTCTTCCTTCTTTGGAATATCCACTGTAATTGATTCTAACTCATCCTTTGCAATCTCTCCTTTCTCATTCTGCAAGACCAACACAATGTTGGACATGGCATTCATTCTCCCTTCTAATAGGTTCATCTTTTACATGATGAGTTTCCCAAGCTCATCCATCCTTTCCTTGTGTGGTTCTTGATCTGCTATAAGGGCCCCGCACTTCTATTCGACAAGAGATAATCATTCTCGTGTGGCCCAATGTTTCATCTTTCATGGCCTTCAGGACCTCATTATCTTCCAAAATGGTCCTGGTCCTTATAATGGCTTCTGGTACTATACAAATATTTAGTGCTTGATCCACCTTCTTTAGTTCCTCCTACAAGCTCTAATACAATCCCTCATATGATGCAATCTTCCACATCACTAAAGCCTTTTCTCACTCTCCTTCCTATGTTGGATATTTTGGCATTGGCATACGCAGAGGTTCATCTTCAAGCACTAATTCCACCAATGTACTTACTGTTATCACAAAATCACAGCACCCCTGGATGCACATCAGGCTTCTAGGTTGATGTTCAGGCATCCAGTGTGATTGCACAACATGGAAACCTCTCTCCAAGCATGGGACTTGTGAAACCGAGAGAGGAATCTCCAGAGAAGGCTGGTTCCTGCTCCTAAACTACCTGCCACAAGCTATTCCAGTGCAGGCAAGCTAATCTAATCCTAATCTAACCATGCCAAGGAGACAGAGAGAGAGAGAGAAGGGAAAAACAGCAAAAGCCTACACTAAAACGGTGATACACCAGAGAAGGAGGATGTTGGACATCTATCAAAACTGCCATGGGACAAAGAGAGGTGAGCAATGGGGAGGATGGACAGATGCATCACAGGCCCAAGGATAGATTTCACACGAAAAATGTCCCAAAATTCCATGAACACAGCTCCGAACTGCAATGAACATTCAAACATGCACACAGACACTGCAATGAAGAGAGGCAAGAAGAAGACAAGTAAAAACGAGAGAGGATGGGCAGATTCATCACAGAACACGTTTTGTTGCTCAGTTTGCATTGAAACATCATTCCATTAGTAAAAGGCAAAAACACCATTACGAGCAAGGGAGGAGGTTCGAGCTCCATTTTCAACCCTAGAGAAGAAAAGAAGGGAGGGCAGAGCAGAAAGAATGAACAACCTTTTTTTTTTTTTTTTAATGAGCCAAATCTAGCTTTTACATTGCATGGGTCGAGCCCAGGGGACAGAAAACGTGGGAAAACGTGTAAGCCCATTCCTCATTGAATGCCAATGCATTAAAACAGCATAGGATACCTTACCAACCCATACCCTACCATCTTTGACTGATTTGGAGGAGAATGCGACCCATTCTGCATTAATTTGGCCGCTGAAATGTCACTTCTGGCCGTGCACACGCGTCAGATACGTTTCTCAATTTTCTCTCTTCAGACTACACAAAAACTCAAGGTTGATCCCAGAATCATGTAGAGCATCTCAACAGCTTTCCGTTGATATAAAGAACGTGGAAATCTAAGCTTTGGATCAAAAGATATGGCGATCTGAAGATTTAGGGCACTGAACAGGACCAAGACAGATTTCGAAATATTTTCCCGCGCTTCGCCACCTAGACGACACGTGGCGTGCTCTCGATTGGTCGCGCACTCTCTCTCCTCTACCTTTCGGTGGGCTATCTTTTGAATTTTCCTTGTGGGCCCTAGCTGGGACACGTGGCACTATCCCATTGGTTCGGATCGGCGCTCGATAACTCGCCCCTTTGACCTTTTGACTTTTTCTCCTGTGAGGACACGTGGCAGTTTCTGATTGGTCCTCGGCTCCTTCGGCTCTTTCGCGTATTTCACCTCCATTTGTCCCGGATGTCCCATTTGATTTTGGACTGCCGGCCCTTTTTCACCAGTTCACCTTGCCGGTTCGCGCTTTTGCCCGATTGTCCCATTTGCGTCCCTCTCAAATAGCTAGCCAATTTTTTTCTCAGGTCGAACCGGCATTTCGCGCCCGCCGCGTACTTCTGTCCCACTTGTCCCAAATGCTATTTGGGCCGCTTGGAGGCTTTTCGGCCGATCCGCGCCTTTTTGTCCCAGATGTCCCAATTGCTCCTAGGACTAGGACTTAGCCGATTTTCACCATTTTTTCTGGATCAACCTTCTTGCCTTCTGCAACCTTTTTCTTTTTGCATTTTCTCAGAGTTTGCTCCTTCCTTCTTCAGCTAGGGAGTTAAAAAAATATCTGAGAGAACCTCAGAAACATGATGTTTGCTCTGAATCAATCAATGTGCCTGGGACTTGAATATTCTGATGCATGTTATCAAAATTACCCAGGGGGGGTGAAATTTTGACAACAGTTTGGCGACTCAGTGGGGTCATCTCGCTCTGCTAGATGAATGATCGATAGCCTGAAGCATCCATTGGGCATGGAGTCATAAGCAAGCCTGAAAACTGATCTGAACTTGAAAATCTCCCCTCTGAGCCACTTGGAAACCCACCGGGCATGTAGTTGTTCTCACCAAAACCACTGAAATGAACTGTGCCAGAGCAAAACCAGCCACACCAAAACTATGTACAGAACTGAAAATCATACATGTCCCAAATGGAACATGCAGAGTGTGCACGAGCACTTCTTCTACTGAAAGCAAATCTACCTACTCTACTCTAGCTGGAAGCAAAGGCAAGCTAAACAAACCCTGCAACTGGTTGTGAGAAATAGCTTCCTTTCTTCAAAATTGGCAGCCATGCAATTGATTTGGCACTGATCATGGCTGTTTGGATGGATGGAAAATCAACAAGAAGCTGGTCTTCTATCCAAATCATCAAGGTATCAACTGAAAAATCCAATACCTCTTTTAGTTGCTCTGCATTTGGATTGGAGAGGTATGGCAGCTGATCCTTGGTACTTTGTAGCTCATCCTCATGCTCAGAAGCAAGCATGACTGGTTGTGGCTTCTCCTTTGGCTCCAATGAAGCCAAATACCTGATTGGGCAAGGTCTGATCAGTTTGATATGCCCATAGCTCTGATTTTCAACTCCAAGAATGGAGTCTTCTTGTAGACCCACCTGAATGGATGATGTGGAAGAAATGGTGGAATCCTTCTGTCCTTTCTCTTCCTCCAATGAAGAACATGGAAGATAAAAATCTTCCAATCTTGATCCCAAAGAGCTGCTGTAAGATGCAGGCTGCTGCAAATGAAAGCTCTCCTTCATGGCAGCAGGCTCTGGTGTTTGGAATGTGGATGATGAAAGAGAGAAAGGTGAAAGCTCAACCGGCTCTTCTCCATCAAAACAGTCCTCCAAATCTGACAGGTAAACTACCTCATTGCTGTCCTGCTGCTCGTTTTCAACTTCCTCCATGGTGTCCTCTTGATCTGCAACTTGACCACCATGGTTTCCTTCACTCTCCAATATTGAGTTTGAGAGATCAAACTCCTTTTCAGTGCTAGAACTTGAGAGAGATGAAGTGGAAAGAAGAACTGAAGGTTCTCCTGTAACCTGCTTTGTGCTCAAAGCCCTTGGATCTACATTTTTCTCCTCCACAGCTAGATTGTGCTCCTCTTCTTTTGGATTTGGAGCAGCTTCTCCTTCCTCCAATGTTTGAAGGCAATCTTGCTCTTGGTTGAACTCTTCCTCCAGCATGAAGTTTGTCAAGTCAAACTCTTCAATTTGTTGCTCTAGAGGACAAGTTGGGACTGCAAGATCTTCTTCTCCAACAAAATCAGTCCTCACCACCATTTGTTCAACCTCAGCCTCTTTTGTAGGCTTAACCATCAAGGGGATCTTTGTCATCCCAAATTTGGTAGCCCAAACCTTCAAGTCATCTGTCATTTCTTTTCTGTTGGGCTCCTCTTCTTGCTGTCCTTGATGACTGATTTTTTCAATTCCTTCTTCCCCATATGAAATTGGGAATGCAAGAGGAGGAATGGGTTGAAACTCAACCGATTTTACACTTTTTTGTGGTGGTGGAGGTAGTGAAACCTCTTGTTTCTTTGGAGGAGGGGGTATTTCTGTTAGCTCTTGTGGAGGGGATGACTGTTTGGAAGGGAAAAGGAAAGAAGAATCGAGATGAGGTGGAAGACTGGGGGGTGGAGAAATGGATTCAACACTTGGGACAGCAGATGGAGGGTTTGAAACTTGACACTGCTGAAATGAAACAGATTGGGAAAGAGGAAAAGGAAAGGCATGAGATGGTGTGCTTACCCGTTGACAAGGTTGCTGAATACTTCTCTCATACACCTCTATTTCTTCAATCCACTTTGCAAGCAAAGGCAGCGTTGCAATCATGAAGTCAAGCTTCTCCTGAGGGCTGTAATGCCTTGGAAAAGGTCCCACCCATGGACAGGGTGCTCCATAACCGATTCCAAAAGCTTTCATCTGTGCCTGAGCCCTGGACTGCACTATGTTTACCTCCATCTTTTGGATTTTCTCCAACAGACCAGCATCTTGCATCTGATTGTCTTCATTATATGCATACTCTTGCTCTTGGAAAGCTCCATAGCCAAACTGACTTTGGCACTGCTGTTCATATGAATATGCATGCTGATCTGGAGGATTTGTAAAACCTGTTGGAGGTGGAATATACTGCTGTTGTTGATATGAAATCCATGATGGAAATGAAGTCATGATTGCACAACTTCAAAGAATGAGGACAAATGAAAGAGATGGAAAGAAGGATGAATGGAAAATGAATGAAAATGAATGGAAAGGAAGGTCTGCAACTTCAGAGATGGTTGTTGACCAGATGGAGTCGCCAGATGTGTTTGCAAGTGCCTCCAAAGGCTGAAATCTTCACAGGAACACATCAACCTGCAAAAGATGAAGTGAAAGACCTCTAAGGTCCCACCGGCATGCCAAAACTATTAGTGCAAAATCACAGCACCCCTGGACGCACATCAGGCTTCTAGGTTGATGTTCAGGCATCCAGTGTGATTGCACAACATGGAAACCTCTCTCCAAGCGTGGGACTTGTGAAACCGAGAGAGGAATCTCCAGAGAAGGCTGGTTCCTGCTCCTAAACTACCTGCCACAAGCTATTCCAGTGCAGGCAAGCTAATCTAATCCTAATCTAACCATGCCAAGGAGACAGAGAGAGAGAGAGAAGGGAAAAAAAGCAAAAGCCTACACTAAAACGGTGATACACCAGAGAAGGAGGATGTTGGACATCTATCAAAACTGCCATGGGACAAAGAGAGGTGAGCAATGGGAAGGATGGACAGATGCATCACAGGCCCAAGGATAGATTTCACACAGAAAATGTCCCAAAACTCCATGAACACAGCTCCGAACCTGCAATGAACATTCAAACATGCACAGACACCTGCAATGAAGAGAGGCAAGAAGAAGACAAGCAAAAACGAGAGAGGATGGACAGATGCATCACAGAACACGTTTTGTTGCTCCAGAAGTTTGCACAGAACATCATTCCATTAGTAAAAGGCAAAAACGCCATTACAGAGCAAGGGAGGAGGTTCGAGCTCCATTTTCAACCCTAGAGAAGAAAAGAAGGGAGGGCAGAGCAGAAAGAATGAACAACCTTTTTTTTTTTTTTTTAATGAGCCAAATCTGGCTTTTACATTGCATGGGTCGAGCCCAGGGGACAGAAAACGGGAAAACGTGTAAGCCCATTCCTCATTGAATGCCAATGCATTAAAACGGCATAGGATACCTTACCAACCCATACCCTGCCATCTTTGACCGATTTGGAGGAGAATGCGACCCATTCTGCATTAATTTGGCCGCTGAAATGTCACTTCTGGCCGTGCACACGCGTCAGAGCCGTTTCTCAATTTTCTCTCTTTAGACTACACCAAAACTCAAGGTTGATCCCAGAATCATGTAGAGCATCTCAACAGCTTTCCGTTGATATAAAGAACATGGAAATCCGAGCTCTAGATCAAAAGATATGGCGATCTGAAGATTTAGGGCACGGAACAGACCAAGACAGATTTCGAAATATTTTCCCGCGCTTCGCCACCTAGACGACACGTGGCAGGCTCTGATTGGTCACGCAATTCTCTCTCCTCTACCTTTCGGCGGGCTGTCTTTTGAATTTTCCTTGTGGGCCCTAGCTGGGACACGTGGCACTATCCCATTGGTTCGGTTCAGCGCTCGATAACTCGCCCCTTTGACCTTTTGACTTTTTCTCCTGTGAGGACACGTGGCAGTTTCTGATTGGTCCTCGCTCCTTCGGCTCTTTCGCGTACTTCACCTCCATTTTTCCCGGATGTCCCATTTGATTTTGGACTGTCTGGCCCTTTTTCGCCTTTCCTTCGCTCAAGCTCGCGCCTTCTTGCCCAATTGTCCCATTTGCGTCCCTCTCAAAGAAGCTAGCCAATTTTTTCTACGAACCGGCATTTCACACCCACCACGTACTTCTGTCCCACTTGTCCCAAATGCTATTTGGGCCACTTGGAGGCTTTTCGGCTGATCCACGCCTTTTTGTCCCAGATGTCCCAATTGCTCCTAGGACTAGGACTTAGCTGATTTTCACCATTTTTTCTGGATCAACCTTCTTGCCTTCTGCAACCTTTTTTTTTTTTGCATTTTCTCAGAGTTTTCTCCTTCCTTCTTCAGCCAGGGAGTTAAAAAAATATCTGAGAGAACCTCAGAAACATGATGTTTTCTCTGAATCAATCAATGTGCCTGGGACTTGAATATTCTGATGCATGTTATCAAAATTACCCAGGGGGGAAATTTTGACAACACTTACATAATGTATTATCAAGGAAATGTCTTAGGTACCTTTGGCTCTAAGTGTGGCATAGCTTTCATGACATTGTCCCCAATCTCCTCTACCATGCTGATAAAAATAGTGTTCATATTCTATGCCAAGTCTTTTTCCTTATTTAGGCACGTTCTTTTCTCATCCTTAGTATTGATTTCCTCCTCGCCCCGATTGTTACAACTTTATCCATATTATGTCTTGCCACTTTAATCAATACTTTCACCAAAGCATTGCTCACTTGTTCATCTGACATAATATTAGGCTTTACCATTATGTGCTTGGCCTGAGGTGTCTTCTTCAACCTCCTTAAAACACATGACTCTTCACATACATCAAAATTTGGTTCATCCATGTGCATGTGCATCGACCATGACAGTTTCTTCCTTGTGCGCACATTTTCCATATCTTCATCCATTAACTCCCAGCCATATAACTCATTTTGTGTCATTGTGCTTTGGAGACGGGCGAGATAATTTTACCTATGTCCTTTTCGTAGCCCATGACCGGGTGGAAGATATTCTCCACTTTCTCTTTTTGATCTAGGTTGCTTAGAACTTGGGCTTCAAGATTTGGAACTTGTACTATTGTGTCCTAAGTAGTCTTAGTTGTTGTCTCATCTGCCTCCTTTCCTCCTTCCTCTCCATCCTTCATATCTTCATCTTCTAGTTCATCCTTGTTCTCTAGGAAGTGTAGGGGAATTTGGCATGCTTTCCTTAGAATCTTCCACTTCCTCATTCAACTTCAATTTCCTTCTTCTTTTCTCAGTTGTCTCCTTCTATGGAGAGATTCAAGGTGATCTGCGCATTGATTATGGAGTAGCACCTAGGGTCCTTGTTCTCCTAAATACTCTTTTGAAATGACACTCTCCTTAGACTACATCCAAGTCCTCATCATCTCCTTCTTGTGGCTGAGGTGGTGTAGTCGTGTGCTCAACTTCTTCCTTATTTGGAGGTTGTCTTTTGCCTCTGTGCTCTAAACCACCACTATCTTCATGCTCCTCTTCTTCATCATCTACTTGAATTTTTTCTATGGGCTTCGGCATTGGAACATTTTCCATTCTATGCCTAACTTTTGGTGGCCCTGGGAGTGCGAAATTATTCTCCACATACTTAGTGTTCTCCATCTTGGGTTTGAGTTACAGTAAACAAGCACTTGCTCCGATTTCCCCAAATTCCAAGATTACATGAATCATGCTTATAATATCTGAGATAAGGCTCTCAATGTAGGCATTCTACCTTGGATAGACATATTTCTTTCTTAGAATGTGGTAGTCGCAATCTACCTTGTCTACATTGAAGGTTAGGTGGTGTGCATCTAAAACCGGTGAATTGATTCTTGGAAATACCTCATTGTGAAGGCATATGGAATTTTTCACCATGGGCTCCAAGCCCCGTCCTTCATTGCAAATCGCACGATGTAAAAATGTTGGTAGATCAGAACTAAACTCGCCTTACCCACCATTGAAGGAAAATCCTTGGGTATGCACCATTCTTCTTCAAACACCGTGTGGAGTCTATCATACCACATCTCCACCCTCTACTTGAATGGTCCGCTCATTGATCCGTCACACAAGTATTTTCCAAATCTTTCTATAGGTGACTTGTGTTCCATGGGGTACTCCCAAATCTTCTCCTTTAGCCCATCAGGCACCCCAATCTCCATAAACAATAAGGACAATAACACATCACCAAAACTTATTCTATCACCTTTCTGCACTTCATCAATGATTTTCTTTTCTATGTGATCTACAATATTGTAGACTATCCCTTGAGACATCTTCTTTATGATGTGCAACCACATTGTGTTTACTTGCAACCATCTTCCTTGGTCATTCAGCTTTGGTACAAGATGTGCGATTACTGCCGCACTACTATCGGGTACTTTTTCAATTTGTCAATGTCCATGACACATGGACCTTTGGTATACCCCAGCTTCTTTTTTATCTCCGATTGCGGCCTTAATGGTTAAATCACAATCTAGTTCCACTCTTGAGGCCCTTAGTCATGTCATAGTTGAAATCAAAGCACCAATGATTCTAACCCTCCATCTTGCAAAAGTAGAATAATTCCTCATGGACTCTGCTCATCAACCACCGATACAATGGTTCATAATTTCCAAAGGATGGCAGCTCATACAACTAGTAGACTCCATTCTATTTTAGCAACTTCTCACCAACGTCATCATACATTGGCATATCTTCTTATATGTGCTTGTTCATTTTTTTGCTCAAAGAACACATCGAGATCCTTCTTATTATCTCGATGTTTGATGGTTGTAATCATTGATTTTACATTGACGGATGTGGGAATCTCATTCTTGTCCCGTAATCATGTCCTCTCTAGATATCTTTGCATTTCGAGAAATTACTCTCAAGAGAAATTTCTTCTCCCACTTCAACCTTCTTCTTTCCTTTTTCTCCTACTCCGTGTGCTTTCTTGGTGCCATCTAAAAATGTCTCTTTTCTTCCCTCTATAGTCGATTAATTTGAAACCCTAGTTTAAGTCTTTATGCCCTAGTGGAAATCACATGCCCTAGCTTGTTTGTAACACATCTGCTTTGCTCAAACCCTTCACCTATAGGAATGCAAGCTTCTACTATGAACAACCCTTCTCTCCATGTCTAGTTCACACTCTTTTCACCTCAACGTGATTGATTGGCTTGTTCGCACTTAGCCCTTTTCAAATTCTCTCGATTGCAACAAAAAAATGAACTCACATCCCATCCTTATATATAATTTTAAAAAGTTATCACATTTATTTCTCCTCTACCTACCAACAATCCTCTCATCAATCCACTATTTTTGTTCTTTCCATATGGTACATCTTTGTGCCCAAGCTATAACCTTCTAGCACACCCTCCTACCTTTTAGTTGTAGACTTCTCTTCAGCATGCTTTCATGTGCCTAAGTACCTCATCACTTCTCATTCCATTGGTAGTCTTCACAAATTCTACTTACCTCACATTATACTTATTTCTTCATTCCTCTCTATCTCGTGGTCCTTGTGTCTAAAAGAAATCTCTTTTTTTTCAATTTTCCATACTTGAATAGCACCCATAGATAATTCCTTTCATGTGTACTTATTTCCATTATTCTTCTACTTAGATATCAACAACCTACCCCATACTAAGGGTATGTGCAGTCCTATGTGGATAAAAATTCTTCAAATAGTAGTTAGCTTTTGGTGCATAAACGTGCTTATTACACAAACACACCAACTAAATGGACAAAGCATAGCAATAAAGAAACAAAAACACATTAAGAGAATGTAGAATTGAAAACATAATTTAAATGGTAACACTTTGCCTTATTACAAACACCAAGAAGACTTATTTATAGTAGGGCTTTAGCCTACTCCCATTGAAATAACCCGGTAACCGTGTTCCATCAAGTGCCTCTAATTGAAAAGCTCCTGATTTGAGTACATGAGTGATAAAATATGGCCCTAACCAATGTACCTTGAGTTTACTTGGATGGCATAAAAACTTAGAATAATAAGGACCACCTTTTGTCTTATCTCAAGATTTTCATCCCTGATGTGCCTGTCATACCATGCTTTCTTCCTGGCCTTCTCTTGTTTTTGACTCCAACATGTTATGGCTCATCACTCATCCAACTTGATTAACTTTTTAATGCATTCTTCTAATGCTTTCTCATCAAGACCTCCAGTGCACACAATACACAAAGAAGGTAACATAAATTCCATAGGAAGAACTATTTCACTCTAAACACAAACTGAAATGGTGTGGCTTTGTTCAACCTTTTATATGTTGTTCGATATACCCAAAGTACTGTAGATACTTTATCATCCCAATCCTTTCTTCCAACATCACATATTTTTTTCAATGTCAAGTTCAAAATTTTGTTAAGCACCTCAATGAGCCCATTTTCCCGAGGATGATAGGGTGTAGTCTTATTGTGTGCAATCATGAATTCATCCAATAAAATTCTGATTATCTCATTAATAAAATGTGTTCCCCTATCACTGGTCAAACTTAAAGGACATCCATACCTTGTAATAATATTTTCCCATAAAACCTCACAGCTATCATTGTAGCTATTGTACAATCCTTTGTATGTGTTGCTTTTTCCCACCTTGTCGATAATCTGCCAAGTTATGATGTAGCGTTATCCATTTTTCTGCGCAACTAGTGAAATAGGACCCACAAAATCTATAGCCCATTTCTCAAACGATTTTGCACTAGTAATGGGTCTTAGAGTAATTTTTCTTGTTGACCTAGTTTCCCAAGACATTGACAATGATCACAAGCCTTAAAAATTTCCTTGCAATATTTATACAATGTCTCCCACCATAATCTAGCAAGTAAAATCTTGTGTGCAATGGCATCACCTATATAGTGGCCACCTACAATACTACCATGAGCTTCTTCCATAATATATGTGTGCTCATGTTCCAATACACAATGGCATAATACTTCATCCTGGCCTAACTTGTATAGGTCACCCCGATCAATATGTAGGGGGATATGCATATAACAAGTTGTTTCTTCTCCAAGGATTTCATTTCTTCTCGGTGTCGTACCTATTCGTAGAGAAAGAAAACAATGTCCTCTAGTTCTGATGGCACTCATTGTAACCTGTATAACTATGCATCTGACATGGTATCTTCAATTGCATGTGCTTCTTCTCCTAACTATATTCTAGATAAATGGTCTAGTCTAGAATTACTTTTCCCTAGTTTTACCAAATCGTGAAATTAAATTTTTAAATAAGATTACCCACTCGTATATGTTCCCTTGTAGAACAGGGCTTGTTTACCAAATACTTCAATGCCATGTGATCTATATAAAATATGAATGGTGTAGCTAGTAAGTACTATCAAAATTTATGTAGCACATAGATCATTGACAAAGCTTTGTGCTCTGTAGTTGTGTAATTTTGTTCTGTAGGAGTCAATTTTCTACTAGAAAAATAGATAGGATGATCTATAATACCTTCTCTAGGTTGAGCCAACACTATGCCAATGGTCGTGCCAAAGGCATCCACATGTACATGAAATGGTTATTCCCATTAAGGAAAACACAGAATAGGCATGGTAGTAAGTTTCTCCTTTAACATCTCGAATGCGCGCTGCTACGGTTCTCCCCAGTGAAATGTACCTTTCCCTTTTAATAACTCTTCCAACAATGTGGAAACTTTGGCATAACCTTTGATAAACTTTTGATAATATCTTGTATGACCAAAATCCATGTACCTCACTCGACTAGTAGGCTCTCTTAGGCCTATAATAACTACAACCTTGGTTGGATCAACTAACAAACCTTCCTTGCAGATTATGTTTCCTAATAGTATTCCAAATGGTGTAGCAAATATGCACTTCTTTATTTTCAAAGAGATACTCAATTGTCTACATATTTCAAAAATTAAGCATAAATTTTCATAATAATCCTTAACTAATCCATACACCATCCAATCATCCAAATAAACCTATACGAAGTTGTGAATAAATTCCTTGAATGCTTGAACAACTATGCGCAAAAATACAACAAGTGCATTTTTCAGGACCAAAAGGCATTACAAAGATAGGAAAAAAAGCTACCCCATTTAGTAGTAAAATTATGCTTTTCCTAATCCTCCTGGCAATCCTAACTCGATGATACCCAGAGAACCCATCCATAAACAAATAGATTCCATGCATCGCAACTTCTAGTATTTCCTCGTGAATGGCGTAGGAAAGGGACCACACACATGTAGCATTCAGATCCTAATCCATCCATCCTTCCTTCTTGATACTGATCACCATTAGACTAACCCATTCTAACTCATTAAGGGGCTTGATAATCCCAAACTTCAACATTTTGTCAATCTCTTCTTTGACCTTTTCACGCAAGTTGGGGTTCATCCTGTAGGGTCTCTTTCTAACTAGGCATACACCCTCTGTAATATTTATCTTCATCTCCCCTAATGATTCACGCATGCCTTTAAGTCCATGGTACTCCCTAGGAATAAGTCTTGATAATCCCTTAGTAACTCTATATTTTTTCCACTTCGAGTTTGACCAATAGTCTCCAATTATGGCTTCCTTAAGCTCAAAGATCTTGACCTAATATTCACCTTCTTTATCTTGATAGGTTCATGATAGGTGTGTGGACTTATCTATAATTTTGAACACCTCACGCCTACCTATTGAATGGTTTACATCCATATTTTCTACTTCTTCGTCATCTACTAAGTATACCATTTTTCATGTTTCTTTCTCAAGGAAAGCACATTGAATTAGTGTGGCATTGACCTCTGTCTCTTTAATAAGACACACTCTTGATTTTCCTTCATCCAATAACTCCTAAAGGATTTATTCTACCTTAGAGCTATCTCCCATAGTTAAGCACTTTATGACTCTTAATGCTTCTTTCACCAGAGGTTTAGTAGAGAAGAAGTCAAATGTCTGGGCCATTCCTGCAATTAAATCCTGCCAATTTCTAGTCTCTCTATGGAGCTCTGCATATACATACCAAGAATGCACACACCTTGTAAAGTGGAATAAAACTTGTGCACCCATAGAGAATGTGGTAAATATTCTTGCCCCTCTTTCCAGAGTCTCTCACACTTCTTAACATGGTATTGAATAGGTTGATTACCATGATAAGTGCAAATTTGAGTAGGTGCATTGCTCTTGAAGAACCTAGTAGCAAGATCAATCCTAATTTCATTTCATCCTACAAGATTATCCTTGTGGGCCACCACCACATGTTGTTGTCCCATGTACTATATATGTTAGCATATTTCTTATTTTTAGTGGGTCTATCCATTGTTCCTCCATGGCGCAAGCAAGAATACCATAGGATCTCCTTATCTTGTGTAACAAGGTACTAAGTTGTTACCTATCCTCCTAAAATAACATGGTTTTATTCCCTTGGGAAATATTCTCTTGACTTCCCACCCTACCAAATCATAAGTTTTATGAGCCCAATTATCACAAGCAAAACTTGTAGTATCATTAATAGACTCGTGCATCCTCCCACCGAATTATTCCTTCTTTAGATGGCTCAAGAATCTCTGGATCTCGGATGGTGCATACATAAATCCTACTCAGATATTCTTCACTTAAGGGCTTCACATATGGTGAAGATTTTCCATCTGCTAAAGGGATAATAACTCTCTCCTCCTTTTTTTCAAAACTGATATAAGTCTTGTTGAGTCGAAGATCAACATTATTTGCATAGCACCAAGGATTTCCCAATAGATCTAGGAAGCTATCTAAATCTTCCAATGATAAAACCTCAAAATCTCTAGTGAACTTGGCTCCTTGTATGGTAATGGATGCATCTTTCAAAACTCCGATGGGAGTGGCCTTAGTCTAATTAGCCATGAACAATACATTAGAGGATGGCTATAATGGAGGTCTCCCCATTTGTACCCATGCATCTAAGGTAAGAACATTGACTTTCATGCCAGTATCAATCAATATATTACTCAATAGCCACCCATCCACAACAACATTCAAATTTATTTCCTTTTCATAATCTAGGCTATGAGGGGGAATATTTTCATGCAGGATCTATCGTTTAGTCTCAACACTTGCACGCAGAGTGTTTCCTTTTAACCAATTCCCAAACAAAGGGAATGATATTCTCCTAACATAACAATTTCACACTTCTCTCAAGTCATCCATATCATTATGTACTGTCTCTAATGATTATTTTTCTCCATCTTCCATGATTGCTCCTTTAAATACTATATGTCACCATAAAGATTCCCCGTACCTCCATGGTTTCTGATAAACCTCCTTCTCGATGGGCAGGATCGGGTACCGTGCCATGAAGAACCTCCTCCTTAGTGATGGTAGGATTCTACCGCAATGCTTCTCTCGGAACATGACACCTCGGTGTGGATCATGATCTTTACTTACAACACCTCAGAATCTTCTTCCAACTTAGGCATCAACTGATTTTCCATAGTGTGTTGTATCCTAACCATCCTTGCACCTTTGTTTTATTATTTATGTAGTTTTTAATATGATGCATACAAGTCTAGGAACTCCTCATAGCTATGACTCTTTCCATAGAAAGAACAAGTAATAATTTGGGGGCATCCATGCTTATAGTGGTCAAGAGATCTACAAGTATAACATATTCCATGAGGGAACTCACTTCTTCTACCACCATAGCCTTGTCCTCCAAATCCACCATGGTATCCTTGACATTTGCCAAAACTTCCTTCAAAACACCCTTCATTCCAATCATAGCGCACTTGATTTTGATCCCAGTCCTGATGCTCGTTATTTCCTTTAGAGTTATTTGAGACTCATGTCTATCATACACTAATATCTATAGCATCATGGATCTGACCAATCAGCTGAAAGTCTTCTATGTCATGAGTCGTGGACCTACATATTTTATAGTAGCTTGAAACATTCTTCCTTATCACATGTTGTAGTAAGGGGCAAAGTGGCTAGCATCATGGTTTAAATGGCATATCTCACAATCCAATAAAGAATGAGCATACCAATCTACAGGGAAAACTATCCTTTGTGTGACCTTCTACTTCAAAATTTGTGCACCAAATCCATGTGCGTGTCTCATGTGTTGA
Source organism: Taxus wallichiana var. yunnanensis (assembly GCA_018340775.1). Lineage (NCBI taxonomy): Eukaryota > Viridiplantae > Streptophyta > Pinopsida > Cupressales > Taxaceae > Taxus > Taxus wallichiana. The sequence goes on along the minus strand of CM031234.1, from coordinate 906,094,358 downwards.
ATTTTCTGATAGTTTCTCCAACTACTTTTCCATAGCTATGATATGTGCTTCTAAAAATGGGCTCATCCCAAGTGTCTATGCTTCCAACTTCCTCAGCGCATAAGGCTACTTCAAGTGCTTCACGTGGATCAGTGTATGTCTTATGTGATAATTCCCTCCTAAAAGGGGTAATCAGCCCCCAACGAACCATTGTGCATGTTGGCTTGTGTGTATATCATAAGAAATATTAGATAATAGTGTTTTAAAATGGGCATCATACTCTCTAACACTTTCAGTAGTGCCTTGCTTAATATCCTTGAGTGCACTTATACTCTTCTGCTTAAACTTAGGGATGTGAAACTCTTTAAGGAATGCATATTTTAAAGTTGTATAGTCTATGCAAGTCTAATTAGGGTCAAAAAAATTACTAGTTGTGTGCATGTCCTTGTAATGTAGTAGCAAATTATCTTTCCCTACACTCAGAAGTCATGATTCCTTTTGCATGCCACAATATTTCACACATATGCACATGTTTATCAACATCTTCTATGCCCCTATACTTTGGAAGATGAAGAGACATCTCCATGTAAATATTTTGGGGTTGGTGCGGACCTTGCCCACTTGATCCGAGCCTCTTGTGTTTCCTCTACCTCTCGAAAACCACTAGATCCACTGAGCTAGAACAACCTATACCTCTTGATCCTGAACCTGTAGCTAGGTTCGACTAGAAGATGTACTTCCCTATGTCCCAACAGTAGAACTAAAATGTACCTTGACAGATAAGAAACATTACTATTCCCAAAATATAGTCCAAAAATCTATGTGCCTAAATTTTGTGCTGATGACACACCCAAAAAGGTACTCCCATATAAACTTAATTTTTTTGCGTTACCATCATTGTGCTTATTATAAGACTTGCTCCTACTCTCCCACTACTTGAATTAGATTGTTGATTTTTTTGTACTAGATGCTGGAAAACCAAGTGCAAGGGTAAGGTTTCTAGGTGAATTTAGATGTGCGCCCACAACCCATGTCATCTCTACTGGTGCACTTCTACATGAGGCCAAGGAGGGTTACCTATCATGTTTTCCCAAATGGGGGAGTTCCTAAGGCTTGGGTTCCATGTCTTCTACATGAACTTACACTCCTTCTTGAACTATCTTTCTCCATAACATCATTTTCTTTACAACCTCCCACTGCTTCTCTACCTCCCTCTTGCACTTGTCATTATACTTAATCCACCTTTCCTTTCTCTACCTTTCTATCGCTAGGTCTTCCATATTTCACCAAACCTTCTCCTGCCCCCATGCATGGTGGGGTTTAGTTAGCCATCATTTTACTCTCTAAATTCAAAGATACCATTAGAATCTTGATCGCCGCCATTGGAATTCCTTTTAAGTAAGTTCCCCTTGGATATCATAAAAGCTTGAATTCAGCTACCTCTGGGCATGAATAAGTAGAAATTGAGTACTCCAAGATATAACTTTTCAAAACACCATGGAATGATGTATCCACAAAGGTGAGTCCAAATCAAATCAGCATCATAAAGGGCCTAAAATTCTTCCTACGTCCAGACAAGTGTGTGATACCTCCAATTATACTTAGATGCATAAGCAATCAGCCACTCATACAATTCTACTAGAAAGATAGAAAAAAAGATCTCATATAAATTTTCATACATATTTTGTTCCACCCACACACATGTGTTAAACTCAGATCCAATGTTAAACCACCATGGTTATTCTTCTTCTAGATCATGTATCCACTCCTCAAAACTGCTAAGGTCAACCGGTATGTCTTCATTATGAACCATCTTGAAAACAACTGAAAAAGAGGTCCCAAAAATGGAACCAATGATGTAGCCTAGAATCCACCAATAAAATCCCCAACGTGCTAGCACATCACTCAGTCTAGATAAATCTCTCACCCGAAGCACACAAAGGTACAAGGCCCCTCTTTAGGGTTGATGTTATAAGATGTTAGCATGATGAATACTTATGGCATTCAAATCTATGACTAATATATCATTCCAAAGTGCATGTTCAGATCTAGATCTAGAGAATAATAGACTTAAAAGGTAACCATGATGAAATCAAGCATGTAATATTGAACTATAACCATGATAACACCTTGATTGAGTCCATAATCTCCATTATATCAAATTCAGTAATACACATAACCTTCTTTATAATAACAAGTAGCATACACTTATATGCATATCGATTTGGTAGCATAACCTCGCTATAACACATTTCTCACACCCTCTCTCTATGATACATAGTTCAATACATATTTATAAGGGTGGGGACTTGACCTTCACCGCCTATCTAATCCCAAAATAGGTCACATGTTATTATTAGCCACACACCATTACAAAAATAGCCACACATATAAGTGTGCTAATAATAGACTACTTTTAGTTAATTGACAGTAGTAGATCTATTCTTGGCCTATATCCATGTAAATCACTTCGTAGATGATCATCAAAAATATCTAATGCATGTTTTGTAATTCTCCAACTGATTTGTGTGCTCCGCATGCTATCTCCAAAAATAGATCCTCACCGTGAAAATGGCTAAGTCCCGAACTTGTTTTTATTCTTCACATGTGATCCTTTCTGATACTTCCGTGCCTTTGAATGTGCTCTACTCTCTTGCATGAACCTTCTATATTTCCTTCACTAAGTTCCAAATTTTGACTGACCAACATTATCCATGTCCCTATTCAAGCCCTATAACCTACTCATAATCTATGGAATTTCTCGCAATGGGGGTTAGACCTCATTGGCATTGTCAATCCAAAATCATCTCAACAACACCATTTAATTATCACATCTAATGAATATTTCAAAAAACTGGTCAAGACTATTCCCTTGACTTTAACTAAATTAAATCGATCGTCAACTTCATTTATCAATACATCATATGTCATTTTGGTGTTCATCATAAACTTGTCATGTCATAATGGAAAATACTTTAAGAATAAGGATGTTAATAAGCTATGCAATGCTTTCAACATTAAACTCAGCTTTTCATCACCATACTATCCCCACGAAAATGTACAGGTTGAAGCCTCTAATAAGACACTTACTAAAATCCTCATGAAAATAGTAGACGACGCAGGAAGAATTGGGATCTCTAAATCCCATTTTTTCTTTGGGCTTATCGAACTAACATCTATACCCCTATAGGTGTTATGCCCTTCTCTCTATTCTACATCTTAAAGGGGGTTCTACCCTTGAATTTCAAATCCCATCACTTCGTGTATCACTCAAAGACTTTATCCCCAACAAATAATATCGACAAGACCATCTTGCACAACTAGAATTATTAGACAAAAATGTCTAATGGCCCTGAACATCATCAATTCTATCAATAACATGTTAAACATTCCTACAATAAACATGTAAAATAATGTGACTTCAAAATTGGTGATCTCATTCTCAAGGAAAATCAAAATGTCACTACTTTAGAAAGGAGTAAACGTGGAAAGTTTTCCCCCAATTGATCAGTCCATACATCATTACTCATAAGTATGGGTTGGGAGCTTATCACTTAGCCTCCCTTGATGGTGAACCTAAAAAGGAACCTTTGAATTCCTTACACTTACGGCCTTTCTACTATTAAATTTTTACCATCATGATAGTAGTTATATCTAATACCTTATCCCACCATTAACTAATCATATTCTCATTGTAATGATTTGAAACCATGTGGTTTTCCATCACCCCCTCATAAACCTCAAAGATGAACACCATGGCTTTTTCATTACATATTTCATAGGAAAAGTTCCTCCTTAGCAGAACTCGATAATCATTACATTCATCTACCTTATTTACCAACCAAATCATGTCACATGGCACATATGTGTAGGTCATGTACACATCTTTCCCCTCTTTTAAACACTCTAGTAGGGTTTCCCTCAGCTTAAATAAAACTCAAAAATATATAAGGATGCTCTTTATCAAAAATAAAAAATAAAATATTGATCCTCGAAGGACATTTATTAAAAATTATCAAAAGAAAAAGTAGGTTGATCCCTAGAAGGATAGCTACTAGTCAAATCATAGACTGATCCCTCAAAGGAAGGCTATTTATATAAATCAAATTCAAAATTATAGACCACTCCCTTGAAGGATGGCTACTTATATATAAAAGGTTTCCCACATCGATCAACCTTCAAAATATCAAAATATCAAAAGAATCCTAGGAAAGCTTCCCATATTGATCAGCTTTCCCATCAAAGAAAACTTCCCGCATCGATCAGTTTGTGTCAAAATCAAATATGTAAAGCTAGGGCATTTCTCTATGAAACTATTGATAGGAGAACCCTCTTTCCCACATGATCTATACATGAAAAACCCCTTTTTGTCCTACTAAGGTACATCTAATCACTTTATCTCTATAATTGATGTCTTGTGTATCACCACCCACTATTAGTCTTATGTTAATATCATTAAAGGCTAAAAGTGCTAGTGTTTTCACACTTTTATACCCATCACGTATGTATCAAATCCATATCAAAGAAATCAATCCATTTTTTATTCCTACTTCAAAAAGATAGAACACATTTTGATCACATATTAAGTCATATACATCATCATCCAAATCACATTTAACATTTAAATCATAAATTCACATTTTCTATATTTGAAAATTCATAGACACATCACTTAAAAGAAAACATTAAAAACATGTATCAACACATAAAAAATAAGCCAAATCAAAACCACATCATATATATATAATCAAAGTCCAAAATACATCATCAATAAGTCTCTATATATCATCAAAGGATTCACAAAGAGTCGTATACATATCAAAATCTACAATTATATATATATATATATATATAATCAAAGTCCAAAATACATCATCAAGAAGTCTCTATATATCATCAAAGGCTTCACAAAGAGTCGTATACATATCAAAATCTACAATCACAATACACATAATCACTCTCTAGTAAACTAGACATCTCTCAGAATCTCATTGACATAGATAGCACTCCCATCACCTCCACCACCCCCCTGAACACCGTCATCACCATCGGTTCCTCCATCTGGCCCCCTAGGTGGATGGCCTACACTCACACTAGGCACTTCCCCTTAGTATGCTAAATAATCTATATGTAACACTGCATTAGGTAACTAATGTATGACCATGTCCTCATAATATGACAACTCTTCCCGCAAGGACTGATAGTGAGCGACACCGATCATACCTAATGTCCCCATCTAATCGCTATCTTGTGCACGATCTGTCAACTCGCACCTGATATAGAATACCCCATTATACCTTTGGCCTTCTTCAAAGTATCCCACTGCTGATGGTACATATCTTGATCAGCTACTTCTTGTGCCAAATATGCTTTGAGTCCATCTCACTCAGCTATAACACCATCTCTCTCTCCAATCAATGTCTCTCTCACCCAAACCAAATCATCTCTCTCTCTTAGACTATTCCTCTCAACCTCCACTATGGGCTTCTTGGCCATCAATCGCGTGTCATGATGGCCACCAAGTCCCCCTCATCCTCCTCATCATCACTAATATTCACTACCTCACATGTTCCCTCTACCCGAGCACGCACCCTCCTCTCCCTCTGAATCAATTTATTCCTCTTGAAATCATCATATGCCCTCGTCCACCACTGATTATAGTCAACATCCACCCTAACATCATCAATAAGAACTAATTCTCCCACTTCATCAATACCCATATCCCCCTCGATCCTCTGCTATCACAAAAACACTCTACAACTGCCTTGGGAGTCTTTGTATCCCCATCCTCCCGTCTATAAGGAACAATATCCTTAGGTATATCTTGTATCAAACAAAATTTCCATCTAGCATGGCTAAATATAACCATCTCATTCTCCCCTCCCCACCTAGCCTATACCCATAATTCTTTTTGTGTCCCAAAAATCTCATGCTCATATCTTGGCCACTCAGAAACTCCACATAAGGCCTCCATACTACATCACCTACCTATAATCCTGTCAAAATATCTCTATAGTAGCTCACATTCTTCATCCTCTTCACCTAACACTTATCCTCTCTCCATCTCATGAAACCAACATGCCTCGTCCATTAAACCACCCCATGGAAAACCATGTGATTGAGAAATGGCTATATGCTCATATGCCCAACATTTAAATAAAATGCCACATCACTACCAAGTCTCTTATGGAATTTCCAAGCCCACATATTTCTATAAATATGTTCTAGTAGTGTCATTATCCACTCAAAAACAATATGACACTCCATCATCTCTCGCCACTACCCATGTCATCATCCACAGAAATCTACCTCCCCCAGAATCAGGGAGAGAAAAACATGAGATATCCATCATCATCATCATCATCATCATCCATTTACACCCGTCTCTTGATGGGAAATACAAATATTGATAAGAAAAATCTCCTGACACATACTTCACATCATCTACCTCATCCCCATATAAGTTTATAACACCCTCCCTCTCGGACTCATCAATAGTATAAATACCCTCTCCACGTACTAGAAATATCATGATCATATGGATATCCTCCACCATAATAGTAATCTCTCATGTTGGTAACCAAAAATTATAGGTGGTAGGATTATATCTCTCCATAAATGTGAACAACCCTCGACATCTATGAATCTTCCTATAATCCCTCATCCCCACAAATCCCACTACCTCTACATGGGCCCAATCATCATCCATCATATCTACCCGCACCTCCTCTAAAATAATAGGTATCTTGTCTTGAAGGGTCAACTTCACATCCACCTTCACAACATTAAAATCCACTATCCAAAACATCCAAAACTTCTATCAAAAACATCCACTTCACTATCAAACATATTTGAAAAATTCTATCTAAAAAATAGGTTTTCATTAGAAAACATGGGTTATAAATAAATCATAACCATTACTAGTGATTCAACAAATCACCAGAAATCTTTGTGAATCACCGAAAATTCCTACGATTTCAAAAGAAAATTGTTTTATGCAACAAAACAATGAACAAATCCAAAAACTAGCAAAATTCGTCAAAAAAACAAATTAAGGACTTTCGTCTACCTATGTGGACCTCCTATGTCTGATTAAAGATGCCATCACTATTTCTCACTCAATCACCCTCTTAATCACCATTTTCCAACTTAGTCACTCTCCCAAATCATGCAAATATGATCACAACAATACATTACTCATTACCACCCTTGGATTTTATAGCCCCCAAAAACCCTTTCGCATTAATCATCAATGATTCTATGAATCTCCAAAGATTCATCACAATCACCCACGATTGTCTGAATCACTAGTGATCCCCCTATTTTTACATTTCTTTATATCCACATCGAATTATCCCATTTTTCAAGACATTATCTCATTTAAAATAACCCCAATCCTCAAAATTTTAAATATCAAACAAACAATCCATTTCGGATACATAATACGTCTATGTGATGTGCGCCCTTTGGTCCCCCATCATTTTACTTCCCACTCATTACAACCTACTTTTACCGATCATATTTCCATAGATAACGAACCATTTGGTTCCCCTATCACTTGATTCAATGATAGCATTCCTCATCTCGATACCTCACTGGGAATTTTGTTTTTAAAATACATGTCAAACTTATCCAACCAACCTATCAAACTGGTGTTCCTTACACTATGTTGCAGTCACCCCATTTTGAGGGGGTCATTCCCATACAAATTAATCTATCATCGTTTTTTTCTAGCATTTTTCCTGCACCAAACTACTCGACAAAAAGGGGCAAATTTAGAAACTTAGAAATTACACTCCTTTATCACTTACTTTATCTTCACAAATCAAACCCATCATTTAATTTATATATCCCCTATCCTAAGTCTAAAATCCTCCATCATATTTACCTAGCGTAAATATTATCCACATCTATAAAATCTACCCTTAAATCTACACTTAACCACTTAAAACCACTTTAAAAACAAAAGACAAATAAAAACAAACCATTTTATAACCATATAACCTCTTCACCTCAAATAACAACATCCCTTCAATATTTACCCAAACTCTAAAAACCAAATAATTTAGAATTGGTTTTAACCACTTTACCACTCAAAATCCTAAAAACCCGAATCACCATTGATTCGGTTGAATCGTCGGGGATTATAAATAATATTTCTCTACTCTTTCTCCAGGATCCTCAATTTGAATCTCTGAGCCCCAACTTTCTATCTCAAGCACTAGTATCTTGCATTCCATCAATCAACACAAAGACATCAAGGCTATCACCAGACATTATCAAATCATTATCAAGTATTTTTCAGTCCTTTGAAGACCATATTTCATCACTCGGGTTGTAGGTAGCATCAGAACATTCTCTGTCAACTCAGATCTTCTCCAAACAAAGGTTTGAGGCATCTTTTAGCTTCACATCAATCCAAGGTACCTTTAGAATCTTTCTTTACTTCTTTCCAGTCACATTTAATCTTTAAATTAGTCTAAAACACCATTTTGTATCATCAAATATTCGTTTTTATTAAACTATTACAATTCTCTTAAATTGCCATGATTGGCCTAATCATTGGTGATTCCTATTAAAACTTGTCATTTTATCAATTTAATTAATTGTTTTTCAATTCTATCAAATCTTATAAATTTAAATTTTTTGTTTCTAAGCATGGCTCCTTGTTAGATGGTAGTACCTGGTCTCTCACATCTAATTACCAACATTTATAGCCTTCCAATAGTCCAACACCCCTTCTTCTGGGAACAATACAACATCTTGCATGAGCTCACACTTTGTGCAATATGATTTTCTGATACTGATTAAGACATCAAGGATCATTTTGAATTCCTTCACAAGATCAAACAAGAGACCTAGGACTTCTGGTATGACTACTTTAAATGTGTCCAGATTTCCTTTACCCTCGCTTGGGTCACTTTTGAAGTTTCTCAAGACTTTCCCATTCATCTAGAGTTCTAAAGCTTCTCATCTTCTATCTACATTGATTGTATATCTTTATCTTCATCCATATCATTGTTGTCAATTCACTTAATTGTTATAAAATAAGATGACATCCTCCAAGGAATCCTTTACGGATTCCTAGAACCAGCTTTTTCTCGGGCATCTCGTCTATCCTTTATCTAATCTTGTATGTTTAGTGTCTATAAGCCTACTCACAATGATCTCCTTATTTTTCCAACTCCCCTTTATCTCTCTCCATTGCAAATTCATCCCTTATACAAGCATCCGCCACATTTTTAGTGGATTATTCTTGTGTGATCCCTAGCCTAATGCCTACCCACATCTTTAGGTTAGTTTACAATAAATAATAGGAGCCTCCCCATATCAAAGGAGGTGTTTAGCTCTCTTAACATTGATAGAAACCAACAATTTTCCCACACAAAAATTATTTCACCAATATTTTTTTGTGAATCTATTGGGGAGATATTTTCCCTTATGTGCCCTTAAATATCCCTATATATATATATATATATATATATATATATATATATATATATATATATATATATATATATATGTATGTATATATATATGTATGTATGTATTCCAAAAATTAAAAATCAAGTTTTAAAGAAAGATCAAATTTTGAAAATTACTATATCAAGGAATGATTCCATGTCACGTTCATTTCCCAAATCATGATGATGAAATTTCCAAATTAGTATTTAGCACCAATGATTAATAACAAAAATGAAGAAGAATATGACCACCAAGAACGTAATACTTTTGATCAGCCATCATTCTAGACAAACTCTTGCGAAGGTAAGGATTATAACATACTAAAGGATTCTATTGCTTTGAACAAAAATATTTAACTAACAAAGGGAAATAAGGTTAGTGTTGGCAATGAATCGCAGCACCCTAGGACTCTACAACTCGATGGGTTGAGATTCTCGGTGTGATTGCACAACATGGAGCTTTTTCCAAGTGTGGGTGCACAAATAAAATGTAGAGGGTTTACTAAAACCTAATCTAACTTGCCAAGGAGATAGGGTAAGAAAATGCATAGAATAAAACCTAAACTACAAAGGTGATGCACCGAGGAATGTTAGACACTTGTTTTGCAAATTTAACATAGACCACATAGATGCAATACAAACACCATGCACAGGTAACCAAACTACAATAAGAGATCAAAATGACAACAATGAATACATGAGAGGGTTGAGAATCAATCACAAACATATATATATTATTGCTCAAGAGTCGATACAATACATTGCAGTGGCCAAGAGGCAAAAGAACTGGCATTACAACCCGTATGGGAGGTTTGAAAGCTCCACAAATTCTCTTGCAAGCAAGGGAAGAAGGGAGGATGCAAAACAAAATTGTCCAACCCTTTAAAGAGCCTCTCCTTACCATTTATATGAGGAAAAAATGAGGGAGAAGAGAATGATTCGAATTCTGCCCCAACCACCTCCAAGACTGCACCTAACTCATCATATTATGGCGGTAGGTGAGAATCTCAACAACCCAACAGTGGCGAAAGTGTATTTTACATTTTTAAGAACTTGTTCCCACCCAATTAAAGATATCCAGTCGTAGTTGGGTAGAGGACGCCAAGAGCTTTCCGAAAAGTCCAACCTTGTGTGAATCCGAGCTCCCTGTGAAAAGTTATGGCGATCTGAATATTTCCCGCGTCAGGGTCTTCTACCTGTCGGGTTCGGGGTTCTCCTCTGCATTTGCATCGGGTTTGGAGGATGCCTCGACATGTGTTTGATGTTTGTGTTTTCCCGAAACCCGCTTCCACGGTATTTCCAAGATTTTCCTTTTTTCGGGTTTGGAAAAAGGACTGCATGTGCATCGGGTTTGGAAGGTGGCTCGACATGTTTCGCCCCATGCTTTCCCGACATGTTTTCCCGACTCCAAGACCCGATTTTCCTAGGAAGTGTTTTGGGTTTGCGGAACTCTCAAGCATCGGGACATCCTTTGCGATTTGCATGTTTCATGTCTCATGTTTCCCGAAACCCGAAACCCGAATTTCTTTGTGTCGGGTTTTCCAACCCCTCCGACATGCTTTCTTTGTGTCGGGTTTTCTAACCCCTCCGACATGCTTTTTTTGTGTCTCTATATTTACCTGGGGTAAATATATACAACAATTTGGTGACTCAACGGGATTACCTGCCTGCTAGGTAGAAGATCAGTGGCCTTTTAGCGATCCATTGGGCATGGAGTCATAAGCAATAACCTGAAACCAACCTGATATCTGATCCCGAGCCTGATACCATAACTCCTTCTCTCGAGAACACGCTGAACTGTAGAAAACCAACCCAGGAGCAACAAAACCTGTGCCAAAGCACTTAGGGAAACTGAAACCTAACTACAACAAGACAATGTGCATACGCACTTAGAGGAATTGAAATCTAGGCTAATATTTACAAGGGTAAAACTTTTTCTTTTCAGTAGCAATGTTTAAGATAGATTCCGTTAACCGAATCGGGAGTTCTTCTCCATCCAATGTAGACAATTGGAAGGCATTACTATCCTTACATCCCATGACCATGTAGGGGCCACTCCAAATGGCATCAAACTTGGAATGCCTTCCCGGTTTTGCTCGATCTGCATCCCATTTCAGAACTAGGTCCCCTTCCTGGAAGGTCCTTGCTCTTGCTTTCTTATCAAACCATCTTTTCACTAAGGCTTGATCTTTCTCAATTGTTTGAACTGCATGTTCTCTAATTTCTTCCAATTCCATCAACTCTGCATACTTGGCCTCCATTGGTTCAAACTCAGCCAACTCCAACTGCTTCATGAACTCCAATGCAGGCAGTTCTAATGATATAGGCAATACTGCCTCTTTTCCATAGACCAACTTGTAAGGGGAATTACCTGTAGACCTCTTTGGTGTTATTCTGATCAGCCCATAATGCTGATTTTAGCTTGGTATGCCATGTTCTTTGATTTTCATCCAGAGTCCTCCTGATGATTCTTAGCAAATTTTTGTTCGTGGACTCTGCCTGTCCATTACCCTGTGGGTAATAATTGGAAGAGGTGCTCAAGTAGATTCCATTCTTGACAGCCCATTCTGTAATCTTGGAACCTACGAATGCCAATGCATTGTCTGATATGATAGTGGCTCGGCACACCGAACCTAGTCACTATTCCTTCATAAAATTCTAGTATATTAGACTCGTTTGCCTCTTTGAGCGCTCTTTGCTTGATCCACTTGGTGAAGTATTCCGTTGCCATGAGAATCCACTTGTGGCCTTGGCTTGAGTTTGGGTTGATGACCCCAATGAAGTCCAATCCCCATTGCATAAATGGTTGGTCAACCAAGATTGGGTGCAATGGAAGCACTGCTAGTCTTTCTTTGCCTGTGAAGAGTGCACATTTCTTACACTTTCTTATCCATGTATAGCAGTCATTGAACACCGTGGGCCAATAATACCCTGCCTTCATTATCTTGAGAGCTATTACTCATGGGGCAAAATGTCCTCCAGAATCTCCATCGTGAAAATCTCGTAACACCCTCTCAATTTGACCTGTCCCAATGCACCTCAATAGAACTCCATTGATGTCTTTCTTAAACAAAACACCATCAACAAGCACATATGGAATGGCTTGTAATCTAAAGTATCTCCTCTTTGCTTTGCTCATTTCTGGAGGGCATAGTCCTGTCTGTAGGAAGTGTATCATATTCTGAGTCCAACAAGGAGTAGGCACATCATCATTTTCATGTTCTTGACCATCCTGTAGTACCAAGACAGTCTCTTTTTCATCACCTGCTTCAACTTGTTGACTCAAGGCTAGCTATTCACATAGTCCCTTTCCACGTACTAGTTTGGTGACCTTGATCTCGATGTCATATTCCATGACACGAGTGATCCATCCCCACGCTTCTCATTCAGATCCTTGTTTAGAAGGAAGTCCTTGACTCCCGCATGAGAGACCAATAATTGGATCTTGTTGTTTGAGACTAGGTGCTTGAATTTCTTTAAACTCCTGATCACTGCAAGTACATGCTTTTCAATGAAAGAGTATCTAGTTTCGTATTCCTCCAAGCCTTGACTGAAGAAAGCAACTGGTTGTTCTAATCCTTCTTTGTTTTGTTGTGCTAGGATTGCAGAAATTGTGTCTCCACCACCGAAGGCATATAGCATGAAGTCCTTGGAGAAGTCTGGATTGACGAGAGTTGGGGCTTGAGATATAGCCTCTTTTATTGCCTCAAAACTTGCCTTGCCTTCAGATGTCCACTTAAATGCCATGCTCTTCTTTAACATCAGTGTTATTGGCTTTACGAGAGCTGCAAAGTTTGGAACAAACCTGCGGACAAAATTGATCCTTCCTAAGAAGCTTTGAAGAGCCTTCTTGTGACTTGGCAATGGCAATGCTTGAATTACTTCAACCCATTCTGGGTCAATCGTCAACCCTTCCTTTGAAACAATATGGCCTAGAAGTTTTCCCTCGTGAGCCAAGAATATGCACTTTTTGGGATTCAATGATACCCCAAATCTTCTACATCTCTAAAATACTTGCCTCAAATGAAGAGGTGATCCACTGCATTTTTTGAGAATACAGTGATGTCGTCAAGATATATCAGAACTATTTTATTGATCAACCCCTTAAATGCCATATCCATTTCCCTTTGGAAGGTGGCTCCAGCATTTGATAGCCCAAATGGCATCTTCTTGTAGGCATAGGTCCCCCATTTGGTGGTGAAAGCCGTCTTGAATTGGTCATCTTCTTTCACCATCACCTGATTATACCCTGAGTAGCCATCTAGGAGAGAGAATCTCTCTGAACCGGATACTACTTGCAATATTTGTTCCATTGAAGGAAGTGGGTAATGGTCTTTGAGAGATGCCCTATTGAGGTCTCGAAAGTCCACACATAACCTGATTTCTCCGCTCTTCTTCCTGACTAGAACCAAGTTTGCAACCCAGCTTGAGTGCTTGATCGGGAATATAATGCTTGCCTCTATTAGCTTGTTAAGCTCTTTCTTCATTAGAGGCTCAATGTGAGGGTTGACTGGTCTCTGCTTCTGCCTGATGGGCTTAGCATCTGGATCCAATTCTATGGTATGTTGTGCCAACTTTGGATCGAATCCTCTCAAGTCTTCATAGCTCCAAGTGAAGACATCTAGAAATTCTTGGCAAAGTTGTATGAAATCTGATTTCTCTTGCTCAGTGGCCACTTTACCAATTTGAAGTGTTTTGCCTTCCCCAACCGAATTGGCTCTGAATCTTCTCTCTTGACCTGTATGTTAGCCTTTTCCTTACGGAACTGGTCGTTAGGGTTGAAGATAGACTCCAATGTTACTAAACCCTTAGGAAGCTTGTTTGTCCGCAGCTGCACTACTTGATCCCCATACTGCTGCTCTAATCTATCCTGATTTCTAGCTGAGAATTCAGCTTCTTCTTGTAAGAAATTGACGATCTGTTGATCGTTCTCAAACACCTGCCAGCTTGTGTTATTATCTGGAACTGCTGGCCTCACAATCACATGGATATGTGGCTGTGTTTTTTTCTCTTTGATGTTTTCAACCACATCAAACGTTGCTCCAACTGCTGCGAGCCTATCTGCGACTTCATTTTTCTTCTTGGGTATGGACACAATGTTGAAAGCTTCGAAATCCTCAATGAGGTCCCATACCCTATTCTTGTAGCTCTTTAGTAGGTCATTCTTTGTAGCATGTTGTCCCCTAACTTGGTTGACGATTAGCTCACTATCTCCAAACACCTGCAAGTTCTTTATGCCCTTTTTCCTAGCCCAATGAAGTCCATGAATCAAGGCCTCATATTCAACTGTGTTGTTTGAACAAGAAAACTGGAAACAAAAAGCTGAATAATATTTGATGTCTTGTGGTGAAATCAACATTGCACCACCTCCAGCACCTTGTCTGCTTCTCGAACCATCGAAGAATAATTTCCAAACTTTGTTTTCATCCTTTTGTTCAAGCTGAATGATGTCGGGAATGGGTGAATTTTCTTCATGTACACAATACACGCCCAATTCAGATTCTTCAATTTCCTTATATGGGTCAAATTCATGACTCTTGTTTGCCCATTCATCCAAAGTTAAATCAGGAATTCCCTCGACCTTAGTACCTATTTCTAGATCATTTGAACACTCCTCCTGATCAAAAGCCGAGCAATTTGCATTGATAGGACTTGGTACATGAGGCTCAATATGGAAATTGGCAATTGGTTCTGACCTGATTGTTGCTTTGGCTCCATACCTTGTCCTAAAATCATGTGTGACCAATCTGCAGATAAATATCCACCGATTTTTGCAGTGAAGTCCTTGATAGACACAACGCAAAGAGTGGCGGAAGGTCAATCACAGACACATCTTGCAGAACTGTAACATTAGGACATGAATGTAGTGTTAGGCTTAACCCCTTGATGACCCCAACTGTTCCCACTACCTGTTCCATCTAGCTGCACTACTCCTTTTAACACTGGTTCATACTTCAAACCTAGTTGATCCGCTATTTGCTTCGGCATCACTGAACTACTTGCCCCTGAGTCTATCATGCAGTTGTGTACCAAGTGGTTTCCAACAATCAACGAAACATAGAATGGTGGAGGCTTCAAATTTTTTCTTGTCTGGCCCCCATCATGTTGCACTGCATTAGTGAGAACTTTCTCATGTCCCTGGTTTGATACATTTGTGGCAGACCAATTAGCCATTGCAGCTTGCAATAAATCTCGTTGCCCTGGGATCGCCAGTGATTCCCACATGGAAATGTTCACATGTGTCTTCTTCATTTGATCGATGATGTTGAAGGGGGATGAATTGTCCTTTTGTTGTCCCTTACTTGGTGCAAACTTTTCTGGAGCTTGAACAGGTGTATGTGTTGCTACAACAGGTACCTTAGGCTGATTTTGCACATTTGGAGCTGCGTTTGGTCTACTGACCCCTTGTTGTGTAAGAGCGGGCTGAGAAACAACTGGATTGGATGGTTGTCCCTCTTCTATGTTTCTCTTCTTTGACCGTGTGTTGGCAGCCACGCCTTGAAAAGGTTGTTGGTTAACTCCACAGAAGTCTTCCGTTTGCCAATTTGGCCAATGTGGTTTCTATTGGAGGTCCTTCTTGTTTTGTTTCTTGCTTTGTTGATTCCCTTCTTGGTTTGGTTCTTGAGGCACACCAATGGTTTGCACCATCAGGCTTGATTTAGTGCACCATTGAAACATGCTTGACTAATTGTGAGGTAGATTGCAAGGGTAACACCAGTCGTACTCCTGTGCCATGTTATTTTGTATTGGAACCAAGGCTCTTGAGGGTGTCATTGCATTTGGATCATATGGTCGAAATGGCCTGGCAACTTGAGGTTGTCCTTGGTTTTGGTTTTGATTTGTAGCCTGAGGTGGTGGTCTATTTTGTTGGTATGAGGGCCTAGCTTGGTACTGTGCTTGAGGCTGATATGGTCTAGAACTTTGAGCTTGCTTGTCTTTTGATAGTCACTAGCTCATTTCCAAGGTTCTGTAGTTGTTTCATAACCTCCTGCAATTCCTTTGAAGTATTTGAAGAAGTTGATGCCTCATTATTGCTTTGATTTCTAGGAGTTGGAATGGGATTCAACTCTGGTGCTTGACTGGTTGTAGGATTTCCCATATCTGGATAGAGAGGCATTGGTGGCCTTGGTGCAAGCTTGCCAGCTTGGATCAAACAGTTCTCTGCTCTGATCATTGTGTCATAGGCCCCTGGCAGCGTTGTCCCTCCCATTGATTGGATCATCATGGCTATGTCTGAATTTATAGCCTTTAAGAAATAAAGGAATGCTCCTTCGGCGGTTGGTCTAACGGCTATTGGAATCCTGTCCCATGTCCGTTGGAATCTGAAGTTGAAATCTGTCATTTGTTCGTTAGGAGCCCTTTTGATTGTTGTCAATTGTTCCAATAAAGACAAATTGTCTACCCTCTCCCCGAATTGGTTGCAAAGAGCTGAACAAAGTTGGTTCCAATTCATAATAGACCCTACTTTGCTAGGCTCCTAAACCATTGTAAGGCCTTACCTTTGAAAGATGAAGCCAACAACTTGACTGCAACATCCATTTCATTTATTTCGTGGATTGCACATGCATTAGCAATATCCTGGATGTGATCAATAGGAGTAGTATGATTTTCTCCTGTGAAATAGGGTATATTCTTTAGCGCTGCAACTGGAATTTGATTATGAGCATTTAGGGCAAGTGGACTACTTCCCGTGAAATTGACAAAGGGATTCGGTGGTAGATGTGCCATTATGATTGGCCTAAGAACCCTGGTTGATGCGAGAAAAGGCCTACCAGGTGGAGGTGTAGACAAAGTCCTGTTAGGTGGAGATGGTGATCTTTGTGGTCTTCTTCCTCTCCTTCCTCTGCCTGGTGAAAGTTGCAAGTGGTAAAATAGCCCCTCTTCTCGAGTATTAGACCTGGTTTGAATTCTTCTCATGTGCCTGGGCAACTTGTGCTGCTACACCGCTGAATTCTATCCCTTCGGAGTCACCAGATGTGTTAGATAACAAGCTTCTAAAAGGCTGGATTTTGCCAAGTTACACACCAAACTTGACAATATTGAAAATATAATTTAAACTTTGAAGGACCCAGAGGAGACAATCTTCAATCCGAATTCGGGCCTTGTTGTGCAGCTGTGAATCCCCGAAAGGTACAGGTGGAACTCAGGTCATGCAATGCAACTTACAAAACCTGAATTGCCATGTGTCGGAACTTGGAACATGCCCGACACCCTGGAAAACCTGAAATGACTGTTGTTGGGAATAGGACCATGCAATGCATCCCCCAAAACCTGAAATGACTGTTGGGTCTGCTTTGATGTTCTCGGACCTCGAAAACCCGAAACACTAAAAAGCATGAAATTTTGAAAGTCAAAATCTCAAAAAACTAAAGATACCCTTTTGAAGATTACCCTCAGATCTACCAACTGGTGAAATTTTGACTTGTTTTGAGCAAGTTAAGCCCTTGAAAATTGATTTCGGAGTTCAGCCTGGAAGGTGCAAAATCCAAAATTTTAAAACTTGCAATTTCTTAGTCCGAAATTTCATGAAAACTCCTTCAAATCTTGTGGAATGACCTCTTGGTCCCACCGGGCATGCCAAAACTGTTGGTGACGAATCGCAGCACCCCTGGGACTCTACAACTCGATGGGTTGAGACTCTCAGTGTGATTGCACAACATGGAGCTTTTCCCAAGTGTGGGACCTTGCGAAATCGGAAAAGCTCTCCGGATGAAGGCCGGTTCCTATTCCTCTGTTCAGATGCACAAATAAAATGTAGAGGGTTTACTAAAACCTAATCTAACTTGCCAAGGAGACAGGGTAAGAAAATGCATAGAATAAAACCTAAACTACAAAGGTGATGCACCGAGGAATGTTAGACACTTGTTTTGCAAATTTAACACAGACCACATAGATGCAATACAAACACCATGCACAGGTAACCAAACTGCAATAAGAGATCAAAATGATAGCAATGAATACATGAGAGGGTTGAGAATCAATCACAAACATATATATATTATTACTCAAGAGTTGATACAATACATTGCAGTGGCCAAGAGGCAAAAAAAACTGCATTACAACCCGTATGGGAGGTTTGAAAGCTCCACAAATTCTCTTGCAAGCAAGGGAAGAAGGGAGGATGCAAAACAAAATTGTCCAACCCTTTTAAAGAGCCTCTCCTTACCATTTATATGAGGAAAAATGAGGGAGAAGAGAATGATTCGAATTCTGCCCCAACCACCTCCAAGACTGCACCTAACTCATCATATTATGGCGGTAGGTGAGAATCTCAACAACCCAACAATGGCGAAGTGTATTTTACATTTTTAAGAACTTTTCCCACCCAATTAAAGATATCCAGTCGTAGTTGGGTAGAGGATGCCGAGAGCTTTCCGAAAAGTCCAACCTTGTGTGAATCCGAGCTCCCTGTGAAAAGTTATGGCGATCTGAATATTTCCCACGTCAGGGTCTTCTGCCTATCGGGTTCGGGGTTCTCCTCTGCATTTGCATCGGGTTTGGAGGATGCCTCGACATGTGTTTGATGTTTGTGTTTTCCCAAAACCCGCTTCCACCGTATTTCCAATATTTCCTTTATTTCGGGGTCGGAAAAAGGACCTGCATGTGCATCGGGTTTGGAAGGTGGCTCGACATGTTTTTCGCCCCATGCTTTCCCGACTTGTTTTCCCGACTCCAAGACCCAATTTTCCTAGGAAGTGTTTTGGGTTTGCGAACTCTCAAGCATCGGACATCCTTTGCGATTTGCATGCTTCATGTCTCATGTTTCCCGAAACCCGAAACCCGAATTTCTTTGTGTCGGGTTTTCCAACCCCTCCGACATGCTTTCTTTGTGTCGGGTTTTCTAACCCCTCCGACATGCTTTCTTTGTGTCGGGTTTTCTAACCCTCCGACATGCTTTACCCGGGGTAAATATATACAACAGATTAGAAGTATTTTTAAGTAATTATGAAAATAATGTCTCAAATAGAGAAAATTTCTTCTTGTGAAGATCCTATCATCAAGTCAAGGTTGTTTCAATTCAAGTAGATTGCTGCTAGAGCAAAGAAATTTGCAATTACATCTATTGATGATCAAGAATCCAAGATCTTGATGAGAAATATGTAGAAGAGATTTGAAATTTTATATTAAGGGCATGATGGTGAATAATCTACTAAAGGTAATGTGTTTAACTTCACGTAGGTGACAGAGAAACTCAACGCTATGTCTTTTGTCTCTCTTATTTTGGATGATTTTCTTAAATGTAGAGATAAATAAATGAAAACCTTTAAAAAGGATTTTGTGCAAAGGATCTTAAGTATTACATAAGAAAATTATGATCCCGAAACCAATCAAGAGATTTTGAATTATGTTTTTCCATGTAAAGAAGGTATGAGAATTTGGAAGCACTCCATAATAATGAAGAAGAAGAGATTCATATTTCAAAATAAGATCCCGATGAATCTCTACAATGAGGTATTTGTTCCTAAATAATCTGTGTTTCTCATGACTACCCCATTCTTGAGGATTCTAATTAAATTCATCCCAAAGACATTGGAGGATAATAAAGAGAGTGTGAAGGTTTAACCTCCACTCATAACTTCTTTTTCTCTCAAGAAATAATTTTTGGAAGGAGGGATGTGCTCGATGAATATTTTTATTCCATGAAAAATGATTCGAGTGTTTGTCAAGGACTCCACAAATCATGAATATTTTCAAGAGATGAACCCCTTTGCTCTGCCTCAAGTTCTTCAATATGATGACTTTAAGGTAATCATTGAATGTTTTCTTTCTAGTTTTAGCTCTCTTTTTTATTCACAAATTCCCAATGATGAAATGGAGATGCTGAAAGAATCAAATTTCCTTCTCGATAAAATTGTAGATTAACAAATTGAGAATGACCTCTCTAAGTAATTTGTTTCCTCATCAACACTAAGGTAGTATAATGTTAATCACCTCAGCAAGCATGGATCCTTCTATTTTCCTTGCAAGGAAGAAAAATATCCGACAGATGTTTGGGATGGAGTAGATAATTTTTCTTTTGTTACAGCCCCAACATTGTATTCTTCCTCATGTCATGAAGATGATTAAATGAATCTTTAATTGAAAGGTGTGTCATTCCCATTCAGCATGGATCTCTTATCTCTATTTTAAAATGATGAAATCTAGGTATTCCCAAATTGGAAAGAAGGTATCCCTAGATGACAAAAAATATGGATCATGAGGAGGATAATTTTTCAAGTGATTTTTGGATATATGAATATTAGATTTCAAATCATCTCTTTTAGGCCCATGGAAAATATTTTTAAAATGAAAGCGTAAATGAGCATGTCAACTTTGAAGGAGGAATTCGTGCAAGACATCTTGAAGATTGTGGAATAAATTGAAGACCCTTAACTTAGTCTTGAGATCTTGACCTATGCCATGGAAATGTAAGATAAGTATGATTCAAATTGTGTTTCTCCTTTTAATCCACATATGTTAAATAACGAGATATAAAAAATTGGTAATCTCAATGTTCTTTTTGAAGCCTTGGTTGATGAGAATGAATTTGAAACTGAATCTCCCTCTTTCTCGCTCTATAAAGAAGGTTGTATTCATGGTGAATGGAAAGAAAATAAAATTCTTGAATCTCTTATACATTCCTTCCTTCATAAGGGCAGTACCTCTTCCATAATAAATGAATTCAAATTCAATATTGAGTTGGTATGTATAGAAATAAATTGTTTGGAACAACAAAGTGAGAAGCTTTAAGAGACTTATAAATGGGAAAAGAATCAAATCACTCTCACCACCTCTAGATGCCCCACTAATTTTTGAAATTATCTCATGTTGCAAAATTCACTCAAACGTGATGAATACCTTCAAAAAAATCAAAGATTCTAATTTTGAAAACATGAGAGAGTTACTCCTTATGGTCACGAAGCACCAGGTGGAGACTACTAAAGGAAAGGCTTCAAAGAAATTCATAAAATGGTCACTGGATGTGAATGTGTTCTCTATGTAATATCAATATGAATAAGGAATATTTTTCTGTCTCTTTCTTCTCAAACCATGCAAATCCATCATGAGAACATGGCATGATTGGATGACTATCTTTGAGCTTTAGAAGTTTGAATTCAGCCCATTGTTCCATGATGGTACGTACTTCTCTCAACCCATTTTTGGGTGTGTGTATATTCTTATCCCATATTAATAGATTTACCTCCCCTATAACATATTTTCCCTTTCTTTTGCTTGTTTACTTTCCATATTTTTGTGTTTCCCCTTTTGTTGTATGTGTTCTTATTTGTCCCTTTATGTGTTCATTGTTTGTGTTAGTAGTGAGGAATTGACTCTTTTCCCCAATACAATAAAGAGATATTATACTCACCCATGGGATTTCTGAGGTTATCCATTGCCATTTATAGTCCAAATTGCCCACATTAAATCCATCTATTTTCATGTAAAATTACTAGCCTAAAAATTCAAACTTTCAAGCATGACAACTAAGGCCACAAAGTGTAAAAACATGCTTTAAAATCTTCCTGAATCCCCCTCTTGGTCAGTTTATCTTTAGTATCATGATCATATTGACCTTGAAATTCCTCCTAATATAATCATAAATTATGTGCAATTGTTTAAAGTGATTTGATAAGGTCAATTCATGTGTTCACTAAAGTACGTAAGAATACTAGTTCTCCAAAGTAAGCTTAGAAAGGCCAATTTTGGTCATTTCAAGGCATGTGTGCATCTTTCAAGAAGGTTATGAATTTTTCATAAACATTTAGAGGTGGAATTGGAGAAAAATTAATGTGTTTGAATTAATTTAGGGATATTTAGGAAATATTTTGTGGTTTAGGGACAATGGTGTAAAAGTAAAGTTTTTATTTGTAAGGAATGAACAATCAAATTATGAACCTAAACTTGTCTCGAATGATTATGGAATATCTGTAAGGAGTTAGAAGGAAAAAAAAAAATAGGAAATGGAAATCTTAAAGAATCCTATACATGTTAGTATAATAAACCTTGATCCAATATATAATTATTTCCTAAGATAGTTCAAATTTTACAAGTGTAGCTCGATGTCCTAATAAAAATTGGGGCCATTTTTGGAGTTTCGTGTAGAATAAAGGTATGGAACTATTACTTTGGTCTTATAATTTATTTTTAGTAAGATTCATATAAAATTTCACCTCGAAAAACCATCCTAAGTTACCGAAGCAAAGATTTCAAGTTTCCACTTTGAGTTAGTGTATGTATGTTCCATACTTAGTCATGTTTACCCACTACCACATGTCAACACCTTGCTCCAAGGTTCCCTTTGTTGTAACTATTGTCCCTTTGTTCAAAGTGGGACATAGGGGACAAGAAATGGTGCACATCAGCAATTCCCCTCTCATGTTCCTCCATGTGACCTCTCCCAGCTCCTCGGGGTGCTTTCATGCCTCCTCCATCTTCCCCACACCTACCCAAATGCTGCCACTTGTCATCATTTTTCTCTAAGGAACCATTTGTTTTCCCTATTTTACCTTTTTCCCAAGGGGATATATGGGATGTTGGTTGTGTAGCCTAATTTTAATTATTATATTAGAGCTCAAACCTACACCCACATACCAAATCGTGTCAAGTTTGGGTTGTTGAGGAAACAATGGAACCATCTCCAAGTTGTGGGACCTTCTACACTTGATAAAAACCTACAGAGAAGGTTGGTTCCTCTACTTATTTCTACCACTAAAACTAATCCCGCTGCTGGAAATAAAGTTATCTATGTTACTCTAAGATTCTAAGGGACCAAGGATAGAAGAATATGCATAAGGTAAATCCTAAAGTAAGGGAAGGTGGTAGTTTCGAAAGAGAGTTGATTTCTCTCCATGAAGGGGAGGAGAGAGGGAAAACATGGGAGAGAGGGTGGATAGGCACACACCATAGTAAAGAACCATGAAGACTCAAATTCACTTTGTAGAAAACACATGAATATGGAATTTGTAAGTAGGAAATTCATACAACATGCCACAGATGCAAACAAAGAGGTGAGATGCAACAAAAATGAGAAAAGGTAAACAGAAGTGCCACAAAACCTAATTTTATTGCTTGAGGGACACACAGTCATTTACATTCATGGGAGAAGGTGAGAATACATTGTAGAGACCAATTCAAAGGTCTGAAACTCGTGGGAAGTCCACCACCATTTTGGCATGGTGTCGTTACAAAAAAGAGGGATTCATTTTTTTATAGTTAAAGTGGGTTGAAGGGACCCGTTCCCTATTTACAGTAGTAGAGGCCAAGCCTCAAGAATTCAGAAGAAACATTGTCAAAATAGGCTACCCAAAAGCAACTGGGTATTTACGAACAAAATCCAGCACCTATCGATTTACACTATAACTATATATACGTTTAAGAAGGGAATCACTCCCCCGACTCCATTGAGACAAAGAACACACGTTGTCAAGGATGCTCCGACCCAAATTTTTCTCTTCTTCTAGTTCCAAATTCACCATGCCGAAGCTTCGAATTCACCCAACCTAGCCAAAGAAAATAATAAGCTCCCCCTGTAACCTCCCTCAACTCGGCCCACCCAGTTGGGACTGGTTCCAACGGAGCACTGAGGGCCTTCAAGTTTAGAAGCATGAGGCGGATGCGCTTGCAACATGGTCTAAGGCATACACCACCAACTTCTCAATAAATTATAGCAGAAGTACAAACCTCTTCTCAAGCTCTTTGAAAACACCCACATCCACCCCAGTCCCACCCTGCAACAAATCCTTCGTAGCCCAAAACACCAAACTATAATTCACCAATACAGAGGCCAAATTTCCACAAAACGCAAGTCAAAGCCAATGCAGAGCCAAATTTACCACATCCAATTTTGAAGGCCAAATAATCAGAAAATTTTCCACAAACATAGAGGTGATGCCACTATTAACACATGACCATCCTTTTGTAGATAGAAAAAAATAGCTTTGATGGCTTTTATCTCCTCCACGCACGTAATCAAAAAAATCCGCTTCAACCGGCTATCTATGATCCTAGATCGAAACACCATCTCCCTCAATTCGTATTTCAAGGCTATACATGGAAGACGTAGGGTGGCCATAGCAAGTAGAAAAAGAAAAATAAGAAAGGAGATACCCTTCACACCAGCCTTAAATAGGAAAAGCCCTCACATAAGTAAATAATTAGATGATGGATTCAAGTAAGGTCGCATCACATGAAATCATTAACTCCAATCCTTCTCACACTTTGGCATTGAAGGCCACTTTCTCCAATTGTACTTATTCAATCCCCACATTCGCCAACCTATTTGTATAATGATTACATTCCCAAAACACATGTTTAATGTTCTAGGTATTAAATTTCTTGAGTTTCCAAAGGATCTTTTTGATTCCTAAGTCCAATTTCCAAGATAGATCTTTCTTCTTAATGATTACATTCACAATTACTAATGAGTCCCCTTCTATCTCCAATTTATCCACTTTTAGGGAGGTAGCCAATTCAAGGCCCTTTCTTAGAGCTTGTAATTCTCTAAATTACAAGTACCATCCTGAAGCTTGAAGGAAGCTGCCCCAACCACAAGGCCCCTTTCATTTCTCACAAAGTAACTAGATCCCGAGGTGCCCAGATTTCCCCTAGATTCTCTGTCAAAATTGAGCTTGTGGAACCCCGGGGTGGGGGGATACCACTTAGCCATCATGTGAAGCAAGGTGAAGGAATCATAGGACGTTGGGCACCCTCCCTAGGTTTAACAATTTTAGGACACCACTTCTCTAGCTCTCGGTTAAAATTATAAAAGTGTTGAAAGTGGGACCAATTAGAAGAGACCACCTCAGAAATAGCCCATTCTAGCCTGAGAATAACCCTTTCCACCAGATTCTTTTCCTCTTGGAAGATTCTCTTGTTTCACTCCCACCAAATATGCCAAAGGAGAAGAACAATACTACACAACCAAATAGAGGAGAGAGCACCATGATGCAAATTGACTGGCCATGCCAAAATGGCCTCAGGAAGGGTAGAAGGTTGAACCCAAGGTAGATTGAGCCTAACACACAACCAGTTCCAACATTCTGCTACAAAGGGGAAATGCAACAATAGATGGTCCCAATCCTCCTCATGCTTCTCACACAGAAATAAAATCAAGGGCCCATGAATCCCATATCTTTTCCTTCTTTCCTGAGTGAGGATTTTGCCTTTAAAGGCCATCCAGGCAAAAAGGCCAGCTTTAGGAGGACAAGAGGACCAACAAGCATTCCAAATATGATTCTCCACTTCCATCTCTGCATATAACAACTTGTAACCACAATTTGGGGAGTATTTCCTAGAGCAGTCTTCCAAATAATTTCATCCTTTCCCCCATAAAGCATGATTTTTGCTTTTGCATGATTGAATGAAAACTATCTTTAGCTTCCACTGAGATGTCCAAGTGATCAATACTTTTCCATTCCATCAAAGCAAGGGTATTTTCTGGAGCCTGCCCATAATTAGATACATATGGACCCCATTCTTCCACCAAAATTCTCTTAATTTCCCCAAACTCGGGATTATCCCCAAGCATAGGAAAACCATTCCAAGGATCATCCTAGAATAGCACCTTATCACCTTTTTCAATTTTCTAGGCCGCATTATATAGAAATACCTCTCTACATTCCACCAAGAAATTCCAAATGTGGGAACCATGAGGGGGGTTAGATATTTGGAGAATAGATTCAGGAAGATGGGCCCCCAGATATTTATTTTCCACCACCTAACTACAAATACTAATTGGTTTCGAGAGGAGATTTCATACCAGCTTGGCGCCCAGGGCGATTTTGTAGGCCCAAATTAAGGATGTTGGCTCCACCCAACTCTTTTGGTTTAGACAAAGTTTCCCAACTAATCAAAGGAATTTTTATTTCCTTAGATGATATTTTCCATTGGAAATTTCTCATAATCCCAATCATCTTCGCTATAACACCTTTGGAAATTTTAAGAATGGAAAACATATATAGAGGGCAGGCACTGAGAACATATTTGACAAGTACGAATCTCCCTTCCAAAGGTGCTGACCACTTCCCCTTCTAAGAATTAAGCTTCGAATTAACCAAAGAAAGGAGATCATTCCATAGAGAAGCCCTACCCAAGCCACCAAACAAGGGGACACCAAGATATTTGACTAGAAGGGAGCCTTTTTTAAAGCCAAAAATTCTCAAAATTCTAGCCTCCAAAAGAGGGGGAACATTAAAGAAGAAGATGGAGGATTTAATAAGGCTAACCTCTTGACCTATAACAACCGCATATGCATCTAGCATCCCCTTTAGCTCTTTGGCCTCCTGAATACTGGCTTTACCAAACAAGAAGGTGTCATCCACAAATTTCTGATGTGAAATAGGATTCACCCCCTCCGTTATTTTTAGGCCCTGTAATTTACCCTCCCGAATTCGATTGCAAATGGCCCTACCCAGAGAATTTGCCACTAAAATAAATAAAAAGGAGGATAGAGGGTCCCCCGCCTTAATCCCCAATTTCCTTCAAAGAAACCTTCCGCATTACCATTGATCAAAACAGAGAAAGAAGGACCAAAAATGCAACTATACACCTAGTTACAAAATTGATCCGAAAAACCAAACTTCCTAAGCACCCTAATAAGAAAACGCCAATTGATCTTATCATATGCCTTGCTGATATCCAATTTTAATAGCATACCTAGAAATTTATTGCTAGAAAGAGAATGAATAAGCTCATGGGAAAGAAAAATACCATCAAAAATTGACCTCTCGAGCACAAACCCAGGTTTGTTCCTGAGAAACAAGAGGATCCAACACACCTTTAATCCTAGAAGCAATGGATTTTGAGATGATTTTGTAAGATGTATTACACAGGAAACATGCCTAAAATCTACAAATGAAGAAGGCTGAGACATTTTCGGAAAAATACTTATAAAGGAGAAATTTAGAGATTTAAGCATTGATCTAGACCTTAAGGATTCCTCCACAGCTACCCACACATCATAACCAATAATGCTCTATAACTTCTAAAAGAAATCTGCCTGAAATCTATTCAAGTCCGACGCTTTATTCTTGGCCATAGAAAACACCACTTTCTCCACTTCACCCATGGAAAAAGGCTTAAGAAGGGCCTCATTTTGAGCATCAGAGATCAATGACGGGATATTATCCAGAAAAGAGGATTTCTCTTCTTCAAAGGATGTAATATCACCACCTAAAAGGGAGGTGAAGAACCAAAACCCTTCATCTGAAATCTACTTGTGATCAGAGAGGACCACACCTTCGCTATTCCTGATTTTAGAGATGAAATTTGAGCACCTCCTATATTTGACCACCAAATGAAATAATTTGGAATTCCTATCTCCTCCCTTAAGCCATTTCTCTCTCAATTTTTGCTTCCAATATTCTTCCTCTCTCAGGAGAAGCTCACCGAGCTCGGTCAGAATATATTTTTCCTATAAAAACTCCAAGAGGGATCCATTTTAATGAGAAATACTCTATAGTTTATAGAAGAAGGAGAGAGGAGAAGGGAAAAGGAGGGAAAATCATATTCAAATCTTTAACCACCAACAACCAACAATGAATTCCTACAAATCTGCCTATAATGTTGTCGATGTGCCTCCCCATGTCTTTTTGGT
Organism: Taxus wallichiana var. yunnanensis; assembly: GCA_018340775.1. Lineage (NCBI taxonomy): Eukaryota > Viridiplantae > Streptophyta > Pinopsida > Cupressales > Taxaceae > Taxus > Taxus wallichiana. The sequence goes on along the minus strand of CM031234.1, from coordinate 906,066,341 downwards.
GTGTAGAAGAAGGAAGGACAAATTTAAATGAAATCTAGTTGTTGAATCAATTGGATGTGTGCATTAATGACCATAAATACATTTCCCTATTTTCCACCTTCCAAATCCCATAAAAATCTGATTTTTAAAAGTCCAATGTGTAGCCCACATTAGTAGCTTGCAAACAATCCTAAGCACGCTTTGATAGGTTACATGTTACACACTCAATATTGATAGGTTGCCACGTGGCACCGTGAATGGTGCGAAGAAGCTACGAAGTCATGTGAGAAAGGAAGAGGTGTGGAAGAGGTAAGTAGAATACAGGTGTGCAAAGGGGTTTGTGTGTGGTAGTAGGAAAGGTGCATAAATCAGTAGGAGCCAATTATGCATGCAGCACGAGCATCAAGAAGAATGAGTGTGCAAGGATAGAAGGGAAAGGGAACATGGATCAATCTAGGAAGGAGGTAAGCCCACACTGTGCAAGTGCAAAGTTTTGATGCATAATATAATAATGTGGAACAAGGAAGGTGAGTGTGTGCATGAGGCATGCGAGACTAGGAATGAAAGTGCATCCGTAAAATGAAGGTGCAAAGCAAGTTGAAAGGAGATAGAAGAATACAGAGGGAAGAAGGAGCACATAAAATTTATGCAAGGGTATGTGAAGGAATAATAAGGCATGCAGAGTTAATAAGAGGGGCGTACAAGGGTGCATGGAAGAACTGTAACTAGGTAATTGTGCCCAGGGAACCACCAGAGTGTGTGCAACCTACAATAACTAAACTTCGAGTCGAATGAGGATGAAAGTTGTCAAAATAACTAGGGTTATTTTGGAAAATAGTTTCATGAATTTTGGAGCCATTTTCCTACTAGATGAAGATACCAGTAGCCTTAGAAGCATCCATTGGGCATGGAGTCTACCCTCGAAACATGAAGATTTGATTTGCAATCTAAACAACACCCTTGGATTCACTTCAAGCATTTTCTAAACTCTAAACCAAATCACTTCTACTCTCTTGTGAAAATGTTCTTACTTGGATTGTGAGAGTGGGAACTATACACGGATCGCTTGAACTACCTTTTCTGAAAATTGAAATTCCATCCTAGGAAACAACAAAAAGGCATGCGCAAAATGCGTAATAGAAAAGGAAACAAAGTGTCGGAGGGTGCATCGAGAAAAAAATATGTACAAAAATATGAAAATCATACATGTTCCAAGGGGAAACATGCAAAGTTTGTGCAAGCACTTTTTTACTAAAATCAAACCTAAACTAACCTATACTAACTAGAGGAAAAGGGCACTCAAGTAAAACCTTTGATAAGTAGGAAAAGTAGTTTCCTTTCCTCACAAATGTGACCACCAGTAACTGATTTGGCATTGGAATTGGTCTTCATCAAGAGTGAAAATTTGAATTGCATATGGCCTTTCACCTTCCCCAAAGTATCAATAAACAAAATATATACCTCCTTTGGTTTGATTTAAATTTGTATTCAAGAGGCATTGTTGTTGACCTTTGGCATGATAAAGCTCTACCTCATTCTCTCGAAATGAGCATGACTGTGGCAATTTTGTCTTTGGATCTATACTAGCCAGGAGTATCTCGATCGGCACGACTTGATCCTTGTGATTTCCCCATTTTCTTGAATCTCAATCTTGTAGATGGGATCATTATGCATAATATTGTCTTGAATATGACTACTTACAGTTGGATAGCGCATGGTTCTACCTCTGCAAGTAACTTTTTCCTTTCAAAAAAGCATCCTCTGAAATTGGTTGATCTTTTGTTAAAATAGGTACCCTCTTGTTCTCACTTTGCATGGTCCTATCCTCCCAATAAGATTCATACCATTCTTTGACAATTCTATAGTCATCAAACATGATGAAATTGGTTGGGTATGGTGCATAGGTAGGGGATGTTTATTTTTTCATTGGTATATAGAGGGGAATCGAAGGAGATGGGAGGAAGGATATGGGAATGAATTGTGTGGGATAAATGGGAGCGCACATGACATGGATGGAAGGTGCACACGTAAAAGAAGTGGGGGTGTACATGGAAGGGAGATGAAAGTGATATGGAAGGGGAGAGGGTGAAGGAAAGGAATTCTCAATGGGGGTAGCACATAGAAATCTAGGAACATGGATAGCAAGTTGAGATGATGTAGGTTGGAGAGGAGGAATCAAAAGGATATAAGATGGTAGTGCGAGTTTCCCCATTGACAGGGTTTCCTAGCACTAGATTTGTGAGCCTCTATTAACTACGTTCACTTTATAAAATGAGGAAACATCTCAACACTAAAGTGTAACTTCACATGGGTCTTTGAACTAGCCTAGCACAGGTTAACCCATGGACAAGGGACCTTTAAGAAAAATCTATCTATCATTATGGAGAATTCAACTCTAATTTGTATCATGTTCATCTCCATTTCTTGCACCTACCTCCAAAAATCAGTGTCTACTATGGAGTATACACCATCATCTACAAAATCATGTTCTTCATAAACATTTTGGTTAGGAAAATAGCCATTTTCATTAATGGGATTTGGGTCATATGCATATTCTTAATGGGGCTCAAAGAATTTATTTGGAGGATTTTGAAACTATGGGGATGGAGAAAAAGAGTTCTCGCTATATCATGCAAATGGAAATTCTAAGAGGGGGAAAATTCATGACTTCAAAACAGAAAATGGAACGATGGAAGAACGAGATATGGGTGAGAAGGAGGGGATTGGTCTTTGAATGAGATAATGGGTGCCTTAGATCAATGGAGTCACTAGATGTGCTTAGAAATTCCTCCAAAGGTTGGATCTCAACAATAACACATCAAAGTTGCTGAGATGAAATAGCTCTTCAAATTGGTCCCACCAGGCATGCCAAAAACTATTGGCTCTCAAACTTGCACCCACATACTAGATCACATCAATCTGGGTCATTGAGGAAATAATGACACCATCTCCAAGTTGTGGGACCTTGTGTGCTTAAGAGAGACCTCTGAAGAAGGTTGGTTCCTCTACCTATTTCTACCACTAAAACTACTCCTAATGCTAGAAATGAAGTTATCTACGCTACTCTATGATTCTAAGGGACCAGGATAGAAGGAGATGCATAAGAGAAACCCTAAGCTAAGGGAAGGAGGTAGTTCTAAAATGAGGGTCGATTGCTCTCCGTGAGGGTAAGGAGAGAGGGAAAACATGGGAGATAGTGCGAGACAGTGCATGCCACAAATAAGAACCACACAAACCCAAATTCTCTTCATAGAAAAAACATGAAGATGGAACTGCAAGCAAGAAATGCACACAAAGATGCCACAAATGCAAACAGAGAGGTGAGACGTAAAAAAATGAGAAAAGGGTAGTGCGAAGTGCCACAAACCCAGATTTTATTGCTTGAGGGATACACAATTGAAATTCATGTGAGGAGGTGAGAATATATTGCAGAGACCAATTCAAGGTCCGAAACTCGTGGGAGATTGTCCACCATTTTGGCATGGTGTCGTTACAACAAAGAGGGGTTTTTTTAATGAGTAATACTCTATAATTTATAGAAGAAGAAGGATAGAAGAGAAGGGAAAATGAGGGAAATTCATATTCAAATATTCAACCACCAACAACCAAAGAATGAATGCCTACAAATCTTCCCCGTAATGTTGTCGATGCACCTCCCAATGTATTTTTGGCATGTAGAAGAAAGAATAAGGAAAAATTTAAATGAAATTTGGTGGTTGAATTGATTGTATGTGTGCAATAATGACCAAAAATACATTTCCCTATTTTCTACCTATCAAATCCCACCAAAATCTTATTTTGAAAGGTCAAACATGTAGCCCACGTCAGCAGCTTTCAAACAAGCCTAGACTCACTTAAATAGGTTATGTGTTGCACACTCAATCTTTACAGTTGCCATGTGACACTATGACTAGCACAGAAGAAGGCATGAAGGTGTGTGTAAAAGGAAGAGGCACAAAAGAGGTGAGTAGAAGACGTGTGCATAAAGTGTTTTGAGCACGAAAGGAAAATATGCATAGCTATAGAAGCCAAGTATGTAAGCGAGTGCAGAATCAAGAAGAATGACCACGCAAGGATAGAAGGGAAAGGGAATTTGGATCAATCCATGAATGAGGGAAGTGCATAACGTGTAATTTCAAAGGATTGATGTGTAATGGAATAATACATAATAAGGAAGGTGAGTGCATACATGAGGCATGCTAGACTCGGGAATAAAAGTGGGTGTGCAAAAGGAAGGCATGAAGCAAGTTGAAAATAGATAGAATAATACAAAGGGAATTAGGAGCACATGAAATCTTATTGAGGGGATGTGAAGGAAAAATAAGGCATGAGGAGGCAGCAAGAGGAGTGTGCAAGGGTGCATAGAATAAGCAGTAAGCAAGAAAAATGTTCCCGGGAACCACCAGAGTGTGCACAACCTATAATAACCGAACTTCGAGTCAAAATGAGGATGAAAGTTTTCAAAATAGCTAGGGGTTTGTTTTGGAAAACAAGTTAATACTCATATCCCGATGTAGTCACAAAATCTATGCACTTGGGTACATTTTTAGGTCTTAAATCATGTTAACATTTACATTATTCCTAAGCAAGAAAACTAGTGATTAACAACCCCTTTATCCTTTTTCTTTGTCTTCTATACTTTTATTGGATTCATAAAGCTTGAACTCTTATCAGAATTTCCTTTTTTATATTTCTATGGCCTTAAACACTATCACCCAGTTTAAATAATAACGTCAGGCTCTCTGTCCTCCCGGGTGCTCTTATCCCTCTTTATCTTTTCCTTACCCCTTTGGAACCCCGTTTATTAATTAATTTTTATTACTTTGGGTCAGCCTTTAAGTTATCAATTACAAAAATTAAACAAGGGAATTCTATAAATACATAGTTATTCTTTCAAAATGAGGGGCCAAGCACTAGTATTATCTAGTATCACCTAATCTTTCATCCAAAGTCACAAGAGCATTTCAAAGAATTCATCTAGCACATTCACTTAAGGGAAAAGGGCTGCATTCTTCTACATACACAAAGATAGGAAGGTGAATTTTATTATATTCCATCAACACATTCTATACATTTATTACATTCTAGATCTATCTCTCTATCATTAGTGTAACTTACGAGAATGGAATCTTAGAGCATCATTACACACATAATCATGGAAAACTATATGGAGTCCGAGATGTAGTGTAGTGCTTGGTCATAAGTTCACTCTTTTGGTGATTCTTGAGGTAATTCTAACTCCCCATTATGCATTTTCCTTTTTAGGTTGATGTAGTTTATGGACATGTAGGTGAACTTATTTCTTACAGGTTATAGGTACATTCAAGTGATAAAGGAATGAAACCATAGAGACTAACAACAAACCTCCTCGCATACAAAAGAAACTATATCTAGACCATTCGCATGACATAGTGCCCAGGACATAGCCACCATCAGTGCTCCTACCTTGCATAGTTTCATGCCTCCATCACCCACGACGAGTAATCTTTTTGTCTTGTTTTAATCATTCTACTTTTCATGGTGAAAAATCATCTAATTCACTCTCTCTCTCTAGTCTCTCATCTCTCTCTCTCTCTCTCTCTCTCTCTCTCTCTCTCTCTCTCTCTCTCTCTCTCTCTCTCTCTTTCTCTCTCTCTCTCTCTCTCTCTCTCTCTCTCTCTCTCTCTCTCTCTCTCTCTCTCTCTCTCTCTCTCTCTCTCTCTCTCTCTCTCTCTCTCTCTCTCTCTCTCTCTCTCTCTCTCTCTCTCTCTCTCTCTCTCTCTCTCTCTCTCTCTCTCTCTCTCTCTCTCTCTCTCTCTCTCTCTCTCTCTCTCTCTCTCTCTCTCTCTCTCTCTCTCTCTCTCTCTCTCTCTCTCTCTCTCTCTCTCTCTCTCTCTCTCTCTCTCTCTCTCTCTCTCTCTCTCTCTCTCTCTCTCTCTCTCTCTCTCTCTCTCTCTCTCTCTCTCTCTCTCTCTCTCTCTCTCTCTCTCTCTCTCTCTCTCTCTCTCTCTCTCTCTCTCTCTCTCTCTCTCTCTCTCTCTCTCTCTCTCTCTCTCTCTCTCTCTCTCTCTCTCTCTTCTCTCTCTCTCTCTCTCTCTCTCTCGGTTTCAATATTATTGCATTCTTGTTGCTTTTCCATTTATTTTATTATTTACACATCATTTATTACAGTAGTTACTCTACAATAAAATTTAATTCCAAAATATTTAATCATTTGGTGAACCCCACTCATGATTAAAAACACTTGGGTCCTCATTTTTCCTACCCTATCTGATCTTCCTTAATGGATCCTAAAAACATCTAGTATCCTTATATCAATTGTTTCAAATGCATCCACCTTGCAAATATGTTCTCCAAAACTTCCTAAACACTATTTATTTCCTTTGCAATATGCCACATGTATAAGTAATTTTCATCTTCAATCATCTCTTTGAATACCCTATCCTTCGTGATACTCCATCCAATCAACCCATCTTCGAGTCTATTAAATCATTACACCATGATTTTTAATATAAATTTCAAGCTATGGAAACCACAATTATATCCCTCACACTTAAATCCAACATATTAAGGATGTTTCTCAAGCCCATGCTAGTTATTCTTCTACACCTCATCCTAATCTTATGTCTTCTACATGTGCTCATATAAGTGAACCCCAAGTCTTACCGCTATCACCACCTCTCAAGTTTGATATAAATGCCAAGTAACATTATATTCTTCTTGAGCTCCTAAATCACCAATTCATCAACATGTGAACTATTTATTATCACTAACCAAACCAAATATATGGGACTCTCATTTTGTAATTATCATAGAATTAATGGACATCATGACAATGATTTATATGCTTTAAAATGAATAATTAAGCACCTTGAGCATCATGGTTTTATTTCATTTACTACACAACATTTTTCTATATGTTCCTCTTCAATTGCTAAATCCCAATACGCTCCCAAATCCAATCCCTCTATGTCTAATGAGAATCATGCCATAACTACTAATTTTCCTTCTACAATCAATCAAGAGCCACCTATCCAACCCATTCCAACTAAGAAACCTCCTTTAAAAATCTATCCTCCATCCCCTCCTCCTATCAAGTCTTCTACAACATTACCAACTCCAGCTAAGCAACCTCTTTTAAAAGTAATTCCTCCTCTCAATTTTTCTACAAGTGTTGCCAAATCCAAATCGAAACCATCAACTAAGAAAGATCAACCAATTCATCTTGTGATAGCTAACCTCTTTAAAATTCCTTCAAACAACTCAAAATCCAACCCCTGTTCGTACTCCTACGTATCTTCATGATGACTCTATCTATCCTCAAGACACACTCAAACTCTCCCACAATGGCATGGTATCTCTCGCATCATCACATAAATCTCCATTACTTGCGCTCTTAGGTGGCACTGTTCTTTCTCCCCCTTTTCATTGCTATAAGTTGTCACTAGTGTCTACTACTACACTTGATCTGGAGGAAAATTTAAAGGAAGAAAGTTCCCAAACCCTCCGGGATTGATACTATGGGGAAGATCACTCCAAGATATTTCCATCAAATAAAAGAACACAAAAACTAGAGCCTATACAAAAAAATTTACACTAGTCAAATTTTGGTCAAAATGTGGGCTCAAGATTCAATTGGCTTATCAAACAAAGGTGACACCGGATAAAGTGGAATCAAGTGAAAGGTGAAAAATTAGGTTTATGACTCTGGTCTTTGACACTTGATAATCATCATTTCCAATACAATCAAAAACAATTTCCAACATGGTGGGTTCTCATGCCACCATATTGTCACATCATACCAAGGACGATGAGTTGAACAAACTCGCAAGGTGAGCCACCTCAATTTCATTGAAAGCTACACACAATCAACCCAACCGAGCTACATAAATCAGTAATATCATTCTACACCGATGGATATCACGGTAAAAAATGCAAGGAATGTAGCCAAAGCATGGAAAAGGAGCGGTCAAAGCCTTTTAAAAGGATAAAGTGTAGGCTATTCCCATACATGTGGGATAATCCACACAAATGTGGATAAGATTTGGTGGGTGGAATGGGTAAAACCCCTAACTAGCCCACATGGAGAGATCAATGGACATGGTGGTATAAAAGGGGTATGTCGTTGGGGTGATTCAAACCCCCAACCACTCATTTGCTAAATATATCTCCCAACCATTCCATAAAAGGTGGGAAGTTAATATAAAATTAGTTGATCTTCTATTTAAAGCGGATAAGGGTTGTGAATTTGAATGGGAAGGGATTAGAACCTCTAACCCATTGAGTAAAATTATAATCCCAAACCGATGTGCCAAGCAAGTAAGACTAAATATATTCTTAAGGGTAATTATTTTATCCTCTAATTTTGATCCACCCAAGTTATAAAAGGCCCTCTCACCTCCTCATTCGAACAAACTCCTCTCATTTATAAACATCTTCGAAGGCTTAGAGGGGATAATTATGAATAATTCCTATTAAGTCTTATGTGAAGAAAATATTAGAAGCCCTATATTATATAATTATAGGCATTATTTTGAAATTTTCATATTATTATTTTTAAATAGTCATGGAACAAAATATAAGTCCTATCACTACAGAAAATTATAAGATCTCAAGAGTATTATTATTTAAACTCATCGATTAGTGCAAAGTCCAAATTAACACCTTATTTTTGTGTGTGGAGCCCGAGACATCATTAGAATATGAGGGACGTGATGAAGGACCAAATAAAGTACTAAAGCTCATATTCTTAGTACGTCAAGCATATCACAAATTTAGATGCTTGGATGTTGCGAGAGGAGAGTCAAAATTATTATTGAGCTCATTAACAAGACATTGGATCGATTATTGTCGACATGACACCAAATTGGATCTTCACTCGCATAGAGGATGATTGATTCCATGCAATAGAGTGGTAGTTAATCATCATCGACATAACACTAGATCGAATCTTCACTCTATGTAGAGGTTGATTGAGGTTGTGCAATAGAGGGGTAGATAATTATTATCATCAAAAATTCGAGACTTAGCACTTTGTATAGAGATAGAGACCATGACACCATGTAGCGGGGTGAAATTCAACAATAGAAATTATCCAAATTAGCACCATGTAGAGGTTATTTTTCCATGTAGTGGGGTGAAATTCCAACACCGAAACTATTTGACTTAGCACCATGAAGAGGTTATTTTATCATGAAATGGATTAGAGGTCAATATGAAAGTGTCAATCTAGAAATTTGTGTGAGAGCACTAATTTTTCCAAGACCAAGATGGTTTATAGGATTGATCGGCACCAAGTTCAGCCAAATTCCCATTATAGTAATGTAATTTTATTATGTACTTATAATTGGAACATTATAATGGACTTTAGGTTTAGCTAGTTTGTGAATCAAGATGTAGGCATTCTACATAACTCTATAATCAAGCCTTGTGTAATGTGGTTTTAATTCTTGCATTTCTTATTTAAATTTGATTATTTTGGATTGAATTTAGTAAAATAAATATTTTCCTATAAGGGTCCATGGTCGAAGAAATTTTTTTGGCTAGTTTACGGATCATGTTTTGTATCGATCGGGATATCACCTATAAGCTTTCTAATCTCCAAGAAAGTGTGATATCGAGAACTAGGTTTTTTCCTATAGTTCTTGTGAGATGGACTTGTACCAGTTCATACTATGGCTCATTGTACTCATGATACTCGGGTACAATACTACACATGGTGAATCTGCATCGACGTGAATAGGTATGTCGATTGTTGAAATGAGGCAGAGCATGAAACACCTATAGTTTGTGATGAAAAAGAACACCATCACCAAGGGACCCAAAATAATTGGATGGTCCTCAAATATGTGCACATTTCTCTATGATGGGGCACGATAAGGAACAATATTGATATTTTTTCCCGTGATGAGTAACAAGGTGGTTCCAATGTTGAATGGTGGAGCGTAGAAAGGAACCAAAAAATACCGGTATTGTTTAACCTATTATAGCCATATCTTGGCAACCAGAGAAGTATTCTCAGTTGAGGAAACATCTACAACTCACGAAATTAGAGAAGAAAGATTTGCAAGATAGGTTTGAGACTCAAGAAGAATTCCTTGGAGGAGTAATCACAGACTTTTAGCATAAACTACAAGCTAAGATAGTGCTCCTAACAACATTGCAAGATGGTGGACATGCAGAGAAGAAAGGTATGCCCACAAAAAAATTGTAAGTGATTTAATGAAAATTCTTTCCCATGAAAATGTAAATCCTACTTTTTTTAATTTGAAAAGTACACTTGAAGTATAGGATCAAAATTACTTATTTATATAACTAACCTTGTCCAAGAGGAGGAAAGACCTCAATATGTGGGGTTAGGATATAGGAGTGGTAAAAATGAAGCGTAAGAAAGCTCGAGACAACAATGAGTGTAAATTCCAAATCACTAGTCCCAAGCGCCTCAATAGCGAACATACCTCGAGTCTCTCGAAGAAGGATGAAGAGAACAAAGGAAAAGTTGAAAAAGCGAGAAATTATGATCATGTCTTATTTGACTACAATAAGGATCTTGTGATAACCCCATATCTATTATGGACTTATCCATGTGCACACTTGTGGATCCAATATCCATTATGTCATTTTGTTTGGGAAGCAAAATAAGCATGCCAAGAGGGTTAAGATTGATGAATGCAAGGGAAAATCTACCTTATCCTTGTCTTGAGGATAATACATGGGATCGAGCCACCAAGTAACTATGCACTACAGGATAGGTTTATCATGCCTAGTGTTTTCTTACAACATTGGTAATAAAATATCTATATCAATTCCTCAAAATACTAGATGGAGATTAGTCATCCCCATTCGGCATCAAAGTGGCACAGAGAAGGTAATTCGCCCAAGTTCCATAAGTCCTAGGGATCAAAAAAACTATATGATTAGAGAAGGAGTAGTTTCAAGGCCACTGTGTCAACTGCAAAATATCTATGAGATAGCATCGGGTTCTAGATCCAAGGAGTAGATGAAATAGAAGATTTTTAGGATAAAAATCCTCCTTAGTGGGGATGTGATCTAGAGGAAAATTAGAAAATGAAAGTTCCCAAAACATCTCAAGATCACTACAATGTATAAGATCACTCTAATATGTTTCCATTGACTATAAGAACATGGAGAATGGAGACCATATGAAAAAGTTACCTTTGATCAAAGTTTGGTCAATATGCAAACTTCACAAGGTCAACTAGCATATCAGAGTGATATGTAGCAAAATTGGAATTGGGCTACAGAAAACAAAATTGGGTTTGTGACTCGGTATTTGACACTTCACAATCATTTTCACAAACATTATCAAAAAAAAATTCCAACGTGGTGGGTCCTTAGGCCACCACGTGGCCTCGCCACCAAAATTTTGTAGACACAAAGTCATGCACTTTGGATAAATATCTAGTCTTGATAACATACTACTATTTTCATGATTCCTTAGTAAGAAAAGTACTAATTAACCCATGTCTTTGGTCAAGTTTCTTTTCTTTATACTTCTACTTTCGGTATTGCACTTGTATTTACTCGGTCTATCTTTACACCTTTCGGAATTTGTCATTTTGGACACTAGCACGCATCTAGGACACCATGCACACCCATCTCCTCTGGGCACCCTTATTCTCTTTGTACTTTGGTCACACTTTCTCGGGTCCTTTCTAGTTGTTTGAGCATCTTATCTTTTTGGTATTCGTCCTTTTCATGGTTGATTACGAAATTCAAGCAAGGGAATCGGATAAATATAAAGGTATATGATCATGATAAGGAACCAAGTACTAAGCATATACTATCTCCACCTAGGTTACATCCATCAAAGGAATCTATAGCTCCATTACATGGGACACAAGGTTGGTTCATCTACGTTAGACTTCATATGAGGGGAGTATATTGTTTCCATGCACACAATATTTACATTCTACATCTAGTTACTTTCTCGCTATTCACAAAGTGTGACTGGCATAATAGAAACCTAGGGCACACACACACCTATAACTACATTAGGTCTGAGATGTATAACAGCACTCAGTGATAAGTACATCAATTTGGAAGCTAAGGACAGTCCAACCCCTTCATATGCATATTTATTTTCTTAGGGTTTTGATGCTTTGTTTTGGGTTTTAAGGGTGATTTATCCATTGCAGTTTACGACGACATCCAAAAAAATTTAACAACATTCACGAGATAAGAAGCGTAGAAGTACAAACACCTAGCGACCATATTGGAACCAAGTTCTAACCATTTTAGCATACCATGGTTACTAAAAATCATACTAGAGCTCCCATGGGTTCCCTTTTCCCTCTCCAGAACGCCATGGTCCATCCAAAACACTTAGATCTACAACTTTTCAAGATTTTTTGTAACGGTTTTCATATTTTTAGCCAATCTCCACTATGATACAATCCAAAACCTCTACAAATCAGCTAAGGCTCTTCTAACCTTCTTTACACATTAGGGTTTCATATTTTCTAGCTTAGTTTGCTTGGGTATTATTTCAGTATTTCATTATTCATTTACTTATCAAACTTGCATTAGATTAGGCATAATATTTCATATTTTGCATAATCATATTTGTGAACCCCATTCATGATCGGTCTTTCGGATCCCTCTTTGGGACATCATATTTTCTATCATGGATCCTAAATTTTCTCAAATTTCATTATCTGATTTAATTCAAATGCATCCTAATTTCCAAATTATTATAAAAATCCTTAGACACCATGTATCTCCTAGCGATACGTCATCGCATCAAGTGAGTGTTATTTTAGATCGACTATCTGACAACCCTAGTCTTAGTGATCCTCCATCTAATCAATCCATGTTGTACTCAATTCAAGATTTACATTCTTTATTTCAAGACAAATTTTAGGCTATGGAATCCACAATTACATATCTCAAATCTGAAATCCAACAACTTAAGGATGCTTCTCAGGATCATGTTTGTTCTCCTTCTACATCCCATCTTCATTCTATGTCTTCTACATGTGCTTATATTAGTGAGCCTCAAGTCTTTCCATTACCAAAGCCTCTCATGTTTGATCACAATGCTAAGAAACATGAAATTCTTACTAATCTTCTTAGTCATCAATTGATCACTTTACTATCTACTTAAGGTTATCCTCCTTACCGACTTATAAAATATCAAGGTCGCCTATATTACAATTATAATTGAATCTATAGAAATAATGACAATGATTGCTATGATTTACAATGAATAATCAAGCATCTTGAGCATCAAGGATTTATCTCATTTAATTCCCAAAATTTTTTTGCATGCCCATCTACACTTATTACATCCCAAAGGGTTCTTAAGTATGATTCATTTATGTCTAATGAACATCAATTCATCACTTCTAATGGTCGTTCTACAAAAATTCAAGCATTGCCTAAGCAAACCGCCTCTCAAAATCAATATAACACCTCCTCCTCTCAAGTCATCTATGGCATCACCAAGTCAAACTACGCAATAACCTCTCAAAATCAGTCCACCTCCTGTCAAGTTTTCTAGAGCATCATCCATACCACCAAATATACCAACATTTAAGATTCCTCCCCATCCTACTCCACTTTTGTTTCCAATTCATTTTTTCAAAGAAACTACTCCTTCATCTGATATCCAAGACACATTTCAAATTCTGCCACCATCGCATGGTTCTAATGTTTCTTCCACCACTACATGACCACTTAATCTCTGGTAGGTGACTTTTCTCACCTCATTACCTGATGATGCACTCTTGTGCTTTGGTTCACACTTGACTGTTGAGGGCATCCTATACACATGAACCTCACACACTGCACAATAGACACTACACATGGCGCATCTTCACACATCTTGCACTTTTATCATCTTACATCATACATCGTACATCTTGTGCTTCATACATCATACACATTCTACACATACCTCAAACATCTTACATTACATATTATGCATCCTACATCATACACTACACATTACACACCACATGATGATTTCCCATCACCACATCTACTACACATATTACACATCCTACTCATCTACTTATGAGTGTTAAATAGCTACCCGACGACACACTCTAGTCTCGTGGTCCATATTGACCTGCTTCGGGGTTTATAAACCAAATGGACCTCATCACACTTACACATTCAATCATTCAATATTTTTCTCATGCAACATTCCTAAACTAGTGATATATGTTTTAAGCTACATCATCACTCCTAGAATTATTTAGTGATATATGATTTACGATAAATAATTCCATTATCTTGTTGTGATATACACTTTAGGATAAATTATCACACATTCTCACACCTCATCTCTATGTCACATATCATCATTACACACTCGTCACATCACACTACACACAACATGTAGTTTGATCATTTCCCAATGGCACGCTCTCGTTTATGGTTCATTCTTGACTGTTGAGGGGCATAAACAAATGAACCTCATTACATACAATTTCATTCACTCACCGTCATGTTACTCCTATCATTCACTCTGCATTCCATTCCATCCATCCATAGCATACTACATATCTTGGTTGCATTTACTCTTGCTTGCATTTACTTGTACATGTTCACTTTATTACACATGCTAGATAGATATATTGTATGTCATTATCTTTATCATACACACATGTGTTCACTTGCTTTCTAGTTGTGATCATAGATTATATAGGTCCATTACACACAAAGATGGATGCTTGGTGCGGTGACTATTACCGATCCCATAAAGCAGCTCTAGGGGCATCCAAATTCATACATTATAGGTGTTATTGTTTCATTTTCTTTCATAGCACACTATTTTACTAGATTATACACACTTTGAAAAAAAAATTATCTTTCTAACATGCTAACAGGTGCTTCATGTGTAACATTTGTTTTGTGAGACTATTTTCCACCATGGTTATATGTTATATTGCTTGTACTTGTTTGTCATTGTATGTCGGTATATGTCATTGTTTGCGGGATTTTCCCTTTGTATTGTGTGCACACTTGTATGATTTTGGTTTCATTGACCTTGATTTTCTTGCAACATCATGAGCAATGTCCCATGTTTACAACCTACTTTTCATGGTTTAAATTGTCTCCTCAAGTGTTTACATTATTTTCTTACACATTTTCTGCCTAGTATACACTTCTTCTATACACGCATGTTTGTTCATACTAAAACTTATTTCCTAGCCAATTGTTTGCATGTGCCTTGGGTTTTACCAAGCATGTCCCCTTCCCCTTGTAGGGAACATTTTTAGTGGTTAGTCCTATTTTGGGCCACATCCTCCTACAAAGTGACATCGCATGCGCCCCAAATATGGGGGCATCATTTGGGTGAATCAGTCACCCCTTACGATGTTTACACACAGCAAATACATCACAACATGGTATCGATACATCATACTTCAAGGCTCGAGAATAAGACTTGGGCTTGGCCTGTAACTATAACCGGGGTAAGTTACACATGCATTGGTACATATCATCTATAGTGATTTTTATTTTGGGGGTAGTTAAAGTTTAGAGGATACCACCATACCTTCCTCTCTACACTACTTCTTCCTTGGCATTGGATCACCTAAAAACTAGATAGTTCGGATATCTCTATAGTTTTGGAAAGTGGTTAAAGGTTGGAGGATGACACCGGACATTTTTTCCATATACTCCTTCCATTACATTGACGTGAGATCACAAAACCATGCACTTTGGATAATTATCTATCAATCACATACTATTATTTGCATGATTCATTACTAAGAAAAGTATTGATTAACCCATGTCTTTGGTCACCTTTCTTTTCTTTATGCTTCTTATTTGAGTCTTGCACTTGTACTTTCTCGATCTATCTTTACACCTTTTGGATTTTCAATCTTGACATTAGCACTAGCCGGGACATTGGTGTCATGCACCCATCCCTTCTAGTTTCCTTTTCCTCTTGTACTTTGGTCACACTTTACGGGTCATTTCTAGCCATTTGAGCATTTATCTTTTTGGTAGTCAAAATTTTTGGGGTTAGTTACCAACTTTAAGTAAGGGAGTCATATAAATATAAATTTATGTGATCATAATACGGTACCAAGAACTAAGCATCTACTATCTCCACCTAAGGTTGCACCCATAAAAGGAATCTATAGCTCCATTTACATCCATCTAGCTCCATCACAAGGGACACAAGGCAAGTTCATCTGGATCACACTTCATAAGAGGGGATTCTATTATTTCTATGCACATATTATTTACATTCTACATCTAGTTACTTACTTTCTACTCAAAAAGTGTGACTGACACAAGATTAACCTAGGGCATAATTCCACACACACACCTAGAATTACATTGGGTCTAAGATGTGTAGTGCTCAATGATAAGTCCATCAATTTGGTAGTTGAGGATAGTATTATCCCTTCATATGCATATTTATTTTTTATGGTTTTGGTTCTTTTCTTGGGGTTTTGTAAGTGATTTATCCATTGTAGTTTTATAGCAACATCCAACAAAGTTTAGTGACATACACGCGACAAGAAGCAAAGAAGTGCATACACCTAGCGACCATATCGTAACCATATTCTCGACCATTTTTATGACCAATGCACCCAAAACTCAGACCAAAGCACCCATGGGTGCTCCTATCCCTCTCTAGAGCCCCATCCCGGCCAAAAAAAATTCAGCTATGTAACTTTCTAGGATTTTTGTGACGGGTGTTCACCTCTATTTATCTAATCTCCACTTGTAATAGAGTCCGATAACCTTTGCAAATCAGCTAAGGATATTCTAACATTATTTTCACATTAGGGTTTCATATTTTCTAGCTTGGTTTTCTTGGGTATTATTTTAATATTTCATTATTCATTTATTTACTATAAACTTGCATTATATTAGGCATAATATTTCATATTTTTCATAAACAATTGCCACATCATACTAATCATGGCGAGTTGAAATAACTCGGCAGGGAGATCCACCTCAATGTTATGGTGATATATACACAATAAACCTAACTGAGCTACATGACTTGGAGAGATTGTTCTACACCAATGGATATCACATCGGTAAAAGGGCGAGGAACATGACCGAAGATACATGGAAAAGGACTATTCAAAGCCTTTTAAAAGGCAAAAGTGTAGGATATTCCCATGCATGTGGGATAATCCACACATATTTGGATAAGAGATGGAAGGTGGACCGGTTAAACACCCCTTAAACATCCCATGTGGAGATCTCAATGGATGTGGAGATATAAAAGGGGTATGTGGTTAGGGTAGTTTGAACCCCAACCACTCATTTGCTAAATGTAGCACCTAACCATTCTATCAAAGGTGAGAAATTAATATAAAATAGGTTGAGATTCTACTTAAAATGGATAAGGGTTACAAATGAGAAGGGGAAGGGATTGGAATGCCTAACCCATCGGGTAAAATTATAATCCCGAACCATTACGCCAAGTAAGTAAGACTAATTATAGTCTTAAGGATAATTATTTTATCCTCTAATTTCGGCAGCCCAATCTATAAAAGGCCATCTCCACTCCTCATCTAGAACAAGCTCCTCCCATTTTCAATGACCTTCAAGGCTTACAGAGTAGAATTAGGAAGAAGGATTGTTAAGGCTTATGTGGAGAAACAATTAGAAGCCCTATATTATATAATTATAGGCATTGTTTTAAAAATTCCTTTTTATTTTTAATATGCATGGTGACAAATATAAGTTCTATCATTATAGGAAAATTTTAAGAGCTTGGAAGTATTATTATTTAAACTCACTAATTAGTGAAAAGGCCAAATTGATGCCTTATTCTCGTGCGGGAGCCCAGGAGAAATTATTGGAAGCCAAGGGACGTGATGAAGCACTAGAGAAGCACTGAAGCTCAAATTTGTATTACGTCGGGCATATCACCAAGTTAGATTCTTGGATGTCACAGAGGAGAGTTAAAATTATTATTGAGCTCATTGACGAGACATTAAATTAGATCATTATTGATATGACACAAAAATCAAATTTTCACTATGTATAGGTTGATTAAGGATGTATAATAGAGTGGTAGTTGATCCTCATCAATATGACACTAGATCAAATCTTTGCTCTATGTAGAGGTTGATTGAGTCTCTGCAATAGAGTGGTACCTAATTATTATCATCAAAATTGGAGACTTAGCACCATATAGAGGCAAAAACCATATAGTATGGTGAAATTTAACATCGACACCTGTCTGCGACTTAACATCGTGTAGAGGTTAGTTTTTGTGCGCAAGTGGAGTGAAGGTTGACAGAAATTGTTAATCTAGAAATTTGTGTGAGAGTATTGAGTTTTCCAAGAATGGTACGTTAAAAGGATCGAATGGCACCAGGTTTAGTTAAATCCCTATTGTAGTAATGTAAGTTTATTATGTACTTATATTCTGAATATTATAATGGACTAGTTCAATTAGTTTACGAACCCAAATCAAGAGGCATTCTCCAAACTCCATGATCAACCCTTATGGAGTGTGGTCTTAATTCTTGCATTACTTCTTTAAATTTGATTATTTTTGAGTGAACTCGATAAAATAAATATTTACCTATAAGGGTCCATGGTAGAAGAAATTTTTTTCCAGTTTATGGATAAACACTTCACACCCTTTACTTTATATTTACATATATTTTGGTATTCACACACCTTTTATACACATATTATACCGTCATTACCCGATGATGTACTCTATTGCTACGGTTCACACCTAGATATTGAGAACATACTTCTTTAATTAACTTTGACATTATCTACGTACTTCATGCTTTGTGCTTCATGATACTTCTCTTCTAGCATCTACTCACACGCAACACATTCATTTCTTGATGACACACTCTTTTTCTATGGTTCATTATTGACTGTTGAGGGAGCATTTATAAATGAATCTCATCACATGCACATCCACTAGGGGAACACTACATGTACCATCTTCACACCATCACACTCATACAACATTTACATATCTTGGTTGAATTTATTCTTGCTAGCTTATACTACTTACATCTTGCACTTTGCTTACTATGTTAGATAAATACTCAGTATGTCATTATCTTTATCATATACACATCGAGGCTCCCGGGGTATCTATCTTGACTACTCTCACACACTACATGTTCTATTGTTGCATTCTTTACTCCTTCCTCTTACTATTAATTACTTTTGGCTGTATATACACACTTTGACATACTATTTATATTTCTAACATGCTTTGAAAGGTGCTTCATGGGTAGAATTTTCCTTACATGACTACATAAAACCATGGTTATATGATACATCTTACTTGCTATTATTTTCTAATATTTGCGGTTATTCCCTATGTCTAGTGTGATCATTGTATGCTTTCGGACAATTCATCCTTGATTGTCTTGTGACATTATGAGTGATGTCCCATATATTAAACCCACCTCTCATGATCTATATTTTTATCACACTTTCTCATTACAATTTCTTCTTCTACATGTTGGTTACTTTTACTATTAACACTTGTTACTATCATATTTTCATTGCATGTGCCTTGGTTTCTATAATGCACATCCCCTACCCTCTATAGGTATATATCCATTTTAGATATGAATATTAGATCGGGGTACTCTCCTTTAGACTACATTATCCTCTAAATTTTGCATGCACCCAAAACAAGGGAGCATCTATTGGGTGAATAAATCACCCTTACAACATCACAAATCTCTGGAACAACATAGTACAATACATCATTCACATAGTTTATAGTTACGAAACTAGTCCAAAATCAGACTTAGACCAAAATATCAGAGCCACTACACCCAATCTTGGATAGTAATCAGTAAGCACTTTTGTCCCCCTAGGAGCTAATGTCTTGGGGAAGAAACATGCATTTTCTCATAAAATATAGTTCTCTGCAGTTTTAGATCGGTTCTCTAGTAGGAGGAACTAGCCTTAAGTTACAAAGATCAATATATCGATTACATATTAGTTACAATTGAAACTAATCAAAAACTAATAAAAACAAATATAAATGTGTTATTTGTTGTGGCACTTTTGGAAGCAATCATGGAAGGATTAAAAACCTAGACTTATCTCTCAAACACTCTTCTCTCGTGGCATGAGAACACCCAAAAACTCACATTTGGCATGAGATCACCGAAAAACTCACTCTTGGCGTGATATTTCCCAAAAACTCACCCTCTGTAGCATTTTAGGACATATTTCTATCCTCTTACACTCATATACATCAGCTACACACTTTCCTTTATTACTACTTTTACATACTTATACATACTTTATGTAGACACAAAATCATGCATTTGAGTAAATTTATAGGTCCTACAATCATACGAGCATTCATATGATTCCTAAGTAAGAAAACTAGTGATTAAGAACTATCTTTGGCCTCTTTTCTTTGTCTCGTGTTTTCTATTTTGTCTTACCCACCCTCTGACCCAGTCAGATTTTACTAATTTATCTTTTATGGCTTGAGACACAAGCCTGCCAGGACAACAACACCCGGGAACTCATGTCCTCCCCAGAGTGCCCCGACCATTTTTTTCCTTACTCTTTTTAGGTTTCTTTTATCCTTTGGGCATATTTTTCACTTATGGGTCAGCCTTCCAATTGTCAATTAGAAAATTCAAACAAGAAAATCATATATATATATATATATATATATATATAGTTATGTATTCAAAATAATAGACTAAACACTAAGCATTACTATCATCACCTAATCTTGCATCCAAAAGACACCTAAAGCACTCAAAATAATCCATCTAACATATATTCAAGGGACAAGGGTTGCATAAAATCTGCATACACATCATAGGAAAGGGAAGTCCATTCTATTCCATCCACACATTCTACAACATTGCTACATTCTATCTATAGTCTTTATCAAGTGCAACTTGCACAAGGGAATCCTAGGGCATAATTTCTACACACACTCACTAAAAATACATGCATTCTTAGATGTAGTGTAGGGATCGATCGTAATTTCACTCTCGAGTGATTTTCGTGGTATATTTGACTCCCCATTTTGCATTTTCGTGTTTAGGTTTAATGTGTTTTGTGGGCTTGTGCAGTGAACTCTTTTTTACATGTTATAGGTACCCTTCGGTGATCCAAGTGTGAATATCGGTGATTAATAGGGAATAACTATGACACTTTGTGACACAACAAAAACCAAATCTGGAGCTTTTGCACGGTCATGGGTTCCCATATCTACTCATCAACACCCAAGTGCACCTATCCTAACATGGACGCCCTATTCGGCCTTGTTCATGATTTTCATGATTTAAAGAGGTTAATAATGACATTGTTTACATAATATTCATCACTTCTCCCTTAATAGATCAGTTCAAGAAGATGTGAAAATAAGATAAGTTCTTCTATCTTCCTCTCTTACTTAGGGTTTCACATTTCAAATCTTAGTTTGCTTGTGTCATTTTTATATCCCAACATTTATACATTATTTATTTTAGTATATATGGTGAAAAATATAATTCCACCTTCAAATTGATGCCTTATCATCATGTGCAAACCCAAATATGTCATTGGAAGCTAAGGGACATAACGAAGCACCGAGAGAAGCATTGAAGCTCATATTGTTAGTGTGTCGTATATCACTAAGTTAGCTACTTAGATGTTGTAGAGGAGATTCAAAATTATTATTAAGCTCGTTGACAAGAAATTGGATCAGATCATTATTGATATGACACTAAATTTGATCTTCACTCTAAGTAGAGAATGATTGAGGCCATGCAACATGGTAGTTGATCATCATCCACATAACACCAAATTGGATCTTCGCTCTATGTGATTCTTGTGAGATGGACTTGTACCAGTTCATATTATGGCTTGTTGTACTCATGATAATGGGTAGGATACTACACATGGTGAATCTACATCAACGAGACCAGGCATGTCGGATTGTTGAAATGGGGAAGAGCATGGAATTCCTATAGTTTTTTATGTAGAAAGAGAGCCATCACTAAGGGACCTAAGAAGAACAGGATGATCCTCAAATATGTGCACATTTCTCTATGATGGGGCATGATAAGGAACAATATTGGTATTTATTCCTAGACCAAGCACCAAGGTGGTTCCAACATTGAATGGTGGAACATAGAAAGGTACCAACAAATACCACTAGCATTCAACCTATTATAGCCATAGCTTGGCAACAAGAGAAGTATTCTTAGTTGAGGAAACATCTAAAACTCACAGAATTAGAGAAGCAAGAGTTGTAAGACTGGTTTGAGACTTAAGAATAATTCCTTGTAGAATTAATCATAGAGTTATAGTATAAACTACAAGCTAAGATAGTGCTCCTAACAACATTGCAAGATGGTGGACATACAAAGAAAAAGATATGCCCACCAAAAACATTGTAAGTGATTCAATGAAATTTCCTTCCCATGAAAATGTAAATCCTACTTTTGGTGAATTTGAAAAGTACACTAGAGGTATAGGATCAAAATTACTTTTTAAAATGGGATATGAAGGAAAATTCCTTGGTGTGAATAGCCAATATATCACCAACCCTATCCAGTGTAGGAAATACCTCAATATGTGGGTCTAGGATATAAGAGTCGTAAAAATGAAGCAAAAGAAATATCTCGAGACAACAACGATTGTAAATCCCAAATAACCAATCCTCCTGAAGCATCCTGTAATAGGGAATATACCAGACTCTCTGAATAAGGATGACGAGAGAAAAGGAAAAGTTGATAGACCAAAAATTATGATCGTGCCTTATTTGACTATAACAAAGAGCCCATAATAACCCCAGAGCTATTATGGACATATCCATGTGCACACTTGTAGATCCAATATCCATTGTGTAATTTGGTGTGGGAATCAAAAGAAGCATGCCAAGAGGGTTAAGGTTGATGAATATAAGGGAAAATCTACCTTGTCTTGAGGAGAAGATACAAGATCAAATCCACCAAGTAAGTACACACTACACAACAAGTTTATCATGTTTAGTGTTTTCTTGTAACATTGGTAATCAAAACTCTATATCAATTCCTCAAAAAACCAGACAGAGATTAGTCATCCCAATTTGGCATCAAAGTGGCACATGCCAAGGTAATGAGACCAAGTGCAATAAGTCCCGGGATCAAACCAAGTGTATGATTAGAAGAGGATTAGTTTGAAGGACATATTGTCAATTACATGATCTCTATGAGATAGCATCGGGCTCTAGATCCAAGGAGCAGAGGAAGTAGAATATTTTTGGGACAAAAGCCTCCTTCTTGGGAGGTGTGATCTAGAGGAAAATTTTGAAAATAAAAATTCCCAAAACCTCTCAAGATCACTACAGTGTATAAGATTACTCGATATCTTTCCATTGACTATAATAACATGGAAAATGGAGCCCATCTAAAAATTTACCATTGATCAAAGTTTGGTCAAAATGTAGACTCAACAAGGTAAAGTGCCAATCGATAGTGACATGTGGCAAAAGTGGAATCGGGCTAAAGACAACAAAATTGGGTTAATGAATCTAATCTTCGACGTTTCATAATCATCTTCGTAAACATAATAAAAAAAAAGTTTCCAATGTGGTGGGTCCTCAAGCCACCATGTGGCCTGTCACCACATTGTTGTAGACACAAAATCACACACTTTGGATAATTATCTAGTCTCGATCACATACTACTATTTTCATGATTCCTTAGTAATAAAAGTACTTGATTAACCCATGTCTTTGGCCACCTTTATTTTCTTATACTTTTTCTTTCAGTATTACACTTGTACTTTCTCAGTCTATCTATAAACCTTTGGGAATTTTTCATTCTAGACATTTGTTGTGTAGCCAGGATGTCACACACCCCCATCCCCTCTGGGTGCCCTTGTCATCTTTGTACTTTGGTCTCACTTTACGGGTTGTTTCTAGTCACTTGAGCATCTTATCTTTTTGTTATTTGGTTTTTTAGGGTTAATTACAAAATTCAAGCAAGGGAATCATATAAATATAAATTTATATGATCATAATAAGGGACCAAGTACTAAGCATATATTATCTCCATCTACGGTTGCATCCATCAAAGGAATATCTATAGCTTCATTTTCATCCATCTACCTCCACCACAAGGGACACAAGGTTAGTTCATCTACATCACACTTCATAGGAGGGGAGTCTATTGTTTCCTTGCACAAAATATTTACATTCTACATATAGTTACTTGCTCACTACTCACAAAGTGTGACTGGCACAAGAGAAACCTAGGGCACAATTATGCACACACACACCTAGAACTACATTGGGTCTAAGATGTAGTGCAATGCTCAGTGATAAGTCCTTCAATTTTGTAGCTAAGGACACAGTCTAACTCCTTTGTATGAATCCTTCTTTTTTAGGGTTTTTATACTTTTCTTGGGGTTTTTAGGGTGATTTATCCATTGCAGGTTTGCGGCGACATATAGCAAAGTTTTGCGATAGACACGTGATAAGAAGTGAAGAAGTGCAAACACCTAGAACCATATTGAAACTAGAATCGACCATTTCGAATACCATGGTTCCTACCACTCATATCGAGCTCCCATCAATGCCCTTATCCCTCTCTATGTGGCCCACCCAATCAAAACACTCGATCTATAACTTTTTGGGCTTCGTGTGACAATTTTTCATCTATGTTTAACTAGTCTCCATTACGATATAGTCCAACAACCTCTATGAATCGGATAAGACTCTTCTAACCTTATTTACACATTATAGTTTCATATTTTCTAGCTTATTTTCCTTGGGTATTGTTTTAGTATTTCATTATTCATTTATTTACTGCAAAATTACATTAGATTAGGCATAATATTTCATATTTTGCATAATCATTTTAGTGAACCCCACTCATGATCGGTCTTTCGGATCCTTCTTTGGCACATCATCTTTTCTATCATGGCTCCTAAATTTTCTCAAATTTATTTTTATGATTTAATTCAAATGCATCCTAATTGCCAAGTTATTCTAAAAAATCCTTAGACACCATGTATCTCCCTAGCGATATGTCATCACATCAAGTGATTGTTATTTTAGATTGGATATCTAAGGACCCTAGTCTTAGTGATCCTCAATCTAATCAATCCATGTTGGCCTCAATTAAAGATTTGCATTCTTTATTTAAAGACTAGTTTCGTGCTATGGAATCCACGATTACATATCTCAAATCTAAAACCCGACAACTTAATGACACTTCTCGGGATCATGTTTGTTCTCCTTCTAAATCCCATTTTCATTCTATGTCTTCTACATGTGCTTATATTAGTGAGCCTCAAGTATTTCCATTACCAAAGCCTCTCATGTTTGGTCACAATGCTAAGCAACATGACATTCTTACTGAGCTCCTTAGTCATCAATTTATCACTTTACCGTCTACTCAAGGCTATCCTCCTTACCGACTTAAAAATATAAAGGGCGCCCATATTACAATTATAATCAATATATAGACATAATGACAATGATTTATATGCTTTATGATGAATAATCAAGCATATTTATCATCAAGGATTTATCTCATTTACTTCCCAACATTTTTGGCATGCCCATCTACACTTATTACATCCCAAAGGGTTCCTAAATATGATTTGTTTGTCTAATGAGCATCAATTCATCACTTCTAATGGTTTTTCTATAGAAATTCAAGCACCCTCTAAGAAACCACCTCTTAAAATCAATATAACATCTCCTCCTCTCAAGTCATATGTGGCATCACCAAGTAAAACTATGCAATAACCTCTCAAAATCAGTCCACCTCCTATCAAGTTTTCTACAGCATCATCCATACCACCAAAGCTACCACCATTCAAGATTCCTCCCCATCCTACTCCACTTTCATTTCCAATTGATTTTGTCAAAGAAACTACTCCATCCGATATCCAGGACATATTTCAAATTATGCCACCATCGCATGGTTCTAATGTTACCTCCATCGCTACATGACTGCTTAATCTCTAGTAGGTGACTTTTCTCACCTTATTACCCGATGACACACTCTTGTGCTTCGGTTCACACTTGACTATTGAGGGCATCCTATACACATGAACCTCACACACTGCACAATAGACACTACACATGGTGCATCTTACACTTTTATCATCATACATCATACATCTTGTGCTTCATACATCATACACATTCTACATATACATAAAAATATTACATTACATATTATACATCCTACATCATACACTACACATTATGCATCACATGACAATCTCCCATCACCACATCTACTACACATATTACACATCCTACTCATCTACTTATATGTGCTACAATCACTACCTAATGACACACTCTAGTCTCACGGTCCATACTGGACTATTGAGGGTTTACAAATCAAATGGACCTCATCACACTTACACATTCAACCATTCAATATTTTTCTCATGTAACATTCCTAGACTAGTGATATACGCTTTAGGCTACATCATCACTTTTTATAGCATCCTTTAGTGATATATGATTTAGGATAAATCATCACTTCTTTCATTATCTTGTTTTGATATACACTTTAGGATAAATCATCACACATTCTCCCACCTCATCTCTATGTCACATATCATCACTACACATTCATCACATCACACTACACACAACATATAGTTTTACCATTTCCCAATGAAACACTCTCATTTATGGTTCATTCTTGAATGTGGAGAGGGCATAAAAATGAACCTCATTACATAAAATTCCATTCACTTGGGGGCACACTGCTCCTATCATTCACTTTGCATTCCATTCCATCCATCCATAGCATACTACATATCTTGGTTACATTTACTCTTACTTACACTTACTTATACATGTTCACTTTAATACACATGCTAGATAGATATATTTTATGCCATTATCTTTATCATACACACATGCCTGCTCACTTTATTTCTAGTTATTATTACAGATTATACGGGTCCATTACATGTAGCATGGATGTTTATGCATACATTGATAGTCCCATAACGGCTCTGGGGAATCCACTTTCATACACTATAGGAGATATCATTTCTTTTTTCATAGCACATGATTTTAGCATATTATACATGCTTTGACATAATTTTAATATTTCTCACATACTAATAGGTGCTTCATGTGTAACATTGGTTTTACAAGACTATTTTCCACCATGTTTATATGTTATATTGCTTGTATTTGTTTGTCATTGTTTGCGAGCTTTTCCCTTTGTATTATGTGCACAGTTGTATGATTTTGGCTTCGTTTACCTTGATTGTCTTGCAAAATTGTGAGTGATATCCCTTGTTTACAACCTACTTTTCATGGTTTACATTGTCTTCCTAGTACACACTTTTTCTAAACATACATGTTTGTTCATACTAGCACTTATTTCCTATCCACTTGTTTGCATGTGCCTTGGGTTTTACCAAGCACGTCCCCTTCCCCCTGCAAGGCATAGTTTCAGTGGTTGGTCCTATTTTGGGCCACATCCTCCTACAATGAAATCACATGTACCCCCAAATATGGGGGCATCATTTGGGTGAATCAGTCACCCCTTACAGTGGTTTACACATAGTATGGTATCGGTACATCATAGTTCAGGATCGGAATCGACTTGGGTCCTTAGTATGGCGATGCCTTTCCTAGAGAAACTATAACTAGGGGAAGTTACACATTATTGGGTTTAGCACAGTCTACATAACTCTACATGGTGGTTTTTGTAAGGAAGTTGGTGTTAGAACATGCATTGGTACACATCATCTGCAGGTGATTTTTTTATTTTGGGGGCAATTAAATTTTAGAGGATAACACCATACCTTCCTCTCTACGTAGTTCTGCCTTGGCATTGGATCACCTAAAAACTAGATAGTTCGATATCTCTATAGTTTTAGAAAGTGGTTAAAGGTTGGAGGATGACACCAGAAATTTTTTCCATATACTCCTTCCATTGCATTGACGTGAGATCACAAAATCATGCACTTTAGATAATTATCTAGTATCAATCACATACTATTATTTGCATGATTCCTTACTAAGAAAAGTATTGATTAACCCATGTCTTTGGCCACATAACTTTTCTTTGTGCTTCTTATTTAAGTCTTGCACTTATACTTTCTAAGTCTATCTTTACACCGTTTGGAATTTTCAATGGAAATTAGCACCCATCCAAGAAGTCGGTGTCATGTGCCCCCATCCCCTTTGGTTTGCCTTTTCCTCTTTGTACTTTGGTCACACTTTCTGGGTCCTTTCTAGCTATTTGAGCGTTTATCTTTTTAGTAGTTAGAATTTTTGGGGTTAATTACAAACTTCAAGCAAGGGAATCATATAAATATAAAGTTATGTGATCATACTACGGTACCAAGAACTAAGCATCTACCATCTCCACCTAAGGTTACACCCATAAAAGGAATCTATACCTCCATTTGCATCCATCTAGTTCCATGACAAGGGACACAAGGCAAGTTCATCTGGATCACACTTCATAGGAGGGGATTCTATTATTTCTATGCACATATTATTTACATTCTACATCTAGTTACTTACTTGCTACTCAAAAGGGTGATTGGCACAAGATCAATCTAGGGCATAATTCCACACACGCACCTAGAACTACATTGGGTCTAAGATGTAATGTAGTGCTCAAAGGTGATAAGTCCATCAATTTGGCAATTGAGGACAGTATTACCCTTCATATACATATTTATTTTTTATGGTCTTAGTTCTTTTCTTGGGGTTTTGCAAGTGATTTATCCATTGAAGTTTTACGACAACATTTAGCGAAGTTCGTGACATACGCATGACAAGAAGTAAACAAGTGCATACACTCTAGCGACTATATCGTAACCATGTTCGACCATTTTTATGACCAATGCACCCAGAAATCAGACCAAATCACCCACGGGCATTCCTATCCCTCTCTAAGAGCACCTTTTCGGTCAAAATATTTAGCTATACAACTTTCCAGTTTTGAATGTGATGGGTTTTCATCTTTGTTTATCCAATCTCCACTGTGATAGAATCTAGTAACCTTTGTGAATCAACTAAGGCTCTTCTAACCTTCTTTTCACATTAGGGTTTCATATTTTCTATCTTATTTTGCTAGGTTATTATTTCACTATTTTATTATTTATTTATTTACTGCAAACTTGCATTATATTAGGCATAATATTTCATATTTTACATAAAAATTGCCACATCATACCAATGGTGGCAATTTGAACTAACTCGGCAGGAGAGCCACCTCAATGTTATGGTGATCTATACAAAATCAACCTAACCGAGATACATGACTTAGAGAGATCGTTCTACTCCAATGGATATCACGTTGTTAAAAGGGCAAGGAACGTGACTAAATCCACATAGAAAAGGAGTGGTCAAATCCTTTTGAAAGGCTAAAGTGTGTGCTATTCCCACATATGTGGGATAATCCACACAAATATGGATAAGCGATGGAAGGTGGATTGGTCGAACACCCATTAAACATCCCATGTGGATAGCTAAATGGTCATTGCGACAATATAAAAGGGGTATGTGGTTGGGGAAGTTTGAAGCCCCAACCACTCATTTACTAAATGTAGCGCCCAACCGCTCATGGAAGGTGGGAAATTAATATAAAAGTGGTTGAGCTTATATTTAAAATGGATAAGGGTCTCTAATGCAAGAGGGGATGGATTGGAACCCTTGACCCATTGGGTAAAATTATAAGCCCGAACCATTACACTAAGCAAGTAAGACTAAATATAGCCTTAAGGATAATTATTTTATTCTCCAATTTCGGGTTTCCCAATCTATAAAAGGACCTCTCCACTCCTCATCTAGAACAAGATCCTCCCATTTTCAAAAAGATTCAAATTCTTAGAGAGGAGAATTATGAAGAAGGATTATTAAGGCTTATGTGTAGAAAAATTTAGAAGCCCTATATTATATTATTATAGCCATTATTTTGAAAAAGTTATTTTTATTTTTAATATGCATGGTGAAAATATAAGTCCTATTATTATAGGAAAATTGTAAGAGCTTGGGAGTATTATTATTTAAACTCATCAATTATTGAAAAGAAAAAATTGATGCCTTATTCTCATGCGGGTTCTTGGAGACACTATTTGAAGTCGAGGGACATGACAAAGCACTAGAGAAGCACTAAAGCTAAAATTCATATTACATCAAGCTTATCACCAAGTTAGATTCTTGGCTACCTCATAGGAGATTTAAAAATATTATTGAGCTCATTAATAAGACATAAGATTAGATCATTGTTGGCATGACACAAAATCAGATCTTCGCTCTATGTATAGGTTTATTGAGGATGTATAATAAAGTGGTAGCTGATCATCGTCGACATGACACTAGATCAAATCTTTGCTCTGCATAGAGGTTGATTGAGTATTTGCAATAGGGTGGTACCTAATTATTTTCATCAACAACTAGAGACTTAGCACCATATAGAGGCAGAGACCATATAATAGCGTGAAATTTAACACTTGAAATTGTCTCGACTTAGCATCATGCAGGACGTTAGTTTATCGTGCATCGGAGTGGAGGTCAAAAGAAAGTGTTAATCCAGAAATTTATTTGAGAGTATTGAGTTTTCCAAGAATAGTAGGTTCGGAGAGGATTTGAATGGCACTAGGTTTAGCTCAATTCCTATTGTAGTAATGTAATTTTATTATGTACTTATATTCGAACATTATAATGTACACAGGTCAACTAGTTTACCAACTTAGATACATAGGCATTCTCAAAACTCCGTAATTAACCCTTGTGTAGTGTGGTTTTAATTCTTGCATAGCTTCTTTAAATTTGATTATTTTGAAGTGAATCTACTAAAATAAATATTTACCTATAGGGTTTCATGGTCAAAGAATTTTTTTCCGATTTATGAATCAACAATTCACACCCTTTGTTTTATATTTACATATTTTTTGACATTCACGCACCTTTGGTACATTTATTATATTGTCATTACTTGATTCCGTACTCTAGTGTTATAGTTAACACTTGTCTATTGAATACACAATTCATTAATTAACCTCACATTATCTATGTACTTCATGCTTTGTGCTTCATGATACATATTTTCTAGCATCTACTCTCATGCAACACATTCATTTATTAATGACACACTCTTATTCTATGGTTCATTCTTGACTGATTGAGGGAGAATTTATAAATGAACCTCATCTCATACACATCCACTAGGGGGAACACTTGCATGTACCATCTTCACACCTTGCATATCACACCATCACACTCATACAACATTTGCATATCTTGGTTACATTTATTCTTGCTAGCTTATACTACTTACATCTTGCACTTTGCTTACTGTGTTAGACAGATACTCGGTATGTTGTTATCATTATTATCATATACACATGTATGTTCATTTGGTCTCTAGAAGTGAATGTAGATATCTTACAACTCTATACAGGATGTATGATGCTCAACTGAATCCCTTATCGGTCCCATCGAGGCTCTTGGGGTATCTACCTTGACTACTCTCACACACTAAATGTTCTATTGTTGCATCCTTTACTACTTCCTCTTACTATCAATTACTTTTGGCCCATATATACACGCTTTGACATACTATTTATATTTCTAACATGCTAACAGGTGCTTCATGGGTAGAATTTTCCTTACATGACTACATAAAACCATGGTTATCTCGATACATCTTGCTTGCTTATTGTTTTTTATTGTTTACAGGTTATTCCCTATGTCTAGTGTGATCATTGTATGCTTTTGGACGATTCATTTCTGATTATCGTGTGACATTATGAGTGATGTCCCATATATGAAACCAACCTCTCATGATCTATATTTTTCTCACACTTTTATGTTATAATGTCTTCTTTTACATGTTGGTTACTTTCACTATTAACACTGTTACTATCGTTTTTCATTGCACATGCCTTGGTTTCTACAATGTACATCCGCTACCCTCTCGTAGGTATATCCATTTCAGATATGCATATCGGATCGGGTACTCTCATTTAGACCACATTCTCCTCTAAATGTCACATGAAAAAAAAAAAACGGGTATCTATTAGGTGAACAAATCACCCTTATAGCATCACGGATCTCCTAACAACATAGTATAATACATCATTCACATGGTTTATAGTTACAAAACTAGTCTAGAATCAAACTTAGACCAAAATCTTAGAGCCACTACACCCAATCCTGGATAGTAATAGTGAGAAATTTTTTTCCCCTAGGAGCTAACGTCTTAGGGCTAGAAACATTCATTTTCTTAAGTACAACACAGTTCACGTATTTTTTAGATCGGTTCTCCAATAAGAGGAACTAGTCTCAAGTTACTGAGCTCATTTAATCGATTACATATTAGTTACAATCAGGACTAATCGAACAAATTGAAATGTGTTATTTTTTTGGCACTTTAGGAAGAAATCATGGAAGGATTGAAGACCTAGACTTCTCTCCCAAACACTTTTATCTCGTGGCATAAGATCACCCAAAACACTCTCACATTTGGCATGATATCACCCAAAAAAATCACTCTTGGTGGGATATTTCCCAAAAACTCACCCTCTCAGTAGCATTTCAGGACATATTTCTATCCTCTTACACTCTTAAACATCAAGTGCACACTTTCCTTTATTACTAATTTTACATACTTATACATACTTTTTGTGGACAAAAATCACTCAATTGGATACATTTCTAGGTCCTAAAAGCATAATAGCATTCATATGATTCCTAAGTAAGAAAACTAGTGATTGAGAACTATATTTTGCCTCTTTTCTTTATCTCTTGTTTTCTATTTTGTCTTACACACCCTACAACACACACAAGATTTTGTAGATTTATTTTTATGGCTTTAAACACTAGTGCCTAATGCGAGGATAGTAGGACTCAGGTGGTCCTATCCCCTTTGGGCACCCCGACCATTTTCTACCTTACTCACTTTTTTTGGGTCTCTTTTATCTTTTGGTCATATTTTTCACGTATGGGTCATCCTTCCAATTGTCAATTAAAATATTCAAACAAGGAAATCATATAAATACATAGTTATGTGTTCAAAATAAAGTACCAAGCACTAAGAATTACTATCATCACCTAAGATTGCATCCAAAAGGAACCTAAAGCACTCTAAAGAATCCATCTAACATCCATTCAAGGAAAAAGGGTTGCATAAAATTTGCATATACATGTCATAGGAAGGGGACGCTCATTTTATTCCATCCACACATTCTACTACATTGCTACATCCTTTCTATAGTTTGTTATTAAGTGCAACTTGCACAAGGGCATCTTAGGGAACAATTTCTACACACACTCACCATAAATACATGGAGTCTTAGATGTAGTGTAGTGCTCAATCGTAAGTTCACTCTCGGGTGACCATTGGGTTAAATTTGATTCCCCATTCTACATTTTCCTATTTAGGTTTAATGTGGTTTGTGGGCTTGTGCAGGTGAACTTCTTTTTTATAGGTTATAGGTACCTTTGGTGATCATAGTGTGAATATCAAGTGATTAACAGGGAACAAATATGACACTCTTGTGACACAACAAAAACTAGATCTGGAGATTTTATATATTCATGGGTGCTCAAATTTGGTTATCAATGCCCATGTGCTCCTATCTTGATGTGGGAACCCATATTTGGCCTTGTACATGATTTGTATAATTTAAAGAGATTAATAATGATATTTTTTACATCATATTCATCACTTCTCCCTAAACATATCAGTTCAAGACTATGTGGAAATAAGCTAAGTTCTTCTATCTTCCTCTCTTTCTTAGTGTTTCACATTTTGAATCTTAGTTTTCTTGTGTCACTTATGGGTCGGCCTTCCAGTTTTCAATAACAAAATTCAAACAAGTGAATCATATAAATACATAGTTATGTGTTCAAAATAAAGGATCAAGCACTAATCATTTCTATCATCACCTAAGCTTGCATCCAAAAGGCACCTAAAGTAATCAAAAGCATTCATCTAGCATCCATTCAAGGGAAAAGGGTTGCATCAACTCTACATACTTAACATAGGAAGGGAAAAATCATTATATTCCATCCACACATTCTACTACATTGATATATTCTAGATATAACTTGATATCAAGTGTAAATTACACAAGGGCATCCTAGGGCACAATTTCCACACACACTCAATAGAACTACATGGATTCTAAGATGTATTATAGTGCTTGCTTATAAGTTCAATCTCGAGGTTACCGTCTTGAGTCTGTCTCGAATCCCCATTATCCATTTTCCTTTTTATGTTTGATGTGGTTTGTGGGCTTGTGTAGGTGAAATATTTTCTCAGGGTTACAAGTTCCTTTGGTGATCTAAGTGTAAATATCGGAGATCAATAAAAATAACTATGACACTCTTACAACACAATAAAAACCAAATATGGAGCTTTTACACATCCACAAGTGCCCTTGTCTTGTTATAGGCACCCTTGTCGAGCCTTGTTTTGTGAGTTACAAAATTTACGAGATATTGATAATGACATTGTTTGCATATTATTCATCACTTATCCTTCCCATATCAGTTCCAAACCGCATAGAAATCAATGAATTTCTTCTATCTCCCTCTCTTTCTTAAGGTTTCACATTTTAAATCTTAGTTTTCTTATGTCATTTCTATATTCTAGCATTTATACATTATTTATTTTAGTAGTGACTCTATAATATTTAGATTTAATTCAAATTAAATTAATGCATTTGGTGAAACAGTCACTTGAATTCAACCTTCCCTCTAGGGTTTTCCTTTTATTCATGTCACCGTAGTGGTCATTTTGTTTCCTTACAGTACATTGAGCTTCATCCCTCTATTCGTAAATATTCTAAGGAAATGGTTGAATCTGATAACCCCTTTTCTAACTCACATAATGTTCCTCTAGAAAACATTGAAACCTTTGATAGTGAACAATCTTATGATGAGGACAATAATGTTGATCAAGAATAATTAGACAAGCTTACTAATTTTCTTCAAGCTTTATGTTCCAATCCTTTGCATATTCCACATGTTCTCAATGTTTTACTTTCTACCAAACACTCTTGAGATGTTACTTTTGCACCTCTTGTAGATTCTTCTTTGGCTTTTATGGCATCCACCCAACCCCTTAACATTCCTACTTCTATTCTTATTCCTACCACTCCTCTTCTCCATCCCAATGCTTCTAACACACAACCTATTTCCTCTTTCAGCACCCATGACCTAGCTTCTTTATATCATGACCTACAAGTTCAAATCTGTATGTTACAATAGGTTGCTTCATGCTCCTCTCCATTTCTTGATTACTCCTTACTTCTTCAAACTCCTTTTTACCCCTCCATTTTTACTTATTCACTTCCTCTAAACTTCATCACCCATAAGCTACCCACCTTTAATGGCTATGGTGACCCTCAAAATCATCTCATAGATTTTCATGTGGTATGTCTTGATTATATAGATGATCATACATTGTTAGTTAAAATATTTCCTAGGAGTCTTCAAGACTACACCATGTGTTTGTTCTATGATCCACCTATTCATTCAATAACTTATTTTATGCATCTAGCCAATGTTTTTCTATCTCACTTTTCAATCAATATCGGCACTAAGATCTCTTATGCGCAACTCTCTCAAATCAAACAAATATCTAACGAGCATCTTGTAGACTATGTGTTACGTTATAAGAATAACCTAGCTAAGATGGCCAATGTGTTTGTTTATTTTTAATTGTAAGATCATTTTGTTCAAATCCTCTTACCACCACTACAGGAGAGTGTTATCTTTGAGACCTCTCCTTCCTTTAATCAAAACACAAAATAAAGGACCAAACACTCGAGCATTACTATCATCACCTAAGATTGCATCCAAAAGGCACCTAAAGCACTCAAAAGAATCCATTTAAGGGACAAGGGTTGCATAAAATCTGCATACACATCATAGGAAGGGAAAGTTCATTCTATTCCATCCACACATTCTACTACATTGCTACATTATATCTATATTCTGCTATCAAGTGCAACTTGCACAAGGGTATACTACGGCACAATTTCTACACACACTCACCAGAAATACATGGAGTCTAAGATGTAGTGTAGTGCTCAATTATACGTTCACTCTTAGGTAACCGTCGGGGTAAATTCGACTCCCCATTATGAATTTTCCTGTTTAGGTTTGATGTAGTTTGTGGGATTATATAGGTGAACTCTTTTTTACAGTTATAGGTACCTTCGGCAATCCAAGTGTGAATATTAGGTGATTAATAGGGAACGACTATGACACTCTTGTGACACAAAAAAAATAGATCCAGAGCTTTTGCATAGTCATGGGTGCCTAGATCTCGGTCATCAATGCCCAAACACTCCTATCCTAACGTGGCGCCCATGTTCACCTTTGTTCATGATTTGTATAATTTAAAGAGATTAATAACAACATTGTTTACATCATGTTCATCACTTCTCCCTGAATAGATTAGTTCAATACTATGTGGAAATAAGCTAAGTTCTTTTATCTTCCTCTCTTACTTAGGGTTTAACATTTCAAATATTAGTTTTCTTGTGTCATTTTTATGTTCCAACATTTTTGAATTATTTATTTTAATAGTTACTCTGTAATATTTAGATTTAATTCAAATTAAATTAAATCACTTTTCTCACATTTTTCATATACATGAATTTGACTACTCTTACGCTCTTCTTTTGTAGGTCCATCCTTAAAATGCAGCAAGGTGCATCTTACATCATCACAATACACATAGACTTCACCCATATGGTAACTTTCCTAAGTCTCCACACATCACATTACAATCATTTCACACTCCTCTTGTCCAACTCTACACGCTATCGGCTACACACTTCTCTACTGGGATCATAAAGCATGCACCTTCTACCTACTTTATGGTATTTAGTATTCACTCAACAACATAAAGTGGAGGAAAAATGTAGTCACAAAATCTATGCACTTGGGTACATTTTAGGTCTTAAAAGAATGCTAGTAATTACATGGTCCATATGTAAGAAAACTAGTAATTGACTACCCCCTTTAGCCTTTTTCTTTGTCTTTTTACTTTTATTAGCTTCATACATCTTACACTCTTGTCAAAGCATTTGATTGTTATTTTTCTATGGACTCGGACACTAGCACCCAGTTTGGACAATAGTGTTAAGCTCTCCTATCCTCTTGGGTACTCGTGTCCCTCTTTAGCTATTCCTTACCCCTTTGGGCCTCTTTCACTTCTTAATTACTATTTATTACTTTGGGTCAGCCTTTTGGTTATTAATTACAAAATTTTAAAAAGGGAATCATATAAATACATAGTTATGCTTTCAAAATGAGGGGTAAAGCATTATCATTATCTACTATCACCTAAGCTTGCATCCTAAGACACGAGAGAATTTTAAATCATTCATCAAGTACATTAACTCAAGGGTCAAGGGTTGCATTCTTTTCCATATAGAGCATAGGAAGGGGAAGTTTATTTTATTATATCCACATATTCTTACATCTATTACATCCTAGATCTATCATGTTACATTGGTGTAACTTACATAAGGGCAACCTAAGGCATCATTACACACACAAGCACAAAGAACTACATGGAGTCTGAGATGTACTACAATGATTGATTGTAAGATCACTCTTTGGGTGATCGTTGGGGTTAGTCGACTCCTATTCTAGATTTTCTTTTTTAGGTTTAATGTGGTCTAGGGAAATTTGCGGTGAATTTATTTCTTGCATGTTACGGTACATTCGACGATCAAGGAGAGAAACTATAGTGATAAGAAGCGACTAACAATGAACATCCTCGTGCATAAAATAAACCATATTTAGACCATTTTCATATACGCTAGCACCTTGACACATTCACCAAGACTCGAGAACTCTGTGCTTTTTTGCACGCTTTCATGCCTCAAAACCTTCAACGATCCCTAATAACACTCTTCTCAACCTATTTCAGTCATTCACCTACCTAGATCACTTCCAAATTTTAAGAAATCAACTAATTCATTCTCTTTTTCTCTCTCTTGTTTAGAGTTTCAATATTATTGCATGTTTTTTTCTTGTCTATTTACTATATTTTATTATTTGCACATCATTTATTATAGTAGTTACTTTGCAATAAGATTTAATTCCAAAAATATTAAATCACCCGGGGTCACAAGGGGGTAACTCCCCTTGAAGCCACATTTTATATGTATTTATTCATTGTAAAATATAGACCATTCCTTATTAGGTCACAAATTTAATGGTATAGGTTGAATGTTTTTCTTTGTTTCCCTAAAAATATTATGAGAAGTGGCTCATTGGTATTCCTATTTTAATTATAATTATGAGGAAAATTTGATAGAGAAAAGAGGAAGTTACAACAGATTTGTTGTAGGGTGTATCCCTTCTTGTATTTTTATAGACGGAATAAAATAATGACTAGATGTTTTGTGGATGTAGCTTGGATTTGGGTGAACCACATTAAATATTGTCTCTAAGTTGTGTTCTTTTATTTTTACACCTTTAATTTCATATTTGTAATATATTTTAAATTTTAGTTTCTACTATTATGATTATGTGGGACTGTTCCACATAATTTATCCCTTATTCCTAACACGGGAAAAGAAATGGCGTCCATGAGCAAACCTCCTCTCTTGGTCTTCCATGTGACCTCTCTTAGTTCGGTAGGGTGTTAGCTTGGCTCCTCCATCTCACTTACCTTCACTCCATGGAAGCCATGTGTCTCAATATTTCTCCAAGGTGCCATTTGATGTCCCTTTATCCCTTTTTTCCCTTTTCACCATTAAAAATAAGATATGAACCTCATCAAGCTATCATTTAACCCGGGTTTGATCTATGGTCTGCAGGGTGATACAAAAGTGAATAAAACACATTTAAGCACCATTTCTACTCATTCCTTCTACACATTTCACCCATACTCCATCGTTTCTGTTGACATACCTTAAAATCATCATTTTATACCATATATTCTTCCCACATGTTTCCATAACATCCATGGCCATCAAAACCAAGTTTTACACATAACTCTTCATCCGAAAGTCAGATTTCCATGAGGTTTTGCCAGTTGTTTCCTCTCTTGAATGCCTTTGGGATGATTGTTCCAATAATTTCATCAATGTCTCATATTTTTCACAACATCAATCTTATATTATAAGTATTTAACATTTATTTTGGATTTCCAAGAGTTCCAATGGACAAAAATTGTGAAAATCGAAGCACGAGATCCCGGTGTGAAGTTGAACACAAATTGAGCTCATTGTTTTCACACATTTGGTCACTTTGATGAAATTGTTGTTATCACACCTTCTAACCTCCATTAATGTCTTCCTTTACACAAAAACAAAAGGATAACAACATCCTTCTTCATCTCCTAAAGTTCGTAAGAAAAATCACTTGAAAATTAGAGCAAATGATCCTCGAAAAATCTAGTTTCATACAAGCCAATTTTTGTGTAATGAAGTAGATGATTTTTAGGGATGTTAAGGGATTTTTTTCTTGTCATAATTATTTCCTCCTCAAATAATTTTTACTTTCACGAAGATTTGGCAATTAAAGGCTCCAAACCTTGGAGCGGAGGTTCCTCAAAAAATCTAGTTTCGTCTCGGGACATTTCTTGCACATTGTGGTTGTTAATTCTTCAAGATATGGAGGACTATGTTTTTCTCATTATTCTTCCCCTATGATGAAAAAATCATTTTATCACTCATTTTTAAGAATTAATAACCCAAAAATTGGAGCAGAGAATCTTGGAATAAAACCCATAATTTCAAAATTATTTTTGTTGAATCTGACACCTACAAAGCACTTACTAAAAATAACATGTGTTCATGGCGGGGCATGTCTAAAAATAAAAAATTGTTAAAAGAGATGAATACTTAGAATATTTGGTCCCCAAATAGGGAAGAAACATCACGGATTTGAAAACAGTGTGAAATTATTTAAAATAGTAGCTCTAATCCCACCTACTAAAAATAGAAATTTACAGGTTCTAGTGCAAAAAGTTATGGGTAGCTTTGTTTTCACTCATTTTGTTTATTTTTCCATCATCGCAAGGTTAAGATGATGTTTCATGGCTGAAATGAGAAATAAAACCCTCCTCAAACTCTCAAATCATCATTTCTGAGAGGTACAACTTGATACAAGAAGTTGAAATAACGAGACAAGATCATCGTAAGAAATACTTACAATCTTCTCAAGCTCACCAAAAATGCATACCTTTTGAGAGTGTTTATAAACACTTAATCAAGCCTTGGTGATGAGATCAGTGTAATTTTAAGGGAAAAATAGGTCACTCTTCCTCAAGTTCCATTCAGAGGTCAATCCTTCCATCTAGAGAAAGAAATCATTTCCATAAAGAGCAAATTGAACAATGTTGTACGCATGTTTTCCACCCATATGAGATATTGGTCAAAGAAATGAATTTTGAAGTTAAAGAAGGTGTCATCATGTTCAAAGTTGAATTGGGAAAATCAAAAATCAATTCAAAGTGATATATTCAAGTTATTAAAGTATTCAAGCCTTCATATATCATGTTTTCAATGGGAAATATATGAGCAAGAAGGTATGTAGTGTATCCAAAAGTACTATAGAGTTGAGAAAAGTAAAGAGGTGATCTTCATGCTAAGCATCATATATTCAAGAATTAGAAATCACCTCAGCTACACTTGATGTCATTTACATAATAGTTTTCTTAAACAATCAATCAAACATCGATAATATGGTGATTCGTCAAAGAAAGAAATATTGTAGCCAAGCCTCTTTTCAGTGCAACCAAGATCCATTGAGAAAGAGTCATATAATAAATAAATTGTATGATTCTTCTAAGGATTATTCCATTCAAATAATATTTTAGATCCATGAAAGACAATAAGGAGGGCATATCCATCACCTCATTCCATTCCAATAGGCGGCACATGTGGCATCTCGGTTCGATAGACAATTCAAATTACAAGAGCTCATTGTAGGAATCTCCCTCGTGGGATCATGAATCATCAAATTCCCCATTGAAAAAATCTTTGTATTCATCAAATTGGTCAACCCCTTTTCTTCACCTCTTCTTCCCTCCTCCTTCCTTTCTCTCTCATGTTCTAATTCTCTGTTGGGAATGAAATTTTCACTTTTTGTCTTATTTGTTTAAATGTGAACTATAGTAAAACATTGTAATGAGTTCCCTTTAATTAATAAAAAGGGACTCAATTTTCTTTCCTAAGGAATATGAAAGGTCACAAGTTGTAACGGTAAGTGAAAATTCCTATGGGGGTAGATGAAGTGAAAATTTGTAATTCTATAAATTGGAATGGCTTCCCATTCTAAAGGGTTGGAAATTTTATTTGAATGTATGTTTTTGATAGTATCACTCCTACATCAAGAAATAAAATCTAAAATTCTTTTGTTTATTATTGTATGTTCCTCTACTCTCTCTACTTTCCAATTATGTGAGTATTATGATAATGTACAACCAAGAAGGAAATTTTTGTCCTTGATTGATAGATTTGTAGAACTCTGTGTCTCTTGTTTATCGGTCTTGATAATGTATTACATTATTGTGTTATTATAATTGAATGTGGACCTGATCTAGTTATTATGTGTGAATTTCATAAGCCTACTCACAACAAGAACCCTTTCTCTCCTTATTTATCCAACTCCTATTTACCTATCTCCACTTGTAAATTCCTCCCATGTACCTTGTAAAAGAATTTTCCATAGGTTTATTAGTGATCCCTAGCCTAACAACCACCCACAACTTTACATTAGTTTATATTCAATAATAAGATCCTCCCCATATCAAATAAGGAGGGGCTTAGCCTCGTGATTGTTGGCGAAAACCAACAATTTTGCCACATGATAAATTATTTTTCCAACACTAAATCACTCTTATCTCCCTATTGTACACACTTTATTTTGTTTTGCATGTTAGATCTTATTTATTATTTTTGTATTCATTTGATCTTATTCCTTTAATAGATTTTTATTTTTTGTAAAATCATTTGGTGAACCTGTTTATTGATCGAACCCTTCCTTTCCATAGATTCCTTATAGTGATCACGCCTTATTCTTACTCTTACTTATTTATAATAGATATCTCTATAACTGAATTTTATAAAGCCCATCCTAAATGTGTACATGTTTTACAACACACTATGGATCATACTCTCATCTACTTTGATACTTCCCCTATTTACATTAACCATCGAGTATCCACTACTTTGGAAATCAATAATGAACATATTACTTTTACTCCAGTTGATATCCCTTCCCAAAAACTATTGATAATGCACCTCCATTGTATATTCAGGTTCATATTCATAATTTACTATTCAAGCATGCCTTTATTGATAATGGGTCTTAACTTAATATATATAATATTTCTTTTCTACATCAGCTCGTATTTTCTACTACTGATCTAACTTCATCTACTCTATGTATTCATGGTTTTGAAAATACACCCAAGCAAGTATTAGGTAAAATTTATTTACCCATTACTATAGGACCATGCATTCATCATGTTCTATTATATGTTATACCTAATAATCTTAACTTTTATCTCATCATAGGTCATCCTTGATTCATTCTATGCATGCATTTCCTTCCACCCTACATGTCCGACTCAAATTTCTCCATGAGGGTGTCGTATATGATGTTTTGGCTGATCCATCCCCTTCACCTTTTTTGATATTGTTTAGCATGAGCATGCACCCACTCCTCAAAATCACTCTACCTCACCTATTATTGATTATGCAACAAATGACATTGGTTATAAGTATTTGTTGCGACATGGTTTCTATCACTCAGGAATTAGCCGTAATGGACAAGGTATCATTGAACTCATTTCTCTCCCTAAGCAACTTGATAGGGTCAGCATAGTATTCTCCCTCAATCATTCAATCCCCTTTCTTGGGAGCCCATTTTATTCCCTCCAAAAACCTATTTGAGGTCTATACCACTTCACATTCACATACACTCTAGTTAGTTAATCTGCACCTCATTGATGTTATTTCTTCTCCTAACTTGTTATACTTAGATGAATCTCACAATGACAAGGATATCCTAGAGTATATCGGAGCCTATGTTACCTTCTCCTCACATCTTTGTAACAGGAGATCCC
The DNA here is from genome assembly GCA_018340775.1 of Taxus wallichiana var. yunnanensis. NCBI lineage: Eukaryota > Viridiplantae > Streptophyta > Pinopsida > Cupressales > Taxaceae > Taxus > Taxus wallichiana. The sequence goes on along the minus strand of CM031234.1, from coordinate 906,023,385 downwards.
CCATTTTCTACATGTTGCCACATACTTTGGTGAGAGTGACCCTAATAGTGTGCATAATGATGTTCATGATACCATACCCACTAAACCATATGTTGAGGACTGATCCACATTACTTAATGAAGAAACTACACCATATAACCTCGGAACTAATGATAATCCATGTATAGTTCTTTTAACTTCCTCCCTTACCAATATCGAGTGCGGTGATATTCAACATGTGTTACATGACTTTTCATATTTATTTACTTGGCACTAGCTATAGACATTCCTTTTTCACCCCTAGGTGACCTAAAACACATCAATCAAATTATCATTACCTATCTTAGTATCCCTATCCAAGGTATCATGAAATTTAGATTTGTAAATCCTATTATACCCGCATAAAAATCAATTTACCCTCCCTAAATATCAAAACAATTGAAACCCATTTTACCCAGCTTATCCTAACCCCCTAACCTCGTATAACTCAAATCCCTAACCTACCACCGTTTCCTAACAATGTAATATCCCGATGGAAATTGGTTTTAATCATTTTCCATTCTTCCTCTTGTTAGTTTTAACCTTTGCACTAAAATTGATGGTAATCCATGATCAACGAAATCATTGTGAACGTTGTTTGTTCTATTTAATCAACCTTTTTCTTCCTTCTCCAATTAATCACAACCTAAGTGTAAGGACAAAAAATTTCCCCTATAGATGACATCATCATAAGCCAAGATATCAACACCTTGTTTTCAAAGCTGTCACAACCTCCGGGGACTCTGTTAAATCATCGATCAATGGATTTATCACCTCCAAATGATTACCAAGGTTGGTACCACTTTCTTCATTATTTTATTAGCTTATTTTACACTAGTTATTGTTTATAGTTTTTCATTAATATCTTCATACATAGCCTTTTCAAGACTCTATTTCCAATTCAATCATTTAGATCATGTATAAAATATTATCAAAATCTACGAGGATTGTTGTCGACCCCCGATCCTTTTTTATTGGTCCTTTAGTCCCTAATTAGTCCAGTTATCTTCCTAAATAATCCCAAACCTCATTTCCAGAACCCCATAGGCTTCTAGATTCCATATATCCCATCTTTGTGTTGACAATCTTCTCTATCTTTTATCGTATCTATTTTATTAATTCTTTTATCATAACAAACATTTTCTACCCGATCACTTCGGCCTTGATCATCGTCAATTGATGTCCTTAGCCCTTTATTTTATCTTTGGCCTCATAAACACAATTTAACATCAGTTTCTAAGTTTCAATGACTCCTAAACTCTTCATTGTATGTCCTTGTAGCATCACTTTCCTCTTTATAGCCATTTTTTCTATTTCATTCATACTTTATCAAAAACAAACATTTTGTCTTTGATCACCATTGATCCTTGTCATTTATAATCATTTTACCATATTCTACATTTTTATCAATTTGGTTTGATCTAACAAGTTTTTTGTAAGCATGTTTGTTTCCGTAGATGACTGTTTCTAGGTCCCTTTCACCCAATCACCATCATTTATGATCTTCTACTCATCTAGAACCATTCATGTGGGAGCATTTCGATGTCCTCCACAATCTCACATTGTGCATCATTGCATTTACACCAAAATTTGAAGACATCAAAGAGAATTTTGAGATCCTCCACAAAATATGAGAAGAAATCAAGGATTTCCCAGATGATTACTTCAAATACTTTCAGCTAGCTACAACCCTAGCCTAGGCCACTTACAAAGTTGAACAAGGTCTTACTATTCCCCTTGAGTTTTATCTTTGTCATCATTTATCTTATTATCTTTATCAACACAACTTAATTGTATCAAAAAAATTTGACACCCTTTAAGGAAGTCCCTTTGGATTCTTGGGATTGACACTTTTAAGTAACTCGTTATCATATTTATCTAATATCTTTTTCTAGTTATCTTTGTTTGCAAATATCTTCATACGAGAGAAAGGAACATTTTCACATTTTCTACATTCCTTCAACCTAACATTGTGGATCGGTGTAGGTATCGATAAACCCTACTCATTTGATTTTTAGGTACTTTATGCATCCGATAATAGCACTAAACTGGAAACTACCTTAAACATCCTAGAATGTCCCTTTTTCTTTAGATTTCCTTTTTTATTTCCATTTCTTTTTTGTCTATTTAATCTAAATTTTCAGCTTAGAGTGTGTTGTTTTTGTTTTTTTGTGTTTCTTTCCTTCTATAGCCTTGAAGACTTCGAATGTCTTGTGACATCTTGAGTGGTTTCCTATATACTCAAAAACTAGTCCCTATGTCTTTTGTCATGTTATGCGTGTTTTGCCTAGTTTTTATTGCACCATGTCATGTTTATTTGTGACTAACACTTTTAGTTAGCCTTTCCCATTGGTTTGCATGTTGCATAGTTGTTACCATGTGCATTCCCTATTCCCCTTATAGGAATTATATTTCAGATGTGTACATCATTTTCATATTTTCGTGTTTGGACCACACTTACCTTAGTTCATCTCATGCACCCCAAAGAAGTAGGGATAATCATTGGGTGACTATTTCTCCCTCTCGGTAGTTCATATACCAAACACAAAATGATACACAACAAAATATGATCAAACATAAGTTGATAACATGGTTTAGAATTAGACTTGGGCCAAAATTAGTGTAGGGATAGAAGTGCCCAAAGCATACATGAATGATGGGTACTAGTGTCCCATATGAGAAGTTCTTTCCTGGGGATAGAAATATGTATAGTATATGATAAACATTTTTTTAGTGACAAATTTCTCAAGAAATTCAGTATCAAGTACTTAGTTATAGGTTACTATCAAGAACAATAGGAACAAAATCAGTGAAAAGTTGCGTACATTGAGCAAGGGAACTAATAACTCTATTTTCTTGGGATAAAATAAGGCATATGTAGGACAGCTATATGCCTAGAATGATGTATCAATTTTTATTGGTTTTGTGACCATGTGCAAAGTGGCATTTATCCGTGGGGAAGCATTAATACTTAGAAGGAAAATCCTATAGATCTCCCAATACTCTTCCCTCGGCGACAAGAAGCTCAAATCCTTAGTTTAGCGACAAGATGCTCAAATCCTTAGTTTGGTAGTAGGACACCTAAATCCTCAAAGTACTATTCTAACCATATCTAAGGTAGAAAACATACATGAACAATTATATCTCTTCACTCACATCATGTAGGTGTATTCTATCTTTGATTCACTTGTTTTTCAATACACATTTTTATTTTAACATTTACTAGGTTAAATTTCAATTTCATTTATTGTGAGCATTGACTACACTTATCTTCTTTTGCAAGTTTGACCTTACTCCAACAAAATGCAACACAAAAATGGAACAAGAAGAAATTTCGAGCATAAGATGCTCACAAAGGAAATATCCAACGAAAAAACACATACATCATTTCTACATGCACAAGGTTACCCCTAATATCCTTATCCTCTTATAGGTTTCACAATACACATTATACAATCTCCATTCGGCACGATATCAAGTATAATCCTCATTCGGCATGCTATGAGTTACAACTCCTTTGACTCTCCACAAGGTACACTCTTCCTATCTATTTTATGCTACCAAATATTCATTCACCAACATAAAGTGGTGGCAAATGTAGACATGAAATAACACACTCAATACATACATCATGCCTCTAAGTATGTTATTATATGCATGATTCTTAAGTGAGAAAGCTATACATTAACAACACTTATTTTGCTTTTACATTGATTTATACTTTTGATACTCTTATCATTTACCTTTTTGGAATGAAAACTTTACTTATGAACATTGGAAAATGTGTGACCCACTCTGTATTTTATGTTTTATCCTCCGAGCATCCCGAAAAATACTACCCATTAGAGAAATGAGTGCTTAGGTGTTAGTATCCCATTTGGTTGTGTTGGCGAGAAAATTTGTCGGGTGGACAAACTTATGGATTTCTTTCCAATGCTTTGGGAATCTAAGTCCCTCTACTTAACCGGTGCATCACGTATATGCATGTGTGTGAAAAGGTGGATTTCTGTGGTGGCCTTTTGACTAGGATCCAACAAGGACACTCCACTGACCCTGCGGAAAAGCTTGCAAATACCTGCAAGAGAGGACCTTGTCTGAAAGTGGGAAAGAGAGTGAGAAAAGAGGTAGGGGAACTAATTTTTCATGTAGGAAATTAGATTCCTACACACACTAGTCAGAAGTATCATCACATGCATTTAAGAGAAGAAACAACTTTGTAAGCATCATTAAGACCAAATGAAATTTGATGAACACAAAGTATCAAGAAATATCTTAGTCAAAGAAAGCTAGAAACTCCTTCTTGTATTAATTTCTCAAAAAAAAAAATTGTACATAGTGGAGAAATGGAGGAAATTGAGAAGGGGGAAGTAGAAGAAAATGGCTATCTCCTTTGCTTTCTCTAGGTACAATGCACTCTTGAGTTTACAAGATCAATTGCCAACCCTTTGAAATGGGAATGGCTTTACAATTTATAGAATAGAATTGACTCCTCGTCTTCCTCATGACCTTTCAAATACCTTAATATGACTTAAGATTGTTCATATTCCACTTTAAATATTTAAGTCCCTTTTATAATAGCAAGGTGACTTAAAGTTACATTATATTTCTAAAGTCACTTAAGTCATATTAAAAAGTGCAACCCTCAATGCAAAAATATAACATTGAAGAGAGAGAGTGTTGTATGAGAAGAGAAGAGAGAGAGAAAGAAGAGGAAGAAGAAGAGGAGATGTCCCTCAGATGAAGTCCGATGATCCTCGCTGATGGAAAGCTCTGATGCAACAAAGTTCTAAATGTCCCATTGTGCCAAAACTGCTCTTTGAGTGTGGCTTACTATTTTTAGTAAATGCCCAGATGGGGGACTTACTATTTTTAGTAAGTGGTCATTTTCACTATTTTCTACTCCGGATAATCATTCTGACCTTTTGGAGATCTTCAGTGCACACTACTCTTTCCATAGCCACTTTTGATGAAGACTTACCAAAAATAGCAAGCATGTGTAGGAAAACTTACTATTTTTAGAAAGGGTGTTTCTAGTACTCGATTTGCAATGGAACATATTTTTGGACTCTTCTTGTCATTATGATCACACCCTTCGAATTTCACATAGTTTTTCCCACTAGAATGCCTGGAAATAAATTTTGAAATTTTGACCTGCAATGGCTTCGGGCACGGAGCTACCATGGCGGCCATTAATGGAGCTTGAAATTTTAGGTCTTGTTTTGTTTCCATTTGCAATGAAAACAACTCCATTGTGATAGGTTTTTTATTTGGAGCTCGTGTGTAAGTTTTTAGCTCATTTCCATTGCCGGAATGACGGGAAATCTGACGAATGTGAGTCGATGCATGAAGAGAGGATTTTGTTGGAGAAAATTATTCTAGGCATCATTTGACCTCTTGTTTTTTACATCTTGATCACCTTGAAAAATGAGGAATTCTGCAAAATACGGCATCTCCATCTGACTTGTATCTTGTGAGATATGAATATTTTTCGATCGGGTGACTTCATGGTTATCTGGCAAAAAACCTTCATTTTCTTCCCATTCTTCATCATTTCACTCCATTTTTCTCTAAGGCCTACATATTTTCTATGTATTCATGGTTGGAGACTTTATGTGGCCATGGTGGAGCTGGTTTAGAGCAACAATGGTGGACCGGGTGTCTGACAAACATGCACGGAGCCATGGCAAGGTATGAAGTTGTGAAGGAGAAATGAGGGGAAAGAAATGGCTAAGTGCCGGATTTGAATACTCAAAACTTGCAGATGGAGGGGATGGGAAATTTTTATGTCCCTGATTTCCCTAACCTTAGGGATGTGAGGGACATCAATTTCCATGGTGGTCAAGGTGATGCCATGTGTCCTCGATCCGACGATAGGGGATTTACTTGAAAAATGCACCTGGGGGCTGAAAGTCGGTCACATGGGTGTCCAAATGACTCCCCATATGGGCTGGGCACATTTTTCCATGTTTTATGTCCCCACCTTAGGTACATAAGGGACATCAGTTTCCACGGTGGTCTGGAGGTGACACGTGGCACCCGATCCGACGACAGGGAATGAATGCTCCAAAAATGCACCTGGGGCTGAAAGTCAGTCACGTGGGTGTCCAAATGACTCCCATAGGGGATGGGTGCATTTTTCCATGTCTTATGTCCCCCACCTAGGAAATAAGGTACATCAATTTCCATGGTGGTCCTGGAGCTGACACGTGGCCCGATCCAACGGCAGGGAATGGATGCTCCAAAAATGCACCTATGGGCTGAACTGTCAAGTCTGGAGGTCATATGAGGGTCCCAGAGGTCACATGGGGGCTGGGAAAATTTTCAAGGGTTGATGTACCTAACCTTAGGGATGTCATGGACATGAAATCCCACCAAGCTCCTGGTGTTGACACGTGTCCTCTCAAAAATGACTAAGTCTTGAACTACCTTTGAGAGGGTAACTTGGAAAGAAGATAACTTGAGCTCCCAATGGAATTTCTTGGTGAAATTTTATATGATCCTAACTTTAAATGGAATTTTTAATCCAATGGTGGGGTATCATGTCTTTATTCATTCATATGATCCCTAAAAATTGGGTTTGTGATTTGAGACTCCACTTATACTTGATAAAAACTACCTGCAATCCTATGCGCCAAGGTGTTGTGAAAAATATTATTTCACCATAATGTAGGTATTTAAATCATATTTCCAATGATGTTTTTTTTTACTTCTAACTCCATCCGAGCTCCCAAAATCTTCTTTTGAAGCCCGACAATTGTTTTAGGCCTATGTACTACCTAGGCTTATGAACCCTATTTTCACTCAAACTGCTCCAAATCTTTCAAAAATTCCCTAAACCTTCCAAAATTATTTCCATGATGTTCTAAGGTCTTCAATTCACCTCCATGTTGAATTTTACCCTTTCATTCCACTCCAGGGGGTTTGATCCAGTCTTGGGAAGGCCAATGATAGCCCTTCCCAATACTTGCCAAAAGATAGTATCTTTTCATAACTCCCTAAAATCACCTAGGGGGAATGAATAGACTTAAATCACCTATTGATATAGGTTATTTAGGAGGTCATTTGGACTAACTGATAGACTTGGGGTGTCTTGGAATGATGGGACTTGAAAAAATTAACATTGGGGTATCATTTTCATGCTTGGAAATTGTCAATTTCCATGTTGCACATTTACGACAACAAATGGGCTCTAGCTTGGGGACATGACATGGAATGAGCATAGTGAAGACATGACATGGGAATCCAGAATCTCAATTTTAGACCATATAGTTTGTTGACTAGTGCCTTATCCATTGGGCCCTACGGAGTCATGTATAACTTACAAGAGAGAGAGAGAAGAAGAAACACACACACACACACAAAAAAGAAAAAATACACACACACACACAAGGAAGGGAAACACACCTAGAAATCACCTATGGTATAAGGTGGGGGACAACCCACTTTCATTGAAGCACTTTTCATTTCCTCAAGAGTTACCCCTGAGTGGGCAACACTAAGTGATGATGTTCTGTGAAGCCATTGACGGGTTCCAGAAAGTAACCTCCCTCCTCAGCTGCTTATGAAATCCATGTGCTTTCACAATTATCTGTACTTGGTAGGAGTGAGTCCATGTGAGCTTCTTGATGCTTAATTCTTTCTTGGAAATTCCACTACCTTCATGTTATTTGAAGTCAGTTTCATAGTGCCAGTTGCCTTCCATGTTTATCCATATAGTTGATTCTCCATCGAGCATCTCATCGCTGCCCCAAAGCTTATTTTTTCCATGTTCCGAAAAAATTTCTTCAATGCAAATCAGCTCAATGTTTTCCCTGTTATCTTCTTCCATGGTGGAGGTGTTGTCTTCAAAAATGGAGATGTCCAAAGGAGATACATGAAATTTTATTCTTTTGCACTCATGAACTTCTTCACACAATGTGGAAGAAAAAGGCATGTTTTCATGTTTATTCTCATCAACCAAAGTATTAGAGAAGTCATCAAGCTTATCCAACTACTCCATTTCAACATCAAAAATTGGTGCACCAAAATAGGAAGCACAAATTGACTCATACTTTTCTTGTATCTCCATGGCCCGGGTCAAGAGTTCAAGACCGAGTTGAGGATCCTCAGTTTCTTCTGGCCTTCAAGATATCTTGTATGGATAGTTCTTCTAAAATTTCCATAGACTCTTTTTTATCTTTATTGGAGGAATCTTCTTGTTGTGCCTCTAGGAGATGGTTAAAAATCTGATCCATATGGGCCCATGATTCATCTGAAACATTCTCGTTCATCTCTTTCATGATTTGTGTTGCCGAAGATTCACTTTCTTGCATACACAGGCATACTTGATTCATGACACCTATTGACAAGGAGAAGATGTCCAAGCTTTAAGGGAATGGCGCTCCTTCAAGCTCAAATCCATATCATCTTCTCCTTGGTAAGAAGTAGAGAACCATGTTGGGGCAACAGTATGAGAAGAATTTTCAGCTACATCTTGATCATCCATTATTAAATCCTCTTGCTCAGGTGAAAGATGAAAGGCTATGTTTTCACCATGATGATGATTCTTCTCCTCGAGTGAGTAGAGGTTGTGTTTAAATTTCTCATTCTCCTTGGATTTGAAAATAGAGTGGGCTTCTTCCATTTGATCATCCATGATTACATCGGGAGAGAGTTTGATTCTTTGACTTCCTTCATTTCTTCATGCAACATTTTTACGTCACTTGAGGAATCAAAATAGGAAGGAGGATTATCTATGACCATCTTGAATTCATCATTTTTGGGCCATGATGTTGGCTGAGTTTCTTGCACTTCTTCACATCTCTCCATTTCATCATCAATTGAAAGATAAAAACTTGAAAAGAGATCATCCATGCTTACTTTGAATTGACCATCTTCTTCATCATTGGTGGAGTCTTCGAGAGCATTGGATCATCCATTATGCAGCAAGGATCTTCCTTTACTAATATATTATTCCCCCCATGGGTTGTGACTTGAGCCAAATGGAATTGCTGAATGGTGATTCTATCTTTGTCTCTTCAACTTCTTTCTCCATGATGTTGCTTTGGCTTTCATTGGGAGATTCCATGACAAGATCTTCTTCAGAAGCATCCAAGAATCTTTCAGGAATGAAAACCTCATAGTATGGGCAGAAATCCAAGTCTTCTTCCATAGGGTGCATCTCATCTTCTTCCTCCATTTGATGTAGAGTTTCAAAATGTTCATATCTTCTCTGTAGAGCTAAAGCATACCTCCAAATTTCATTAAAGACTTCGGGTTCGAATTTCCTTTTATTATGCTCTCAAGTATTTCCACATATTCTCTTTTCAACATGTTCATTTCTTCATCACCATATGTAATGAATTCATCTAGAGAATGGTGGAAGAAGGACAATGTTCTCAATTTTGTAGTGAGTTGTGTGAGATTGCAAAAATCTTCTTTAGTGGATCTTACACCATCTTGTCTTTCATCATCTTCTTGAATGTTGATTTTATCTTCATCGAAGGCTCAAGGATAGTATTTTCTTTAGCAGAATTTCAGAAACCTTTTGGGTATGAAAACCCTATGGTATGAATGATCTTCAGGGTCTTCCTCTATAGGACGATTCTCCTCTTCTTCTTTCTCGCTATGGGCTGCTTCAAGTTTCTCATTCATCTCTTGCAAGAATTTGGCATATTCTCAAGCTTCACACCTTATCTTATGTCTCCTTTGAATCCATTCTTCTTCATCGATGATAGGTTCTTTCTTCTTTCCTTTGTCAACACTAGTCCGAACCATGGCTGATCAATGATCTTCTTTTCCGGAAGACATCTTCTTCTTCTTCTTCACTTCAATCACTCATTGGTACTTCACTCCAATCTGGAAATTTCTTCATGATGTGGGAAATGAACATGATATGGGTTCATTCCTTGATGGAGTTCACCTTCAAAAATGATTTTCCTTCAAATCTGATTTTTTTTTTTAGACCTTGTGGTCGTATATTGGGTGCAGATGTTGCTAAATCTACCCCATGATGGGCACCAAAAATTGTTGGTGAAAAAAAAATTTCGGGTGGACAAACTTGTGGATTTCTTGCCAACTCTATAGGAATCTAAGTCCCTCTACTTAACCGGTGCAGCTACCATATATGCATGCACATGAAAAGGTGGATTTTGTGGTGGCCTTTCAACCGGGGATCCAACAAGGGCACTCCACTGACCCTGCGGCAAAGCTATAGATCTCTCTTCTAGAGAGAGACTTTTCTAAAAGTGGGAAAGGGAGTGAGAAAAGAGGTAGGGGAACTAATGTTGTAGGTAGGAAATCAGATTCCTACACACACTAGTTAGAAGTATCATCACATGCATTTAAGAGAAGAAACAACTTTGTAAGCATCATTAAGACCAAATGAAATTTGATGAACACAAAGTATCAAGAAATCTCTTAGTCAAAGAAATCTAGAAACTCCTTCTTCTTGTATTAATTTCTCAAACAAAAGTTGTACATAGTGGAGAAATGGAGGAAATTGAGAAGGGGGAAAGTAGAAGAAAATGGCTATCTCCTTTGCTTTCTCTAGGTACAATGCACTCTTGAGTTTACAAGATCAATTGCCAACCCTTTGAAATGGGAATGGCTTTACAATTTATAGAATAGAATTGACTCCTCGTCTTCCTCATGACCTTTCAAATACCTTAATATGACTTAAGATTGTTCATATTCCACTTTAAATATTTAAGTCCCTTTTATAATAGCAAGGTGACTTAAAGTTACATTATATTTCTAAAGTCACTTAAGTCATATTAAAAGTGCAACCCTCAATGCAAAAATATAACATTGAGGAGAGAGAGTGTTGTATGAGAAGAGAAGAGAGAGAGAGAGAGAGAGAGAGAAGAGAAGAGGAATGTCATCCCAAGAAGAGTCCAGATGATCCTCCGAGATGAAAGCTGATGCAATGAGTTTCTAAATGATCCTCCAAAATCATGGAAAGCTTACTATTTTTAGATGCAATACGAGTTTTTAAATGTCCCATTATGCCAAAGCTCTCTTTTTTGAGTGTGTGCTTACTATTTTTAGTAAATTCCCGGATGGGGACTTATATAAAGGACTTATTTTTTTAGTAAGTGGTCATTTTCACTATTTTCTACTCCGAATAATCATTCCTTTTGAGATCTTCAGTGCACACTTGCTCTTTCCATAGCCACTTTTGATGAAGACTTACCAAAAATAGCAAGCATGTGTAGGAAAACTTACTATTTTTAGAAAGGGTGTTTCCAGTACTTGATTTGTGATGGAACATAATTTTTTTGGACTCTTCTTTCATTATGATCACACCCTTCGAATTTCACATAGTTTTTCCCACTAGAATGCCTGGAAATAAATTTTGAAATTTTGACTGGTAGTGGCTTCGAGGCATGGAGCTGCCATGGTGGCCATTAATGGAGCTTGAAATTTGTAGGTCTGGTTTTTGTCTCCATTTGCAATGAAAACAACTCCATTGTGATAGGTTTTTTATTTAGAGCTTGTGTGCAAGTTTTTAGCTCATTTCCATTGCCGAAATGATGGGAAATCAACGAATGTGAGTCGGTGCACAAAGAGAGGATTTTGTTGGAGAAAATTATTTTGGGCATCATTTGACCTCTTTTTTGTTGCATCTTGATCACCTTGAAAAATGAGGAATTCTGCAAAATATGGCATCTCCATCTGACTTGTATCTTGTGAGATATGAAGATTTTTTGATCGGGTGACTTCATGGTTATCTAGCAAAAAAACCTTCATTTTCTTCCCATTCTTCATCATTTCACTCCATTTTTCTCGAGGCCTACATATTTCTGTGTATTCATGGTTGGATACTTTATGTGGCCATGGTGGAGCTGGTTTGGAGAAAAATGGTGGACGGGGTGTCTAGACAAACATGCATGCACCCATGGCAAGGTATGAAGTTGTGAAGGAGAAATGAGGGAAAGAAATGGCTAAGTGCCGATTTGAATACTTAAAACTTGCAGATGGAGGGGTTGGGAAATTTTTATGTCCTAATGTCCCTACCTCAGGGATGTGAGGGACATCAATTTCCATGGTGGTCAAGGTGATGCCATGTGTCCTCGATCCGACGAGAGGATTTGCATTTGAAAAATGCACTGGGGCCTGAAAGTCGGTCATGTGGGTGTCCAAATGACTCCCCATAGGGGCTGGGTGCATTTTTCCATGTCTTATGTCCCCACCTTAGGTACATAAGGGACATCAATTTCCATGGTGGTCCTGGAGGTGACATGTGGCACCCGATCCGACAACAGGGAATGAATGCTTTAAAAATGCACCTAGGGGCTGAAAGTCGATCACGTGGGTGTCCAAATGACTCCCCATAGGGGTTGAGTGAATTTTTCATGTCTTATGTCCCCACCTCAAGTAAATAAGGGACATCAGTTTCCACAGTGGTCTTGGAGCTGACACGTGGCGCCCGATCCAACGGCAGGGAATGGATGCTCCAAAAATGCACCTGGGGGCTGAACTGTCAAGTCTGGAGGTCATATGAGGGTCCAAGAGGTCACATGGGGGCTGGGAAAATTTTTCAAGGGCTGATGTACCTGACCTCAAGGATTTTGGGGACATGAAATCCCACAGCTCCCGGGTGTTGACACGTGTCCTCTCAAAAAATGACTAAGTCTTGAACTACCTTTGAGAGGGTAACTTGGAATGAAGATAACTTGAGCTCCCAATGGAATTTCTTGGTGAAATTTTATATGATCCTGACTGGAAATGGAATTTTTAATCCAATGGTTGTGGTTATCATGTCTTTATTCATTCATCTAGATCCCTAAAAATTGGGTTTGTGATTTGAGACTCCACTTATACCTGATAAAAATTGTCTACCAATCCTATGCACCAAGGTGTTGTGAAAAATATTATTTCACCATAATGTAGGTATTTAAATCATATTTCCATGATTTTTTTTTTTTTTCTAACTCCATCTAGAGCTCCTAGAATCTTCTTCTAAAGCTTGGTAGTTGTTTTAGGCCTATGTACTACCTAGGCTTGTGAACCCTATTTTCACTCGCAAATTCTCCAAATATTTCAAAACTTCCCAAACCCTCCAAAATTATTTCCATGATGTTTTAAGGTCTTAATTCACCTCCATGTTGAATTTTACCTTTCCATTCTTCTCTAAGGGGTGGTTGGTCCAGTCTTGGGAAGACCAATGATAGCCCTTCCCAATACCGCTAAAAGATAGTATCTTTTTGGAAACTCCACTAAAATCACCTAGGGGGATGAGATTACATTATGTCTTGGAATGATGGGACTTGAAAAATTAACACCGGGGTATCGTTGTCATGCTTAGAAATTTTCAATTTCCCTATTGCACATTTACACGACAATAAGTTGCTTCGTATTTTTCCCTCATTTTCTCAAATTTGAAATACCATGTTATTTTTTATCCTTTCTAAAACCTCTTTTATCACTTTGGGTCAGAATTTTTAGTTGTTAATGATAAAATTCAAATAAGGGAATCATATATATACATGACTTACTCACTATTATTAGGGGGGACAACTTGGCCTATTACTTATTATCTACTACTTGGGAAAGGAGCAACATTTAAAGACTGCATTTGGGCTGTAATATTCACCTGCATAGGAGGGGATATTTATTAATTCCATCTCACACATTAATCTTAGGGGGAAGTAGTTATAGCCCACTATATTGGTACAGTAAAATAAGGGAAACCTATCTTCAAGGGACACAATTCAATCACACACATACACACACTAGAACTACATCGAGTCGAAATGTAGTATAGAACTCGATAACAATCACATTAGGGTGACTACTAAGGTTGGTCTGACTCAATCATATGCATTATTTATTCCATCTAATGTTTTCTTGAGCCTTGTGCATGTAGCTAGGGTTTTTTTTATGTTTAGGTGCAATAATGAAACCCTACAAAAGTGGATTCGAAAAAGAGTGAAAGGAAGGATACAAGTTTAGACCCTAAAAAGATCAAAAGTAAAGTTTTTGTTAATACATTAGTGCCTAGTTAAGACACCGGTACAGGCGGTCCTTTCCTCATCCAGGTGGTCTGTTTGAAGGAGTTTCGGATCCCGCTTTCTTAGATGATGCTTACTCATTCTAGATCCAACATGTTCCACTCAATTTATAGCCTAGAATCGAACCAGATATTTGAATGCATGATAATTCACCCTTATCTCCCTATTGTACACACTTGTGTGTCTTTTTACATGTTATGTATTGCTTATTATTGTTTTGTTTATTTGATCTCAATATTTTAATAAATATTTATTTTATGTTAAATTGGTGAAGTTCCGATAAATTTTTGAGTTCGAATATCTTTTGGTCAATGACCATACAACCCTTTTCCTAAATGATACAGGGGTCAACCTAGATCGTGCAAATCTTGTATGGTCCTAAACCTATAATTTTTCTAATTCCATGAACTTCTATGCATAATCGAGAGTCCCATATTTTTTTGTTTCAAAAATTAGAACATCCAGATCATTCCATAATCTTCCTAAACAAGCTAAGTCTCTCTTTTATATTATATTTTAAATAATTTACTCATCATATATCAACTGTTTAGTTCATTTCAAGTTAGAATGAATTGTTCTAGCCCTATATAATTGATGTTAGTAGCTAATTAGATCCTAATAGCCTAGTTATTTCTAATCCTTACACCTTCATAGAAATCTAATAAGGGTGTAAACATTTATTGAACTTGACTATTGAATAAAACTTATTGCTCTAACCTTTATGGTTATAAGAAAAATGTGGTGTTAGTGTGAAACTTACAAACTAGGAAATAAACTGATTCAAATCCTAAACTAACACAACTATCTACCTACCTCAAATTGAGATGGATAGAAAGAGGGAGAAGATCATATATATGCACTTACCTACATGTGAAAAATCCTCCTTCTTTGATATCTTGGATGTGCTCAAAGATGGAATGTTGATGGTTCTTATATTACTTCAAAATTTGGAGACACTTGGGCAACATGTCCCCTTTGCTTGCATTATATGATTACTTGATCAAAATGATGATGGGTTGAGTAGATGATGATAGAATAGACTGATTGAATGATTGAGTGCATAAAATAGCAGAGGTTGGCTATGGATTCTTAATATGTTCCAAGTTATCTCTCATTGAGGATGAGAGTTTGATTTATATTTTGTGGGTGGAGGATTCATAACTAAGATGAAGCCATGTTGGAATTGGATCAAGGGTGGAGAATGTATGTGAAGAATAGAGTATTATAGAGTGGAAGGCTCTAGAATTTTTAATTCAAAATTCATGGAGGGAAAAATCTTCCATTGAATTAAAAATTCAATGGAAGGAGTGAGTTAGAGAGAATTCTAAAAATAAAAGCCTCTAGATTTAGAGGTGTGAGGATGTGATTAGGATTAGAATTAGATAGAGTTAATAAATGATGACTCACGGTGAGATTACCTGGAAAGGCTAGGTGTAGGGATGTGTAGGGTAGGTGGTAGGTGAGATGTAGGAGTATTAAATTCCTAGAAAATGTTAATGAAGGATTATGATAGGACAATAGGATATAATAAACTATTGATGATGCAAATAGGATATTGGATGAGTTAAATTTATTAATGATGAGATATTGGGATATTTTATAAATGATTAAAGGGAAAATATGATAAAATGGAATATTATAGAAATGATAAAGGGTAAATGTGATAAAGGGTTTAATAATAATTAATCTCATGATTAATTATTATATGGATAGATGATGTTATGGGGAAAATTAATTGTGATTAAGCATGTCGGCATTTTAGATGTCTACATTTTTCCCCTCTTTGAATTTTTATTGCAAAGAAATGATAGTTAGAAGAAAATAAAAATAATATGTTAGGATGGTGATATGATGGCCCCTCAAGGGGTAAGATGTGGAGGAATTATTTGGGTAACCTCTCAAAAATAGGAGAGCCCTAAGTTAGTATATGAGAAAGGATTAGAGGTTGAGAAGATTGTGGATTAGGAGATTAGAGGAGATGATAATATTAGAGGATGAGGAGATTATATGATTAGAGGATTAGGAGAGAGGATTAGATAAGATTAGAAGATCAAATATTAGAGGATTAGGAGAAAGGATTAGAGGAATGGGATATTAGAAGATTATGAGATATTGGAATTGGGAGTAGAGGATGCCCCAGATTAATGATGTATGACAATGGTGAATATTTAGGATGTTGGATTAGAATATGCTCCATTCAAGGGGTTAGATGTTAAGGATTTTGGATTTAAGGATTAGAGGATTGAGTTTGTTTGGATGAAACAATTAGGATTGGTTTGTAGATCTAAGATGCACCAATCGGGGGTGAGTATTTTGGATGTTGGATGCGAGATGATAAGATTTGGATGTGGATATTGATTGATTAATAAATGATTCATTAGATAGGAGGATGAGGAGGTTGAATAGCTAGCTAGATGATGATGATAAGGCTAAAATATGGTGATAGAATGGGGTGTGCTACCATAAAGTTCCCACTTTTATCATCATTAGCAGATTGTGATGGATGTGGCATAGAGAAAATGCATCAAGGTATAAATACCATGATGATTGAATTTTCAAATGCCCTTGTCCTCATATCATTGGACAGATTAATATAAAAAATATGGTCCTCATATCATTGGAAAGATTATTATAAAAATTATGCTCCTTCTATCATTGAATTGTGCATAATAAACATAAACAAAAGTGGCCTCATATCATCGACCAAAATGTAAAGTCGAAAAAGCACACAAACACACATAAACAAAAACACACACATTACATTTTTGTATTGTTTTGAATGTTTTGATTGTTAGATGTTGGATTTTGGATATTTATATTTTTGGATTTTTTTATTTTTATATTTTTGATTGTTATATGTTGGATTTTGGATGTTTAGATTTTTGGATGTTTTAATTTTTAGATTTTTAAATTTTGGATGTTTAGATTTTTCTATGTTTGATGTTAAGATTTTGGATTTTGCGGATGATGTATTGTTTTATATTGAATGTTTAGATTCATAATGGGATATGTGATGGAGGATAGGAAGGGATGTAAAGTGGGATGTGACTTTCTCCTATAAGTCCCAAAGTGTGGTTGGGTAGGATGAAAGGAAAGGATTGAGGGAAATTAGATAGGTTGGATATGATAGGGATTGGTTAATAGGTTAGGATTAGATGGGATGTGGGATGGGAGATAGATATGATGATGGGTGTGGTTTAGGATAAAATGGGGGATATAGAATATTATAAGATATACCTCCAAGTATAGGGGGATGGGTGAGGGATAGATGTGGTGCACCCCTAAGTGTAAAGTGGGGTGGTGTGGATGGATGGATGGGTTTGATTTTCCCCAAGGTGTATGGTAGGATAATAAGTGAGGGGTACATGAAATGTATGATGCCCCCAATGTATGGTAGTAAGGCTTCCCCTAGTCATGATGATGAAATTTGAAAAGGGACATGAGGAGGATTGGATGAAAAGGAAAGGGTTTTCGACTTCCCACGGATGTTTGATCTAAGGGAAATGGGATGAGGATTTGATAGATGGAAGGATAATGACATCGTGATGAACCAAAGATGAGCCTATCGGCACATGTTGTAAGTGTTGTACTAAAAAAGTGTGACCAAAGTCTAAAAATACCTGGAAACATATAATCCTTATGTCTCTGTGAGATCAAAGTGTGTGTGATTGTGATGGTTAATTATCGCTTGAAGTGAAGAATGAATGGGAAGTATGTGAAGACAAACTATCCATTATATAGGGAATTATTAAGTAAAGTAGAATGATGGAAGGTGAACATAGGGTTAAGTTGTGCATTTCTCCACTAACAGTCAGGCATCCATATCCCCAAAGGAGATACATCCGATTCTTGTCACAACATTGCTCTCTTGCCAACTAGGCATCCATAGTGCCGATAGAGTTTCAAAACACCCCTAGAGAGAGTATTAAGGTGGATTTTTGTTGGATATTTTTACTATGATATGATTTTTATTTTTTTATATATTTGGATTTTCTTTTGCACAAATAGCTTCCACTCTGTTGAGAATTCTCCAGGGGTTAATAATCACCAAAGTGGATTGATGGGGGATGGAAATGAGTGTAGTGATGACATTGGCTAGAGTGTAAAAATATGCACCTAAGGGTCTTCACCACAATTTCATTAAATTTTTTAAAGTGTGGGGATCTCTAGGAGGATAATGGTGTTGGAATGTTGGAGGTAATGAGAGACCAAGGTCACACAATTGTAGTAGGTAATAAAGGCTTGCAACATGTGTGATCAAGTTGATCAAGTGTTCAAATGAATAGATTAGAAAAGGATATGAATGGATAAGATTGGATTAGATGCAAGGGTATTTGGATATTGGATGGAAGGAGGATGGGTGGGAAGGAAAGAACATTCGTGCGCAAGTGAAAAATTATGTGTTCAATTCATTTTTAGGTGTTTGGTATTTGTAGGGGAATTATATGATTTTTGAATGGGTTGAGTGGTAGGGATGGTAGGATCAGCAAGAGGAGTGGTAGAAATGGGATGCAATGGAGTATTGGGAGAGATGTTGTTAGTGTTAGGTTTATACCCTAAGCCTAAACAACTTGGATTTTTATGAAGGGAGATGGATTCACGAATTCCTTGTTCATGGATGCCTAATCCTTTTCCTTAATTTTTCATATCTACAAACATATTTTTGATATAGGATATGAAATGGATGAGGAGATGATGCCATATAGTCATCATAATACTCAAGGGTTGTAATTTTATCATCCGCTAAGAGACCAGACTTAACAAATGATGTGAGATGAGATTGTAATTGGTTTTTGTAAGGGAAGGATGTTTGGATGTACGATGAGATTTGGATGGATGACGATTTTGGGATTTCGATTGGGATTTGGATGGTGGAAGATAGCTAGGGAGAGGACTAGGATGGAAAGGTGGTGGATAGAGATTACAAGGATAAGAATTCCTTAGTTAATGAGGTTTTGGACATAAGACCTAAATTGTATGCAATGAATAGTCGAACGTCCATGGGTGTGATAAAGTCACATTAATAATTTTCTAGATACCAAGATGATTTGGGAAGGTGTTGATTGCTTGGTTTTATTAGGGGATGGATGATCATATTGAAGGTTTTTCGATGATGGAAGATCATGGCCAAGGACTCTCCTAAAGGACTAAAGTGGTTTGGGTTAAATGATTTTGGGGAGTAGAAAGTAAAGGTGCAATATTGTGTGGATTATGAGATGTTTTGGTTGATTTGGATTAAATTTTTTTGGATTAGAATATTAAGGGGATGGATTAGGCCAAGAGGTTGAAGTGGATGGTTTGGGTTTGGAGGTCGAAGTAGATTATCTTGATTTTGGATTGGTTGGAGTATATGGTTTTTAAGTAGATGGTTTTTTCTTAAGATAAGATAGGTTAGGATTAGTATATGTAGATAAAGAGGATGGATTAGAGTTATATGAAGGGGGTGGTCATGATATGGGGGTATATTTTAGTGATAATGAAGATGAAGGAGATGTGGGAGATAGGTGTGGTGTAGAAACCACATTAGATTTGGTTGATTTAGGGATGAATTAGATTAATGTGGCATAAGAGCCTCATAAGATCCGGTAGTAGATGAGGTGGGGAGAGGGTTGGGGTTGGGTTTGTTTGATTTTTGAGTTAGTGATTTAGGATTCATGTTAGATGATTTAGGATTGGGGGATGGTGGAGATGAAATATGATTAGTTGATAGGGTAGTGTTAGGTTGAGGTGATGAAGGGATTAAGATGTGATTGGGTGAAGAGTATGAGGGTGTTGTAGAATCCAAATTACATGGTTTAGGATTGGGGGTAGAAGGATATGATGGTGACTTAGAAGTCACGATGGATGAGATGGTTTTGACAAGATTGGGATTAGGTAATGGAGGGGATGAAATAGGCTTAGGGGCTAGATTTTATGGTGGATTAGGGATTGTGGGACAATCTAGGAGAAATTTCATATGATTAGATTGGGGTGATGAAGATGACGAGGATGGAGGACTAAGATGAGATGTGGGAGATGATGATTTTGGATGAAGTTGTTAGGGTTGTTGTGGATATGTGAATGGGACTCGATGATAGGTTTGATGATGATTAGATTTAGGATTTGAGATTTTGGATGATGGTGCATGATTTTTATGGGAGTAAGGTGTGGGTTATGATTGATAGAGGATTTGGAGGATGGGGTTTGGGATGGTTTTGTGGTTTTGGGATTGGTGGCTAGATTAGTAAATACTTAAAGGAGGTCCTCTTGGTCTAGGTCAAAGTTAGTGAGGTGGTCAAATTCAATGTAATTAGCTTGCAGGAATAGTGATTTATGTTGATTAGGTAGAGGTTTAGATTGAGATGATGTGGATTCCTCAAGGAGGATGTCAATGGGCTGAAGGATATGGATCATAGAAAAGGAAAAGTTTGCATGGGTTTAGTTAGGAGGTGATTGTTTTATTGAATATTTAAGATTGGATATTTGTTGATTAAGGTATTGAATGGTTTCTATAATGTTAGGATCAACATGGTATGGTTGATTTGGATGAGGAGATGATTGGTTAAGGTAGGATGTGAGATTTGAAATTTGTTCATTAAGGTGTTGGATGGTGTGTGTGACTTCTTAGTCAAATCATATTGGTTCACTTGGATGGGTGGGGGATGATGGGATAATTTGGTTGATGGATTTAGAAAAGAGGTAAGGATTTAGATGTTGATTTAGAGATGATGGGGATGTTGGAATTAATAAGGACTCGGAGGGGGTGAATCAGCCTGTAATAAAAAAATTCTTTTCTTCTTCAAACAATGAACATACAATCTATGAATCACATATACAAGTGCTTGATCATCATTTGATATAGTCTATTATGACATGCATACATGAAAAACTTAGATATTTTCTATATTGATATTCATACAAATAAGAGCTCAATAGCATTTAGCTAAAAATAGTAAAACTAATCTCCTTCATCAACTTATCATTATAGAGACATCATTTTCTACAATCCATAGAAACTAGCTACAAATCTAGAAGAAGCTTCCAGGGGTTTTTGGGATATGCCCAAGAGGTTTAGCTTTATAGAAAAATTTTCTTCAACAGAGAGAGAAGGGGTTTTCATCTACCCCTTACAAGAAAAAATCATCTCCCTTTTATACACCATTCAATTGGCTTTTCATTTTTCACAAACTTTTCAACTTCTTTGACTTCATTCATTCCAGCAATTCAACTTCTTTGGAGAGATCACAAGACTCTTCATCTTACCCTTGGAACTTCGAGAGAAAACCTTTCACATCAAGAAAAAAATGGTCTTTTCATATTCTTCAGCGAGCCAAGAAGGATATGATTGTTCATATTAATGACTCATTGTGCCTTTTAGGACTTCTTCAAGTTTGCATTAATTTTGGTCTTAAGAAATTTGAAAAATTTAGGACTCCAATCATTTCAATCTTCATAACAACATCCTTTCCACTTCAACACTACTAAAACCTTCATTTTTCCACTAATTCTCAAGTGATTTTAGGTTCTCATGGGCATTATAAAGAGTTTGAAAAGCTTTGAAAGGTTTCATTAACTCCTAATAATTGCCTTCAACCTCCTTTTGCATATAGGCCCCTTATTCAATCTATTTATGTGGAAGAAGCCTACAATATGCCTATGAATAGACTTATTCAATACCTTTGTAAGTTCTTCAAGGACTTAGAACCCCCTTGACATAATAAATGCAGCTTGTCACGTTAAAATTATGACACAATAAGAAAAAAAGTGATGGTTACAGTCACATTGTACTAATCATCATCCATAGAGAACTCGATATAGAAAATTTCACATTTCGATTTCATTTAATCTACGACGATGAATTCTAACATCCAAATAACCTTGTCACAAGTACCTTCCCTTCAATAAATTTAGTTTTGTCTTCAAGAAATTTGTGAAAATAAGAAGAAAGCACCAATATCCCAGACTATACATGGTTTTTAATGACACAATCGATGAAATCTCCTTTGATACTCAACCAAACACCTTCATTATTTTTTAAAACTATTCTTATAAACATCACAAATATGTGTCCAAAATTTCTAGTGCTTTTGTTGGATATCAAAGGAGATTCGAGAAAAAAATCTTCAATAAACCCTAGTTCAGGTATGTCTACAATCGAGACCCAAGAAGGCATAAAATGGAATTATTTTACCAACTCAACATGAAATTTGAAGAATTTATTCTCTATGGGATTTTGAATGAAGATACCTTCTTCTCCAACCTGTTTAAAGTCAATAAATTTCTTGATATTACCTTACTTAAGCTACTTTTGCATTTCAAAGATGGAACTATGACTGTATAGAAAACAATGTAAACGAGAAGATTTATTTGCAAGCTTTAGACATATTCTTCAAAACCAATAGGTTCTTTGAAAGGGTGTGACTAAGATCTAATAACCTTCATTCAAGATGAGAACTCCCAGTTGAGGTCTAGAATGTACTTTAGTAGAGATGGGAGACTTGCATGACTTTTACCACCGAGCAAAAATCCTTTATATTAGCATAAGCTTGACCAAAAACAAACACATTTCATCTATATACATTAATCATACTACCAACACAAAGAGTGTGATGGAGAGCCAACACATACTACCTTGAACATTGATTCTTTAAACATGTTGGATAGTAATGTTTCATCACAAGCTTGCTCTAGTACTTTGAGATTTGAGTAGCACCATGATAGTATAGTGTACTTAAGATACTACCTAGTTCTTTAATTTGAAACATTTCATTATGAAAAAACATCTTGTGCATGACCTGTGAGGAGGATTTAAGCCCTTGAAATGGATATTTCATTTTTATACCATGTCCAAGTGTATAATATGAGAATTATTTGAACAAGAACAAGGACTTGATTTTCTATATCCAACTTCATGAAAATTTACCTTCAACCACCCTATGATTTTGGATACCATCATTAATGAGCTACTAGGCACTTTGGAGGTGATCAAGTAAGACCTGGAGATCAACTTCATCTTTTTGCTCCTATCAATCCAAGACACAGTTTAGGAGAGAGAAAAATTGCTCCACTAAAATGCTCATATCTTTTCAATGACAAGTCCAAATGACTTGAAAATTTTAAAATAGGTCATTATTGGAATCCTCTTTAAAAATTCCTTATATGATTTATTTGAAGGAGGAACTATATTTTTTCATGATTGTTAAGAAGCCGAAGCTCAACCAGTTTTGTAAAAACTTACACAAGTTGCTCAGTTGACCTCCTGAGGACTTGAAAATTTACATGAAGCACAAGGACACCTTCCTCCATAATATCACATTATTTTATTTTACAATAATATCTCTGAAATTATATATCCCATCCCATTTTCATTCAATAACAGTTGGGTGTCTTAAAGACAGTTTTGGCTAGAAGTAGCATTTTGCTCCAAAACCTGTTTCTTGAATTTCTGAGCCTTAGAATGAGTTCATTCACCTATTATACATATGCTCCAAGAATTTCACTACTTCACTTTACACCACAGATACTTACATGACTCACATGCACCTAGAAGGCATCAATTGACTCAACATGGAATGACTTAACTTGACTGGACCAAGTGGACTTGTTTGACCTTCATACCACCTTAGATATCCCTAGATCACCTAGCTAGTATACCTAGATCAGCTATCCAACATGCCTATATCACCTAGCCAACATACCTAGATCACCTTGCCAATACACATATTTCACCTAAACCACTTAACATCAATGGACTTGACATCAATGACAACACAACTGACACGCTCTTCCAATAGGGGATTGGGGATCAAAGGCCATGGTTAGATAGGATGTTTGGGGGATTATATTTGGATTAGGATTGTGGATTAAGGAGGGTGATGGGATTAGGATAGGGATTATGTGATTAAGGATGGTTAATTATGATGATGTTTGATTGATTAAAAATTTTAAAGTAATGATATGGTTAAGGGTGTTCACAAGCAAGCAAGAAATATGTAACACGCATCCTAACTAGTCCAAAGTGGGATTGTAATAAATTTATATCCTATTTTCAATACCACACACTTTGAAGATTGTTCCACAATTGGCTCTCCACCTATGTTTCAATGTTGGGTTGGATAGCGAGTGATCTTAGGGAGTGTGGTGGCATTGCACTATAACTTAATATGTAGCCAAGAGGTTTCCTTGTATAGGTTAAAAAAGCTCTCTAAGGGCATCTCCGATATACGTTACGGTTCATGGGGTCCAAGTCATTATTGCAAGGATTTTATTTTAGGTCTAGGTGTTGGTACGTGGAATCCCCTCACTTCACACCGCTCTTAAAACAAGCAAGCGCTTAGCCAATAACGATAGTTGTCCTTGAATTTATATACCCCACCGGAATATAGGGTGTGTCTACATGTGTGGAGATGAATCCCATGGTCACAAGACCCCTAGGACTATGACAAGTGCGTGGATATCACTTCCACGTCACGTTACCCCTACAAAAGAAAAATGGGAAGTTTAATCTCTTTTATCCTCGAGATCATCCTTGGACATGAGAGGAGAGTATACACGGTTTCACCTTCGGGGTGAACAAACAATAAAGGAAAAAACACACAAGGATGATAAATGCAAGATAATGGATGCAAGATAAAACAATTGAAAATTATGTAATGGGGTCTTCAAGAGGAGGCCTTGCAAAACAAAAGGATTAGTAGTTTGTTTTATACCCCAATGTCTTGAATAAACGAGCTGAAAAATAAAAAGCACTAATAGTTTTAGATTTATTTTTATCTTTAGTAAGCGTAGAAAGCTACACACAAAGTGTTAGTAGTTTGGAACAAGAAAATATAACTCAATGTGTAGTTAAAATGAAAAGATTTAGGAAAATGAAAACCATGAATAAATTATACTATAAAATTCTAAATTAACACTTTCATTACATAGATATTTTCAATACCTTTCCGAGGAAAAAAATGGAGTCGTTTCAAGTTCAGGATCAAAATTTATGGCTCTCGGAAGGTAGGGAAAAAATGTAAAATAGATGCGCCAAATAGAACAAAAGCACCACTATACTTGTAAATGCACCACTTTACTGCGCAAAGTGCCACTTTCTATGCAAAAGTGCTACTTTTCCTAGAAATGTGTTATTTTGTTGAAAAAATGGTAATTTTGGGGATTTAAAGGTTGAAAAAAATGCACAAGTATTTACAAAAGTGCCATGGGGTTTACAAAAGTGTTGTTTCAAGTCAAAAGCGTTGAAATGGAAGACTGTCACAAAAATTTAAAATTTCAGGGGTAAATCTCAATAAAAATTTCTCAAATTTGGAAATTTTGTTTATAATATGAAATGCTACTAAAAACAATAAAAATTTTGAGAGGTAAGCCCCACAATGGGTGCCAAAATGTGAGCAAAAAGTTATGTTAGTGTGAACCTTACAAACTACAAAATAAACTGATTCAAATCCTAAACTAACACAACTATCTACCTACCTCAGATTGAGTTGGATAGAAAGAGGGAGAAGATCATATACCTGCACTTACCTACAGGTGAAAAATAATCCTTTTTTGATAGCTTGGATGTGCTCTTGGATGGAATTTTAATGGTTCTTGGATTGATTTAGATTTTTGAGACACTTGGGCAACACCTCCCCTTTACTTGCATTGGATGATTTCTTGATAAAAATGATGATGGATTGATTAGATGATGATAGAATAGATTGATTGAATGATTGAGTGGATAAAATAGAAAAGGTTGGCTATGTATTCTTAATATTTTCCAATCTATCTCTCATTGAGGATGATAGTTCAATTTATAGTTTGTGGGTGGAAGGTTCAATGGCTAAGATAAAGCCATGTTGGATTTGGATCAAGGGTGGATAATGCATGTGAAGAATGGAGGATTCTAGTGTGGAAGGATCTAGAATTTTGAATTCAAAATTCCTATAGGAAGAAGCTTCCATTGAATAAAAATTTCAATGGAAGGAGAGAGAGAGAGGGAGACAGAGAGAGAGTGGCTTCTAGAAATAAAAGCCTCTAGATTTAGAGGTGTGAGGATGTGATTAGGATTAGAATTAGATTGGGTTAATAAATGATTATTAGTGGTGAGATTATATGGAAAGGATAGGTGTAGGGATATGTAGGGTAGGTGGTAGGTGATATGTAGGAATATTAAATTCATAAAAAAATTAATGAAGGATTATGATAGGATAACAAGAATAATAAAATATTAATGATGAAAATGGGATATTGGATGAATTAAAATGATTAATGATGAAATGTTGGGATATTTGATAAATGATTAAAAGGGGAAATATGATAAAATGGAATATTAGATAAATGATAAAGGATAAATGTGATAAAGGGGTTAATAATAATTAATCTCATGATTAATTATTATATGGATAGATGATGTTATGGGACAGATTAATCGTGATTAAGCATGTTGACATTTTAGATGTCTACAATGGCCTTAGAGTACCTTTAGCTTTTGGTTTTCTATGTTTTGTTTATATGGCCTTTCAAAGTAACATTTGGCTTAACCAACAACCCATTGAACACATTGTGCTCTCCCCTCATACCCATAAGTGTCATAACCCTAGTATGTATTCTTATAAACCCCATATGGTTAGAGTTCCTCACATTCTAGATGATATCCCTAATTATACATCAAAGAAATTCAAAATCACTAGTGAACACTATTTCAATGATGAACTTAATGAAAAATACATTGTAGATCAAGCATAAGTTTAAATGGTCTCTAATTTTTGTGTACCTCTCCATGAAAACTATCATCATATTGATACTTTCATTTGCATTCTTCTTTATTGCTAAACTTTCTCATGATCAAGACTCTAATGAGTGGGATTTTTTGGATCTCCTGATTTTCCTTTTTCCACTACTACACATACATTTTCCATCCCCACCTTGACATTTCCTATGTCAACAGGGCATCTAATCCTCCAATTTTCACTATTTTTATGACTATACTTATGACCACTACTATCCCCACATCACATATATACACTCATAGTGCTTCATATACTTATTTTTCTAATACATAGGCTCTCAAATCCATTGTTCACAATTTACAAGATCAAATATTATAATGACAACAAGGTAGATTTATTTTGTCTCATATATTTGATTCTACTTAGTTTCTTCATAACTCACTTGTACTCGAAGTGGATTCATATCCTTTACCTATTGATTTTGTTTCTCCTAAGATGCATATATATGATGGTAAAAGGGGATCTTGAGGAGAACACGTGTATGTTTCATGTTACTTGTTTATATTATTCTTACAATGATGCATTCCTTTCCAATATTTCCCTCATACTCTTAAATATTTTACCTAATAATGGTTTTATGACCTACCCATTATTATGTGTTAGCATTCAATCCTCTGTCTATCCAATTCCTTACATAGTTTTCTATCATTATTTGAGATAAGGTATCATATTCTCAAATGGATAATATGTGGAAAGGTTCTAACAAGCCCATTAGTGATTATGTATTTCCTTATATAAGACTACACTTTCTAAGATGAACAATGTATTGATTGATACCGAGTTGAAGATAATTTTATTGAAAGCCTCATAGTTCCCTTATAAGAATCAATGATGTTTAAAAAGTTCCATTAATTTTTTCACCTATGTCACATTTTTAAATAGCATGGAGCTAATATTCTCAACATGAACAAGCTCAATTATGTTTCTCATCCTCTTAACACCTCTACTCATAAGTTTCCATCGAAAACTAACTTTAAGCACAAAGATACGATGATAAATTTCTTACCTATGGTTAATGTTGTGTTGTAACCCCCAAGCTATAATTATAATCATCTTGATGGTAATTCACTCATTTTCTTTACTCACATAAGAAAATGCTTCAACAATTATTTTAGTGTAACCTTGTATCTCTCCCTCCACTAATTGAAGTCAATCCAAGTGCACCTCATCATAAGAAATATTATGTCACTACTCATTGTGACTACTACCAATGTACTAGTCACTCTACTAATACCAGATTTAAGCTACATAACTATTGGAAGGAGAAATATTAATAAGTACCAAAGAAGACTAAAGTGCATGCACATGAGAGAAGAAGGCACACATAGGAAGCATATTCAGAGATTACGCATGGGACAACACATTTTGACCAAAAGAATTATCCATTTTCCAGAAGCGGTCTAAAGATAGGAAAAGCAAAGGAAGTTCTGCTCAAATAGAAGATAAGGATATGAGACTTGGTGGCCATACAAGGTCTATTTTTGGAGAATGAACTTGTAGTTCGAGCACATGCATGGAAGATAATAATAGGATTAAGGTGGAGTTTATCTTTAGGGTAGTGTATTATTAAGCTTGTTAGGAAATCATGCATGTTGGATATTTTGAGAACATATAGGCAGTGAAGGGAAAGTCCCCCTATATATATATGTGTGTGTTGTCTTCAGTATTGTTGAGAGGACCATGTGATGTAATAGGGTTATGTTAGTTTGATGTTTTGTGTGCATGACTCTGTGATACTATTGTTGTGTAATCACCTCTATTATAAAATGCTTATGTTATGAATAGATCAATATGGATGGATTGTTATTTATGTATATGATTATGGTGTTCATGTGGTGTAACCGATCTTAGTTCTTATTTGATTTGTTATGTTTCCTTATGATGTTTTTAATGATTTACATCTAAATGTATGCTTTGATAATGGTAATCATGAATATGCATGCTAACATCTTGACAAGATAGCACAAAAGAGGGACCTGGTAGCTTCACGAGCTTGGTGTGCATTCATTCTAATGGATGAAATGCTAGCGCACCTAGGCAATTGAGTATAGAAAATAAGACTACATTTTGGATCCATTATCGGGACCTCTTTTCAAACTATCTATCAAGATGTTACTTGTAGATGGTGTATTGATTGACTCAAGAGATTATTGAAGGTTGGATAGATAATGGACAAGACAAGTTTGTACGAAATATAGCACTAGACCTGATTTCAATGCACGTCAATGGGTGGAAAATAACCTTTATGATGCGCTCTATGAGACGTTCTTTAGCTTCTTTCCAGTATAATTATATGAGTGGCTAGCATCATATGTAGTAGGGAAGTGTTGGAGTTATAGGCTGAGACTTTGGATGTAGAAGGATTACCAAACACTTATTAATGTTGATGTGGAGTGGACTAGAGCTATAGATCGCTAGTGGGCTAGATTATTATGTAGTTATATGTTGGAGTATGTTATTTCTACATATTTGTTTCCTAAATAGGTTGAGTTCCATTTCTTTTGCGATCCTAGAGGATCTTGTTTGCGCATTATACCATAATCAATCAAGATTTTGATGGTAGAACTAGATTTAGAGATCCTACATATGGGTAGCTAAACCCCCACCACGCATGGTGGTAGGGGCAGGTGTGGAGAAGGATGGAAGACCTAATGGTAGCAAGTCGAGAGAGGAAATATGACTCAAGTTTAAAGAATCGGAATAGAGGGAAATGGTGAAATAGAGGGAGATTAAGAAGTCCCTAGAGTTGAGGAAAGAGATGGCTCATGAAGGATGCAAAGATCTCATGGAAGATGAGAATCCACATCATCTCATTCCCTTGAAATTAGGTAAACATAGTAGAGAATCCCCTTCGGCTTCATATGAGAATGTGTCGAGAGGATAGAATGAGGACCTTAGGTGTGCATCTAATCCCACCTAGTCACCTATCCCTTGTGCTTGGTGTTCTAAATCCAGAAGTAGTCATTGAGAAGTAGGCTAGTGCAAGTAAGTAGGAAGAGACGAGTAGATATCATTTTGTGTTGAATTCGGAGATAAATTTAGTAGCACACACATGACATCACACTCATCTTCGTTATTTAGTAGTGTTATGGCACAATTGTTTCAGTGCATCATCGTGACGAGAATATTGACGTGTAGACTATTAGGAGTACTATAGTAGCATCTACAACCACACGTACCATTGGTGTTTAGTATAGTACTATGAATGGGACATAAGGAAGTACATCAACTGGTCTATATCTCACTATAAGTGGATCAAGATCATCAAGTAGATCGAAGGAGGAAATACTTATGGAGGTTCCAGTTTGATTTGGTGGACAAGGCCCATATCCCTAGAAACCCCCATATCAACCTCAATAGGTTTATTATGAGATGTCTCTCCATTTTCCAGAGTATAGAGGTATTAAATATGTATCATATCATATGCATAAGTGTGAACTACTATGGCACACTAAAGGAATTATAAGCTCGAGACAAAGGAGGCTAGTCATTTTGCTACTACAATACAAGGGTGTGCGCATAGTTAGTACAAAAAGTATGACCCACATCAGACTGGTGGATTACGATGCTTTGCATTTTGTGTTTCTAGTAGAGTTTCACATTTTGTAATTTGAGCAACAGAGCATCAATGCACTACAGGATATTAATCAAAGATTAGATGAAAGTGTAAGGGAATATAATGCATGGATCAAGACTCTATTTTCTAAATTATCTTATAAAATTCATCCTAGTCAGCATGTACATTGGTTTGTTGGAGTATTATTTACTTTGTTTCAAAGAGCAATCTCTCATAAGACGTATGTGGATCTACATGAGGCTTTGGAAGCTACTCTATGCACTAAGGTTGTTGGAAGTGTTGACACTGGAGTAAGCCCATTCATAGAAGCACATATTGCAGCTACGAAAAATAGTTGGAAAATATTTTTTCCAACTCAACGCATGAGACACAAAGTGGAATGTGGAGCAAAAATTGTGAAGTGGAGGGACATACTAAAGATGATTGTCCACGCAGTCGATATGTGCATTACTATTAGATTGTGGCATCATGTCACCGAATCATGATGTTTGAGATTTCCCATTGTTCCAACGTGTGCTTATAAAGAAGGTTTCCATGTATTATAAGATTTGTAAGTCCCACACTCATGACACTAACTAACTGTAAATTTATTGATCACATTCATGAAGCCATTAAGATAGGAGTATGCCATACTAGCATAGCTAGTGGATCAAAGGAACAAGAAGGTCATACTCATGAGGGGCACAACCATGGGGATAATAGGAATAGGCACTTCCATGGAGGATATAGAGGACGAGGTCACAAAGGTGGAAGAGGAGGATTTCTTAGAGGAACTTTTTATACTTCATATCCCCTTATCATTATCGGCATGAGTGCCCTCAAAATAATATTTTCTCATGGTATGGGAAGCAACACAAGTTAGAAGATTATCTAGAGTTGTATGAACACATGTGCAAGACTTAGAAGAAAGATAAGGGTGTCAGGATGATCAAGTTACAACGCATAACGCATAAATGTTGATCGATAGATGCCTAAG
Source organism: Taxus wallichiana var. yunnanensis (assembly GCA_018340775.1). NCBI lineage: Eukaryota > Viridiplantae > Streptophyta > Pinopsida > Cupressales > Taxaceae > Taxus > Taxus wallichiana. The sequence goes on along the minus strand of CM031234.1, from coordinate 905,992,071 downwards.
AAGACTGGTCTAGAACTACGGCCCATGTTGGTTATAAAGCACATTGACGTGGCATGTATGTGCAAACCTCAAGGCTAGTCCTCTCATTACATAGGAGGAAGTGATACATGTTAAGTATCCACATGCAAAAACTCGAAGGAAGTTTTCCAAGAGACGATGAGGCTTATTAGAGATCTACAAGGTGAAATACAATGCTTAAAGGAACATGCACGCACAAGAGACTAGGCAAAGAGTGTTGAAATTTCACATAAGGATGTGGATTACTTGAAAGAAGTCTATAAGATGTTGTGCCATGAGAACATCATCTCATTACTAGGGGAATGGCTTTGAGAGAAGGTGTTATGCATTGGAGTTGAGCGTGAGAGACAAATACTCCATGCAAATCTACTGCCCTCATGACCATGAAATTGACAAGGAGATTACATTAGATGTAATAATTTATGGTTGGTTGGTAATTAATATCTTAATATTTATATATACATACATACATATATATATATGTATATATATATATGTATGCATTGAGGAAATGTACTCACCCTTGAGGCGTGGAATCAAATGGGAAGGCCTATGTTACATCCATATTTGAATGTGTTGTATATGGAAAATAAAACTAAGGCAATGCCTATTGGGGTACTAAAGGATGCATTTATTATCATTCGGGAGCTAAGTTTACTTGGAGAATTTGAAATGTTAGTGCTTGCGAGAAGAAGATAATTTTCCAAAGATTACTTGGGCAGCCCTAGTGCTATGCAAACAATGTTTATTTTTACTTCAACAAAAGATACATCATTTTTTAGAACAAGGAGGAGTGTGTGATCATGCCCCTATTTGAAAATAAGGGGAGAATTATGTTGATCCTTTGAGTGAGGGAGATCTTAATCAAATTTATACAATAATAATGTGTGATCCAGAAAATCTTACACCATCTAAGGAGAGCATTCTTCGGTGGGAGGATGCCCAGTCTTTCGTGACACTACTAGTGTTGCTTGTGATAACTAGGATCATGGAATGTATGAGATGGTCAAGTAAAAGGTTAAAGGAAGAGTCACTAGAATGATTAGGCCACACATGGTGAGGCGGTTAGGATATAACTAAGTACCATGATATACTAGTGAAGGGAACCTGATGCATTTACATGTGCCATGGAGACTCAGTGGCAAAATGAAGGAGATAGAAGAAATGTGTTGGTCTATACATTATGTGGGATAGTAATGCATTGGTGTGCAACACATAGATATATCCTCCATGAGTGGTGAGAAGTGAGAATCTCTTTCTCCACCAGGTTTACTCGGAGTAATGTACCTACACAAAAATTTCATGGGAAGTCTCTTGTCTCACATCGCATCTAGGAGTGTGAGGGATCTTGGGTGTAGGGCAAGGTGGAATTACCTCCATCACTCTGGTGCATAAGTTCTACTCCACCTTATGTGGTTGCACATGTGCATGGTATGTTCATGTTGAGTTGAAGAGGGAAACAACTAATTAGAAAGAGATGACCTTAGGTATGATTCATACTTTTGATTATTTTTCTAGTAAACCTTCATCTAATGAAGCACTACAGATTATGAAGTGCCTTACATTGGGATATAGCATGAAGGCCAAAGAACTTATTGTTGAGCCCCAAATATTTGCTAAGTACAAGAAGGTGCATGGACGCGCAAGGTGAAAACATGCGGGACGGGGTTTTAGGAGGGTTTAGAAGAACCAATGGCACGAGCACATAAGGGAGAGAAAAGGATTTGGGATTTAGCCATATTTGGCATACCAAAGAACATGAGGAAATCATAACCCGGCTGCACATGAAGAGTGCATAAGGTGTCGACTAGCAACTTGGTGCTTGTGAAAGGAATATACCTTGCGATAGAAGATTCTAGAAGGTCATCATGGAAAAGGATGAAGAACTCACATCTGAAGAAACATGCTCCCATGGAGGATAGCTTGGACACATTGCAATAAATCTATAACTTCGAGAAGGCATGGCGGTGCTTTCTAAAGCTATATATACAAGCACCGGTAAAAGAAAAAGAGAGAGATGGATGCGAGTTAGAGAATGCAAAGAGGTGAAGCTATGTAGGAATACTGTGAGAGCTCCATGGGTTGGGTTTAGAGGATCTGTAGGAGTATGTTTTATCAAGGGTCTGAACATTTTTCTTTATACTATGAAGGGCCTAAGTCTAGTTCCGATGCATGACATTGGTCTGCACTATCATATGGATCTATGATTGCCTCAGTTAATGTAATGTGGTTATCAACATACTTAATATGAATAGATGTGTGGTTCCATTTTTACTTACATTTGTATGGATTGGTTTTATATATATTTCACATGAGTGGGTGTAAACCCCTATGTATTTCCCTTATGTTATGATTTAGATCTATATTCTGTAATGTTTTTCTTATCTAAATGAATACATTGGTCTAGAATCATTCTGATCTCTAAGATGAATGTATGTTTCATTTCCAATATTTTCATTTAATTTTATGTCATAACTAATGCATTCTCACACAACTCACATAAAGGAGGGCTCGCACCTGTGCATGCCTTGGGTGAGCACCCAGCGCCCACTAGGTGATAGGTCGATGCGCATGGGATTTCCTTGTTCTTTAAGAGGGCATAAAAATGACTACATATTGGTTCTATTGTCGGGACCTCTTTTTGAAGTTGTTGTGAGAAATGGCATGCATCTTTGTCTTTGTGATGTGTAATGATAGAGCACTGACTTTAGAAAGTGTTGAAACATGGTTCAAGAGCATGGAGGATGATTTTTCTCAAAGATTCAGCACTAGACCTGAGTTTAATGTGTGTGGATGGGTAGAAGAGAACCTATACCATGAGTTGTATGAGACATTCTTTTGTTGCTTCCCAGTAGAGCTATATGAATGTCTTTCAACATACGCATCTAGATCAAGCTGGTTTTATAGATCACGTGCATGGACACAAGATGACTATCAGAGGCCATGTAGGATGCAGATCTGACTTGGATGTGTGCTATTGATCACTGGTGGAAGGGAGTGTTGGCTAGTTACACTTTAGAATACACCATTTTGACGTATTCTTTCCCAGAAGTTGTTGAGTTTGAGTTTCTGAGGGAGCCTATAGGATCATTTTTTAGTGTTATTCCTCTGGCTATGAAGATCTTGGTCATTACTTTGAGTTTAGAAGTATTCCCCATGGCCGGCTAAGCTACTCTGAGCATTGGGAGAGGAAGCTAGGGTGGAGGAAGATGGCGGACATTACGGCTGAAAAGGAAAGGGAGGAGAGATGAATCAGGTATAGCGAATCTTCGAAAGGGAGGTGACTAGACAACACAAGGTTGCAAAGTGTGATGGATCTATGGAGGTAGACATTTTGAGAGGGTGTTAAAGTTCACATCAAGGACATGGAGCATGAGAATTTTGTGCTACCCCATCTTGGAAAGTGTGGAAGAGATGCCCCTTCAGCTTCTAATGAGAGTTTTTTGCATGGAGAAAGAAGAGTCATCAGTGCGCATTTGAACCCTTGGCAATTGGTTTTCCAAATCAAAGGAGTATTGATAACCTAGTTGGTATCAATGGGAGTGACCAATTGGTGCCCAGGAGATATAATTTTTGTTTGGAACATCCATGGTTGCACATACCATTCCGGTGTTTGGAGGAATTTTTGGGCAAAGTGAAAGTAAACAATGTTTAGGTAATGTGTATGGGAGTTAAGCGAGATACACTTCTAGCAGTGGAGAAATATCACGAGACCATTGGTGTGTAATTCGATGGGATGTTTGGGACACTAGGCGTGACCAATCGGGACCATTACCGGTTACAGGAGGATCTGGAGGTGGAACTAGTGGACCGAGGCACGGGACTGGTGGATCCAGGTGGATCTCAGTGGAGGGAATGATGAAGGGAACCAAGGATCTAGATCAAGAGGATAGGGGCCTCAGCCACCTCCTCAGTGTTCTTTGAAATGTCTTTACACTTTCCAGATTACCAAGGTATAGAGGATGCTACAAAACATGTGCACAAGTGTGAATTACTATGGTACACGAAGGGGATCACTACCACTGGAGCCAAAGGCAAGTCATTTTGCAACAACATTGTAATGACATGTGCATAGCTTTTAAAGAAAGTATGACCCCTATCAGAAGGTGGTAGAAAACACCACATTGAAGAATGCCTTCCTAGCAGAGTTCCATATACTATATTTTGAGGAGAATAGCATCGAGTGATTTGAAAGAGATCCAGGTAGGGAATGGCAGAGAGTGTGTTGGAGTATGATTCATAGTTTAAAACTCTCTTATCAAAACTGTCATATGACATTCACCTCTCATAGCATGCTCAATGGCTTTTTGGAGGGTTGATCACTCCATTTAGGAGGGCATTGTCCCATAAAACATTTATTGACCCACGTGAGGCTCTAGAGGATACCTTATGCGCTGAAGCAGTTAGGAGCATTGATACTGGTGTGATCCCTTTTCTGATGGCTCAAATCACTATCATGGCCAAACAGTTAGACAAGTTGTCTACAAACTCTACACATGATACTTGTAACGGTCTTTGGTGCATTGATTGTGAAGTGAAGGAGCGTGCGAGGATAGTTGCCCCGGAAGTCGTCAAGACGTGCCATAGCAGTAGTTTGTGAAATTTGTCACGGGGACCATAATGCGAGTAGATGTCCCTTGTTGTAGAGCACAATCTGGAAAAATGTGTCTTGCTACTACAAGATCTACACCTCTACAACCCATGATACTAAGGATTATAGGCTTATTGACCAAATCCATGAGGCCATTGATCATGGTGTGTGTCAAACCAGCCTTACTGTAGTTCTAAAGAATATGATTGTCATTATGAAGGACACATGGATGGAGGGTGCATGTGAGAGGTTACCACGGAGGATTTTGTGGTTTTAATATCCATGGAGGATTTTGTGGTTTCAATAACCACGGAGGAGGAAGAAGTGAGTTCCCATGAGGAACCTGCTATAATTGTGGATCTACAAAACATTACAGGTGCGAGTGTCCATATTTATTGTAGTGCTCATGGTGTGGGAAGAAGCATAAGTATGAGGAGTGCCCTAAGTTGTTTGAGCACATGAGTAGTACCACTAGAAGGATAAGGGCACTGGGATGGTGAGTATAAATAAGGCTAACACATAGTGGATTCCTAGAGTGGCATGTGAGTCAAGGTTAGAACATGTTCTGGTGACAACATGAGTAGAGGATGCACATGCCAAGTAATTACCAAGGTAAAAGACTCTAGTCTTAAGAGAAGAAGTGGTGCACGGGAAGTATCCAAACCCTGCCCACTAGAAGGAAGTGTATCAAGAGACAATGGATGTCATTCAAAGTTTGCAGGAGAAATCTAGTCTTTAAAGGAGTAGTCCAGGACATCAGGAGCAAAGGAGAAATGTTGAGGCTCCGTAGAAGGACCTGGATAAGGTCAAGGAAGTGTGAAAAATGTTAAGGGAAGAGAATATTGTTCCCTTGCTAGGGAGAAAATGGCTAAGAGAGAATATTTCACGCGTGGGAGTGGAGCGCAAAGGTAGGTGTTACATGCAAACCTCCCTCCCCATATCCTTGACTATGACAAAGAGATCACTCTGAATGTAGTTATGGATGGTTAGCTTCTAAGAAACATATTGATTGACATAAGAGCGAAGTTAATGTTCTTACATTGGATTCCAAACATCAAATGGAAAGGCTCACATTACAACCATCTTCAAATTTTTAGTATATGGAAAACAAAACTAATCCAATGCCCATTGGAGTATTAAAGAATGCAATGATCACCATTCGGGGGCTAAGTTTCTTTGGAGAATTCAAATTCTTGGTGCTCATTGAAATGGAGACAATTTTCCAAAGCATTGCTTGGGTGCCTATGGTGCTATAAGAACAACACTGACATGAGGTTCAATAAAGTATATATCAGTTTTGAGAATAAGGAAGAATGGGTCATCATCCCCTTGATGGATGGGAAGTCAGTGCCTTATAGTGAACCTTTGGGAGAAGAGATCCTTGATAGAACTTATGTGCGCTCCATCGAGACCACATGAGATAATTCACACTACGAAGGAGTTATCCAATTTGAGGATACCCATCGTGAGTGATACCATAAGCATGTCATGTGACAATTGGGTAGATGGGGCCTATGAGTTAATTGGGTGATAGTCGAGGGGGTTTGTAACAAAAGTTACCAAGGTGCACTCACTCAAGTGCCTAGGAGGAAAGAAGTTACCAAGTTACTCTGAGGGCATACCCTAAAATTTTCTTATGGGACATGGAAGCTCAGTGGAAAAATGGACGAAAGAAGAGGGATTCTCGAGTTATAACCTACTTGTGACTATAGTGTGCTTGGTGGGCTACACATCAAGAGAACCTCCTAGAGTGGCGTAAGGTAAGAATTGTGTTTTCCATAAGGTTTTCTAGGAGCAACATGCCCACAATCATTCAGGACTACTATGGTAAAGAGATCGCTTCATTTCACATCCAAGCATGTGAGAAGGCTAGGATAGGAGGTGCAAAAGCCTTACCACCATCATTATCGGTGCATAAGTTATATTCCACACTATAAGGTTGTGCGCGTGTATGGTATATTCACTCGAAACATGTCGCTAGATAGGAAATTGGTAGGAGCTGACAACTAATCTCATCCAAGCTTTTGAATATCGAGCACAAAGCCATTAGTGGATAAGGCATTGCAAGTGATCAAGTGCCTTACGATGGGGGATAGTGCCATGGCGGAAGATAGGCTACTAGATTTTCTAGGTGAGCCCAGTTTAGAGGCACACTTTGCTGAGGTCAAGTCAAAGGAGATGTAGTTTAAGTGAGCATGCATAGAAAAGTAAAAAGGAAAGATGGTTTATGTCATAGATGGAGAGGAAATGGAGAGTCTATATGTTAACCACTTTGTAGGTATGTGTGATGTTATAGATAACACTGATGAAAGGATGTGTGCTTACCATGAGCCCTTAAAAATGAATAAGGTTAACATTAGGTTAGAGGAAGAACCTAAGGAAGCAATCATTGGAGACTATTGGTCGAAAAGGAGGTCTCAAAGATCATTGATCTGTTACACAAATTCTAGGATTTATTCCCTCACAGGTATCATGAACTCAAAGGCATCCACCATTCCTTGGGGGAGATGAAGATAAAACTAAAGGAAGGTGCACACCTAATCCGAAAGAGGCCATACCGAATGAATCCAAATTTATGTGTACGGGTCAAGGAGGAGATAGACAAAATGATAGTGTCAAGTATCATTAAAGTTGTGGAAGAGTCAAAATGGATAAGCCCAATGGTCATCAACATCAAAAAGGATGGAAGGATCATGATTTGTGTTGACTACAGGGACCTAAATGCAGTATGTGTCATTGATCCCTTCCCTACCCCATTTATTGAAGAAATCTTATAGGGAGTTGAGTGGCGGGCGCAAGTCTACTCCTTCACGGATGGGTTCTCAGGGTACCACTAGGTGCAGATTACAAAGGAAGACCAGAGAAAGACAACTTTCACCACTGAATGGGGAATTTTTTCCTATACAGTCATGCCTTTTGGATTGAATAATGTGCCTATTGTGTTCTCGCGCATTGTAGTGCAAGCCTTTTAGGACTTCATCCATAAATTTCTTTAGGTCTATTTGGATGATTAGACTATGTATGGTCTATTCAAGGACCATTGTGATAACTTAAGACTAATGTTTGAAAGGTGTCAACAAGTTGAGGATATCCCTCAACATCAAGAAGTGTGTCTTTGCTACCCCATTTAGAACCTTATTGGGACATATCATATGCAAGGAGGGCTTACTAGTAGATCCCGCCAAGGTTGCAGTCATTGTGGGTTTAGGGGAACCTACTAGCCAAAGCGTCGTGCATGGATTCCTTAGGCATATAGGTTATTATAGGAAGTTCATCAAGGGATACACCAAGATTGCCATGCCCTTAGAGGAATTACTTAGACACAAGAGTGCCTTTCATTGGGGAGAGGCACAGCAGAGGGCATTCGACACTTTGAAGGATAGGCTTGTCATAGCACCCATTCTTTATTTCCTCATTTGGGATAAGCCTTTCCATGTTCATGTGGATGCCTCTAGCACAGTGTTGGAGTAGTACTAGCACAACCTGGTGAAGGGATTGTTGACCATCCCTTGTGTTTTACAAGTAGAAAGTTAACATCAGTAGAACAAAATTACACCACTACGAGCGCAAAGCACTATCCATGATCTATGCATTACACAAGTTCAAGCAATATCTACTGGCAACACCATTTTTATTCTACACACCACGTGACATTAAAATACTTGGTAAACAAGCCCGTTCTATAAGGGCACATATATCGATGGGTCCTGCTATTCCAAAAATTTGAGTTCACAATGGTTGTTAAGCCAGGAAAGAGTAATTCTAGACCCAATCACTTGTCTAGAATTGACTTAGGAGAGGATGCACAAAGCATTAAGGATACCATGCCGATCATGCACATTGTTTAGGTTGCATGCGTGCACCCTTAGAATTAAAATATGTTGTGGTGTTTCTCAAAATAGGTATGGTGCTAGAAGGGATGAAATCATTAGAGAGGAAGCAATTAGCCATACATGTTGCACCCTACATGCTAGTTAGTGGTGATTTGTACAAATTAGGACATGATGAAGTATTACACCGGTGCATGCAACAACATGAGTTCTGGATATTATATAGGAGGCACATGGAGGAAGTGCAGGTGGACACTATGCAAGGGACGCCACTACACGCAAGATATTACAAGTTGGGTTATGGTGGGAAACCCTATATCAAGATTGCAAAGAGTATTACAAGGCATGTGATCATTGTCAACACCTTGGAAAACCAGGGGTGAAGGGATGAAATGCCTTTGCACCCTATTCCAAGTACAGATCCATTTGAAAAGTGGGCCATATATTTTGTAGGCCCCATTTCACCAGCCACGTGTAGGATGGGATCACGCTATGTAATCACTTACACAGATTATTTGACAAGATGGGTAGAAGCAACACCTACCAAGGATTGTACAGTGGCTACAACAGCCAAGTTTCTATGGGAAAATATTATTACATGGTATGGATACTCGTTGAGCTTAACTAGTGATAGGGTACACATTTCCTAAATGAGACCGTCAGGATTCTGTTAGCAGAGTTCATGGTGGCTCATCATAAGAATACCCCTTACCATCCACAAGTAAATGGAACTAGCTAAAGCATTTAATAAAATATTGAGTCATACCCTGACCAAAATTTGTGACATTGGTAGACGAGATTGGGATGACAAATTATCAGTAGTTCTATGGGCATATAGGACAACCTACAAGAGGTTGAATAAAGCCACACCATTCCAATTGGTGTTTGGTGTAGAGGTTGTCTTACCCGTTGAATTTATGTTACCTTCTCTACGTATAGCGCATGCAGGAGGATTGGCCAACGAGCAAGTGCTGGAAGAAGGGATTTACAAATTAATGAAATTGGATGAGAGATGATCATTAACCAGGTGGAGTTAAAAGGATGAAAAGGCTAAACAAAAAACATGGCATGATCACCACATCAAAAATAATATTTTGAGATTGGGCAGATGGTATTGTTATATGATTCTAAGTTTATGCACCATCCCGAGAAAGTTGAAATTCCATTAGTTGGGGCCCTATATCATCTTGGACATCCTTAATTCAAGCGTGTGCCAATTGAGAGAACTGGATGGAATGAGATTTCTAGGCCATTTTAATGGGAGTAGGCTAAATCCCTACTATAAATAAGTCTTCTTGGTGTTTGTAATAAGTTAGTTTTACAATTTAGTATAGGTTTTCCTTTATGAAATTTCCTTTTCTATGTTTCCCTTTCTTGTTGTTTGTTCTATTGTTTTTTTTGTGCCTTGGGTGTTGGTAACCACATTACTTTTTGAAGTTTGTATATGCATAGAGGACCGTGCATCTGTTCTAGTGTGGAGTAAAGTGATGTGAAGTATAGGCCCATAATACAAGTTGAACTAGTAATAGAAGTTGTAGTGAATGGCTCGGTTGATGGATACAAAGCACGCAAGAATGAAGGAAGTGCATGAAAGAAGAGGTGGATGAAAAATGTTGGTGTCAGGATAAGACTTCAGAGAAACCATGTACAGAGGAGGAAGAAGTGCAGGAACAACACAAGGTAGGTGAGAGAAAAAATTAGGTGGACGAGAAGAAGTGCCTTCGGTGCTATTGACACACGCATAAGAGTCTTCTGTTAGGATGGATTGTTTGCGCTCCATAAGGTTATAGCATGGTTTGCACAAGATTGGGCGCATAAGTCCGGCTTGGTGGAAAAATCCACATTTAGTGTTAAGTATGGTGGTAGGTAAAATAGCATTTAATGTTGGAAAGAAGGAAAAATTATAAATAAGAATTCATGCACTTCATTATTTTACCTTGCATTTACGAAGTAAAAGATTTCTCACAAACTAGGGCTTCTAAAGGCAATCTATACTGAAGCTAAATTTAAGGAATCGAGAAGACGTGACTAGAGAAGATCTCAGTAAAATAGGGAAAGGAGTACATAGGCATGGAGGAATTTATTGAGAAGGAAGTTTTTAGAAGCGTCGTCTTGTAGAAGAACTATTCCGAGTTAGGGTTAGGTGGCTAGGGCACAATGTGATGAGAGTTTCTTCATAATATTGAGCATTCGGTTTAGATAGAGTGGTATAACAGAGCAAGGAGAGGACATTTGAATTGTTAACCTAACTAGAAGAATGACACCAAAGAAAGCAACCATCTCACCTAAAAAGTAGAAGGGAAAGGGCAAGGGGAAGCAAACGGCTGCCATCGCAAGCACAAATGAAGAGTGGTACGTGGAGATGCAATACCCAGATGGGGTATTCTTTGGGAAAAGAATGGGAATCTCATTTGTGGAAGATGACTATGAGTGACTATAATCACCACACCAGCATGACAGAAAAATAAATGGCTTTGGATTTGGTTCACCCAAAAACAAGAGGACACTAGAGGGCATGCCCATATACAACAATGAATTAAAGGTTAAATTAGAGAAGGCATGGCTACTATAACTTTATGGATTACCCTACTTCAAAAACACGAGCACCTCTATCAATGGATAATGGCACGTGTTCATGAAGACCATTTTTATTTCACGGGGCACAATATGTGCATAACTCCCCAGTTAATTTCCAAGTTCACAGGCCTTATCTATGAGGGGATAGCATTGATGATGACCTAAGTGACAAGGAGGCCATCAAGGAAACAGTAGCCATGTATGACTATAAGAAAGGATCATGATACTTTGACATTGTAGAGATCCCAGACCTCGTGATGAGGATGGCCACATGCTTGTAACCAAGCTCAATGACCAAGAGAGATGGACTCAAGTGAACAAGGCATGGTTGAACGTATGCCGAAAAATATCTGAGGGGACCATCTACAACTTGTCCACTTTCATCGCGGATGAAATCATCAGCAGTGCACAAGAAGGTGAGAAGATATTATTTGGCAATGTCCTCCTCACAATTTTTTTCTCAGAGATCGAGTGCCCGATGGGCTAAAAAGGTTTGTTTGGGAGTACCTAGAAGAGGATCCCTCACCCGCGAAGTGGTTCACGAAATATACTTATGAGACCATGACAACCACTCACAAGGTGCGCTTAGAAAAGTGGTACAAGCACATGAGGGATGCATTCGGGGTAGAATGGAGGATTTCGAGTAGTTACCCATGCTCGTGAAAGGAGAGGAAAAATTTGTAGTATATTAACACTTCTACATTGGAAGATTTAGGTTGACAGATGAAAACATGGGTCCATGGTGCAAACTACCCTTCTCCTTCACCACGTAGTACTTCCAAGTGGGGGTAAACAGGTTCAAAGAGGCCAAGAGACTAAGGTTCAACCTTAGTGAGGTGGATCAAGACCATAGAGAGTTGCACAGAAAGTTAGTTTACCCCAAGAAGCACGCATATGTGGAGAGATATGTCTCCCACGAGATATAGATGATGAAACTAGTAACATTGCCAATCATTGGAAGGGCTGCAACAAGGATATACCTTCACATAAGGCAAAAATTTGAAAAGGGTGCATACTTGGAAAATGATGTATCCATCCTGAGGACCCCACAGAAGAAAGAATCTCACGCTAAAGAAGAGGGAAAGAGAAGAGGTGCAGAAAGCACCAAGTGTTCAAGATACACAAGTGGTAAGCACACCGAAGACAAGTGCTAAAGCCTAGTACTTACACATGGAGAAAGAAGTCCCTGGTGAAAGCAAAGACTCTAGAAGAAGAAGCGTTGGAGCACGAAGAACCCATCACTCGGAGAGGTCACTAGAGGAGGAGGAGAAGGAAGCAGAATCTCTTGTCAGGAAGAAGTAGAAGGTGACAGAAAGAAGATGACTCGGAGGGTACAGAGAGCTTGGAGGCCTATAGAGGTGAAAGAGATGATGATGATGATGATGATGATGATGAACTTGAGGCAGATCAAGGCCCTCCCGTATTCAAAGTACATGAATCAAAGGAGGAAGGAGAGGAAGAAAAAATGAGTACATCTTTGTCAAGAGGAAGAATGAAAAGGAAGAGGAGGATACTTAGGACAAAGGGGTAAGTAAGGAAGTTACAAAAGAACAAAGGACCCCAAGCCTCATAAAGGAACATGTAGATGAGGCCATAGAGAGAGAGGTAGAAAATATCATCGAAGACCTAGTAGAGAAAGAGATGGAACGCAACACGGACCTAGTGATGAAGGAAGTAGAGGAGGAAAGCATAGAAAAGGAATATGGCAGCATGGGGATCCTAGTTTGGTTGTGAGCTTTCCTAAGGTCGTGTGCACAGGAGAAAGAGCACAGAGGCATCACAAGTTCATAGGATGGGCTATATTGATGATCCAAACAAGGTGTTGTGTGCACGCTTTCAAAGCACCATACCAACAGAGAAACTCTTGGCTATGACATCATTTGATGAGGAAGGTGCATACCCTCGACGAGGAAAATGATTTCTTGGGAATTTGAGTCCCACATCAACGAACCAGAATTCAAAGTAAGCCAAGGGGAAATAATGAAGGTACCAGATTCAAAAGGAGATAACCCCTTGGTAAACACTTAGTGGCTATCAGATGAGCAAATCTACAATGCGTTGAACAAGGTTTTAGTTGAAGTAGAATCCAGACTCTTGGGAAGAATGATAGGGTGAAGTTCCTAGAGGTAGAACTAGAGAAGAAGGAAGAAGAGCTTGAGGGAAGAACTAAGGACTTAAAGCGAGAGGAGCTAATCAGTGCATAGCTAAGGCATGAGTTGAAAGAAGAGAAGGCAAGGGTGCGTGAGGTTTACAAGAAAGTAGAGATGATCACAGATGCCATTTTCTTGAAGCATCCAGATCTAACGCCACCAACGACAGAAGTATGGATCCACCTTGGAGTGTCTAGAGGACTTGACCCACATCCTCACAATGGAAAGGTGACCACTAGCCTTGGAGTCTGCAGAGGAGGCATCGGTACGCAAAGAGAAGGAGGACAAGATGAAGGTTATGGAAATTTTTTCCCAGTATAAGAAATTCCTCGCAGATGTGAAAGTTTGCCCAAGTCACTAAGGCCACTTATGATAACTAAACTGATAGAGATAGAGTAGTGAGCATTCTGGTTTTCACCCATGAAGCGGAGCTCAAGGAGTCCTAGGAGAAGAATAAGGGGAATAGAGCAAAATATGATAGAATTCTAGCCGATGTTGAGAAGAAATTAGAAGCTATTGAAACCTTGCAGGGCTCAATCAAGAACCAGGCTAAAGGAGTTGTATCCCCAGATCACTCAAAGGATGGATGTACTTGAGGATTTGGGAAAAAAAAATAGAGGGATCATGGAAACAATGAATACCCAAGGATAAGGGCTAAGATTTGAAGAGGTGAGCACCCTAGTCGGTGACCTTTTTCAACAGGCACAGAGTGAGGTTGATACCTAGAATAAGTTAGAGGTAGACTTGATGAAATATTTCCCTCTCCTCTTATAGAAGTAATCATAGTTTCCCCATTCTTTCATTCTTCCCCAAATTCTTCATTCCTTTATTCTTTCTCTAAACTATTCAAGGATAGTCATTCTTTATTCATTGAAAAGGTGCTCCTGAGGATGGAGAATAGGCGTAGTGTGGGGTGATGTTGAGCCCCTAAAATATTGGCTAATTATAAGAAGGTGCATGGGCATGCAAGGCCTATTTAAAGAAGGGCGTGTAAGGCAAAAGTGCATAGGACAGGGTTTTATGAGGGTTTAGAAGAACCGGTGGCGTGTGCGCATGAGGCGGAGAAAAGGATTTGGGACTTAGCCATATTTGTCATATCGGGTAGAACATGAGGAAAGCATGACCTAACTGCGCATGCGGAGTGGATAAGGTGCCACTGAAACTTGGTGCCCACAAAAGGAATATACCTTGTGATAGAAGATTCTAGAAGGTCATCATAGTAAAGGATGGAGAGCTCACATCTGAAGAAGCATGCTCCCATGGAGGACCACTTAGACACATGGCAATCAATATACAACTTTAGAAATGCATGGTGGTGCTTGCTAAAGCTATATATACAAACGCTCGGTAGAAGAAAAAGAGAGAGACAAATGAAGAGTTAGAAAATGCAAAGAGGTGAAGCTATGTAGGAATACTGTGAGAGCTCCATGAGTTGAGTTTAGAGGATCTACAAGATTATGTTGTATCAAGGGGATGGGTCCAACATTTTTCTTATATTATGAAGGGCCTAAGTCTAGTTACGATACATGACATTGGTTTGCACTATCATATGGATCTTTGATTACCTCGGTTAATGTAATGTGGTTATCAACATACTTAATATGAATATATGTGTGGTTCCATTTTTACTTACATTTATATGGATCGGTTTTATATATATTTCACATGAGTGGGTGTAAACCCCTATGTATTTCCCTTATGTTATGATTCAGATCTATATTCTGTAATAAAATTCTTATCTGAATGAATACATTGGTCTAGAAGCCATTCTGAGCTCTAAGATGAATGTATGTTTCATTTCCAGTCTTTTCATTTAAGTTTCTATCATAACTAATGCATCCTCAAACAAATCATATAAAGGAGGGGCTCGGCACCCGTGCATGCTTTGGTGAGTGCCAAGCACCCGCTTTGGTGATAGGTCGCGCATGCATGGGATTTCCTTGTTCTTTGAGAGGGCATAAAAATGACTACACTTATGTTGGATTTGTTTGGGAACCTGATCTTGAGGCGTGTTTTGACCTTAAAGAAATAGATGAAGAAACGGTTCATGCACGGAAGGAAAAAGATAAGGTAAAACTAGTGTACAAGACAGATGATGAGGAAGTGGATAACCTATATGTTGATCACACTTAAGGTACGTATGAAGTGATGAACACTATGGATGATAAGGCACACACATATAACACTCCCATAAAGACAAAGAAAGTTAACATTGGTACCAAGGCGGAACCAAAGGATTCCATTATTGAGGATTACTTGGTCGGAGTAATAAGTGGCTAAGATTATTGAAATTTTGTGTGACTTTAAGGACTTATATCCATGGGGCTATCATGAGTTAAACAGTACACCCTTCTTTAGGTAAGATGAAGATCAAAGTGAAAGAAGGCATGTGCTTAGTTAGAAAGAGGCCTTACAGGATGAATCCTAATCTACATGTGAAGGCAAAGGAATAAATTGATAAGATTCTCAAGTCCTGGAATAATTGATCCTATTGAATAATGAGTGGGTTAGCCCCATGCTAATAAGCATTAATAAGGATGTAATTATAAGTATTTTTGTAGACTACAGAGAGATCAATGCTTCATGTGTTATTTATTCTTTTCCCACCCCATTCATAGAGGAAATCCTTGAGGGATTTGCAGGGCATAAGATATATTCTTTTACAGATGTATTTTTAGGTTATCACCAGTGTGCATCACTAAGAAAGATCAATAAAAGAAAACTTTCACCACTTAGTGGGAAATTTTTTCATATACAACCATTCCCTTTAGACTTAATAATGTGCCAACAATGTTCTCGCACATTATTTTACTGAGCCTCTCAAGACTTTATTCATAAATTATTGTAGTTATATCTGGATGATTGGATAGTGTATGGTTTAATAATAGATCATTGTGACAATTTGAGACTCGTGTTTGAGAGGTGTAGAAATTAATCATCTCTCTCAACATTAAGAAGTGTATCTTTGCAACACCTTTTAGCATTTTACTTGGACACATAATTTGCAAGGAAGAATTATTGGTTGACCTAGCCAAGATAGTTATGATCTTGGTTTTGGAAGAGCCTAACAATCAGAGTGAGGTGCGTGGATTCTTGGGACATATAGGATACTACAAGAAATTCATCAAAGGTTATTCAAATATTTTCGTGCCCTTGGAAGAATTATTGAAAGCTAAAGGGAAATTCTATTGGGGTGACACGTAGCGGTAGGAGTTTGAAACACTTTGAAGGAAAGGCTAACTAATACACCTATGTTGCAATTCCCTTCATGGGATAAACCTTTTCATGTTCATGTTGATGCTTTTGGAATGGAAATTGGTATAGTGTTGGCACAACTAGGGAAGGAATTATGGATCATCCTATCTATTTTGCAAGCAAGAATTTGACACCTAAGGAGAAAAATTACACAACTACGAGCCCAAAGATTTTTCTATGATCTACACACTGCATAAGTTTAGACAATACTTGTAGGTGACCTCATTAATTTTCTATATGGATCATATAGCATTCAAGTATTTGGTAAACAATCCTATTTTACAAGGTTGCGTATGCGAGATGGATACTTCTATTTCAGGAGTTTGATTTCATAGTTTTTGTGAAGCCAGGAAAGAGAAATTTAGGGCATGATCATTTTCCAAAGGTTTAATTTTGGTGAGGATGAGCAGAACATTGAGGATACATGTCAAATGCACAAATTTTCAATTTTAACCGCACATCCACGAGAACTAGAGGATATTGCGGTATTTTTTTGAACTAGGTAAGTGCCTAAAAGAATGAAGACCTTAAAGAAGAAGCATCTTGTGATACGTGCAACACATTACCGGTTGATTGGTGGATATTTGTACAAGTTAGGACATGATGAATTTTTTCATCGGTGTGTTTTGGAGCATAAACGAAGGCTAGTATGGAAGAATATTATGGGGGATAGCAAGAGGTTATTACACTGGTGATGTTATAGTGCGCAAGATTCGATGGTTGTACTTTAGTGGGAAACTTTATACAAGGATACTAAATAATATGTTAAGGTGTGTGATCATTTTTAGCACCTTGGGAAGCCTAGAACTAGAAATGATATGGTGTTACATCCTATTACAAGTGCTTAAACTTTTGAGAAGTGGGATATTGAATTTGTAGGTCCTATTTCACCACCCATGCATAGGACTAACACATGTTATATTATTACTTGCATAGATTATCTAACACGGTGGGTAGAGGCATCACCTACAAAGATTGCACAACAACCATAATAACAAGATTCTTATGGGAGAATATCATTAAGGGTATAAAGCTTCTTGATGTTTGTAATAAGGAAGTATTACCACTTAGATTAGATTTCCCTTTTATGTGTTTCCTTTCAATCGTTGCTATGTTTTTAAATTTATTTCTTTCTTTTGTTTAAATAAGTGCACTTACATGTAGGAAATTGATTACTATCTATTGATTTCATGTGCGAGATGATCTTGCATGCTTTTAGTGTGGGGTGATCTAGGTGAAAATGCATGTAATAGAAACCCGGGGATGCTTGGAGCCAAGAAAAGTGGATAAATTTGTGTGAGTAAGGCTAGAGGAAGGGTGTACAAGTTGTAGGGTGATTGGTAAGAAATAAGGAAAAGGTGTCATAAGAAGGATGGTGATAATAAGGATGATGCTCAGAAGAAAAACCACATATGAAGAATGGACGCGTAGTGTAACGTGAGGTAGGCAGCAACATGGTGAAATACTTAAGTAAGAGGCATAGTGGGTTATGTACTTTGGCATAGGGAAGCGTGTGTAAGGAGGTATGTGGCCTATGAAGTAGTAAAGCACGTCGAAAGGTTATGACTATAGCACACGGTGGAAAATAGTGGAAAAGGCACAAGAAAAAGAAAGGAAAAAGATTTAAAGATATTGTATGGTGGTAGGTAGTGAGTATTCAATGCTGTAAAATTTTGAAAAACTATAAAAATCGTTGGGGTAAATTCATTTTTACCTTACCTTATGAATAACTTGTGTGTTTTCGAGAGAAATTATTGTGTGATATCTTACGAAATCGAGTGTAAATTCAGAAAAAAAAAAAAAATTGAACCAGTTTGAATTACGACATACATCCGAGTGAAATAACTAATTTGGAAGAATAATTGGAGTTTGGGGTGGTGTGAAAATTTACGTTTAGAGGAATTTAGGGCTCTGGTAAGGGTTTGTAAGATTAGGGCATGATTTGAAGGAAAGAGAAATTGGTGTGAAAAGCTCGGTGTGAAAATGACTGTAATAGGAAGTTTGGGATAGTTAAAACACAACAAGGGGGTAAGGTATAATTTTGAATTTACATGTTGGAATAGCACACAAGAAGGTGGAAACCACTTCACTTTGAATGGAAAAGGAAAGGAAAGAACAATAAAAATCATGTTGTGGAAGACTTGTAGGAAGAGTGGTATTCGGAGATACGGTACATTGATGGAGTGCTGATGGGGAAGGAATGGGTATCCCATATCTACAAAATGGTTGTAAGTGACTACAACCATTGCATAAACACCAATGTGTGTTAGATTGAAAGATAGTTTGTCCAAAATACTAGATAAAGGACTGGAGGGCAAGCCCATTTATGATGATGAGGGAGAAAAATTTACAAAATGCAGGGTTGATCCAATTGTATGAGCTCTCATATTTTGGCAAGCCTGAGTGATTGTACCAATGGTTAATGTTGCATGTTCATGAAGACTTTTTTACTTTGCTAGAAAGAGGATGTGCCTAACGATGGCACTGATTTACAATTTTACTAGACTTTGAAGCACATGTGTAAAACTCCCCTTAGACTTGGATGATGTTGATGAAGTAAAGAATACTGCCAAGGATTTTAACTATCAACAAAGGGAGTCATGCAATGGTCATTCCAAAAATAGAGGACCTCATTATCATAATAGCAGCACACCTACTTACTAAGTTGAATGGACAAGAGCAATGGGGGAAAGTGAACAAACGATGGTTGTACATTGCCAAAAAAATATTACGCAGGAACAATATACAACCTCACTCACGGATTTATAGTTGAAGAGATTATTGAAGAGGCTTACAAAGGTGACAAAATCACTTTTGGGAATATTTTACTACTTATAGTATTTTTTGAGATTGGGGTGCCAGATGGACCCAATGATAAGATATGGGAGTACCTGAGGAATGTAAATCCCTACATAAAGGTTTGTCAATTACAATCTGTGAAAATATAACCCCTACATACAAGGTTTAGGGAGATAGGTGGTACAAAAGGATGTGTGACGCATTTGGGGTGGAATGGCACATTCCCAGTTAATTACCTATACAACTGGAGGGAAAGACAGAATTTTTGTGTATCAACACTTTTACATTGGCCTTTTTGAGTTGAAGGATGGAATGAAGAGCCCTTGGTGTAAGATACCATTTTCTTTCATAGCCAAGTATTTCCAAACTACTATGAATAGGTTCACATAAGTGTGTAAAATAATGATTGACGTGGACAAGGTGGACTATGAGAACCATACTTTGCATAAGATGATTGTCTACCTAAAGAAGAGAACATATGAATAAATAATGATATCAAATGATGTCAACATGAAAAATTCAAGACTTTGCCAATTCCAGTGTGGTGGCTACAAAAATTATATATATATCAAAATCCAAGTGTGGTTATTGGAGCGTACATGGAGGATGATTTGACGATGAACCCCTAACATAGAGCGTAACTATGATGAAGACCCCTACATGTAAGGAATCGGAACCACGTGCAATTTCAAAGAGGCAGCCCTTAAGGAAGAAGTCCCCATTAAAAGAAAAACAAAAGATATTGTCTAGTGAAGACACAAAGAATATTCAAGGGGAACAAAGGGATGAAGAGGAAGTTGTGCAATGTAGCCCTCAGTACATGATGTTGAGGAGTTTGATGTAGAGGATCATAGTGCACACCATAAAGATATCTAAGTGATGGAGGTAGAGATGGTAGGATTTGATGCTTCCATCACCCACATTTGGAGGAAAACCAGGGGCCTACTAAGGATCTTAGGGTGGAGCATCTTGTTGAAATTGAAGTTGAGTGCCGAGATCGAGCACAAAGTCGAGCACATATTAGAGTGCCTAGTAGAATAGGAATTCAAACATGTTGGAGAAAGGATTGAAGAAAAGACAAAAATTGGACCGGACAATACTCTTGTGCTAATTTTTCCAAAGCGTGCCCATGGGAAGAATAGAAAACTAAGGCATACATTCCAGGGAAAAATGATGTAGTACAATGACAATCCAAACAATATGTTGTGCATAAGATACTAAATCATGATAACCACAAAGGATTTTTTCTATTGGTCATTTTTCAAGAGAGAGGAATCTTTGTCACACACCTAGAAGATGCTCTCTTGTGCATTCCAAACACATGTGGAGGATCTAGAGTTCAAAGTTAGCAAGCAATCACTAAAAGAGACACGAATGAAGTCCACACTAGGGAGACATACCTGATATTTGACTCCCAAATGTTAACATATGAGTAAATGTGTAATGTGCTCAATAAACTATTGGTGAATTTGAGTAAGAATTTTTATAAGGACTTGCGAGAATTAGGAATCCGCGTAAAGAGATTGAGGAGAAAGATATGGAGATTAGAGAGCGAGATAAGGAGATTAAGGAGAAAGATAAGATCATTACGCAGCTGAAGTAGGAGGTGCAAGAAGAAAAGGGGTGAATGTGTTCCACGTACAAAAATTCAAAATGCATTACAAAAGGCAATTACACTTGCGTGCTTGGAGTGGTAGGCCAAATTCATTCAAAGTATGAGACAACCCTACATTTCTTGGAGGATTTAGTTCACATGATTACAAATGATAAAGAGGTTCTTTCCCTGAGTCCACAAAATATGTGTTGTACGGAAAAAACAACATGATATGGATCATATTGAAGCTAACCTTACGCGATGATGATGCATTGTATGCTTTGAAATTAATGCGGTTGTGTAAGTTACAAAGGTAGTATATGAAAATTGTGAATATTTTGATCTTGTTATGGGGTTGCTTATAATCGGGGATGAATTAGAGTTGAAAGAGTTCTAGGCCAAGCATAAGATTAATAGGTCGAACGAGAACAGATCTTGGCAAAGGTGGAGCGAAAAGGGAGGTGATTAATTTCTTGAAAACCTCACTCACGGAGAGGCTGAAAGAACTTTTTCCTTAGATCACATGCGAATAGATGCATTGAATGATGTAGATAAGTAGTTGAAAATAGTGATAGAGCAATTGAGGGGAAATATTGATGAATTAACTCTTTAAGAGGTCCCTACTTTTGTTGATAATGTATCGATACATGAAAGAAAAGAGTTGGAGGGGTGGAAGGAATTGGAGAAAATTTTGATTAAGGAGTTTCCAGTTGTCCCTCCCCCTAAGGAGGATTAATTCTTTGGATTACTTAGTGCAAGCTGATTATTTATTCTTCCATGTTTGGTATAGGTTCTACAATTATTTTACGAGACAGGTTTGATGTTGCTTGAGGATGCAGAAACATATCTAGTGTGGGGTAATGTTGAAAGGGGAAAAATGAATAAGTACCAAAGAAGACTAAAGTGGATGCACATGAGAGAAGGAGTGCACATGAAGGATAATCAGGGATTGCACATGGGACTGCACATTTTGACCAAATACTTAGCCATTTTCTAGAAGCGGTCTAAAAATAGGAAAAAAGCAGAAGTGTTGCTCAAATAGAAGATAAGGACATGAAGACTTAGCAGCCACGCAAGGTCTATTTTTGGAGAAGGAACTTGCAATTTGAACACATGCATGGAAGCTAATAATAGGATTAAGGAAAATTTTATCTTTAGGATAGTCTATTATTAATCTTGTTAGAAAAGCATGCATGTTGTCTATTTTGAGCATGCAATCTATTTTGAGAACATATAGGTAGTGAAGGGAAAGTCCCCACCCCTATGTGTGTGTGTGTGTGTGTGTGTGTGTGTGTGTGTGTGTGTGTGTTGTACTACATTATTGAGGGGGCCATGTGATGTAATAAGTTTATTCTCCTCTAATTTTTACACACATGACTCGTGATACTATTGTTATGTAATTAGCTCTATTATTTAATGCTTATGTTATGAATGGATCAATGTGGATGGATTCTTGTAATTGATGTATCTGAATATGGTGATCACATGGTACAATTTATCTTAGTGTTTATTTGATCTGTTATGTTTCCTTATGATGTCTGTAATTATTTGCATCTAAATGTATGATTTGATAATGATAATCATGAATATGCATGCTAACATCTTGACAAGATAGCACAAAAGAGGGGCATGGTATCTTCGCGTGCTTTAGATGAGTTTTCAGTTCTAATTGGATGAAGTTCCAATGTACCTAGGCAAGTGAGTATAGAAAACAATACTACAATAAAGTTATCTAATATTTACTCAATGTCGATACTATTGAATATGAGAATACACCTTGGCCCAAGCTAAGATTCTCAACATGAACAAACTCAAGTATGTTTCTCATCCTCATAACAACTCTACTCATAAGTTTCCATCCAAAACTAAATTTAAGCACAAAGCTATTAATGATAAATGCCCAACGTCTGTTAATGTTGTGTTGCAACCCCAAGCTACAATTACAATCATCTCAATGGTAATTCACTCATTTTCCCTGCTCATATAAGAAATTTCTTAAACAATTATTTGAGTGCAACCTTGTATCTCTCCCTCCACTATTTGAGGTCAATCCAAGTGCACCTCAATATAAGAAATATTATGTCACTACTCATTGTGACTAGTACCCGATGTCTTGGTCACTCTACTAATACCATATTTAAGCTACATAATGTTATCTAAGATTTACTCAATGATGATACTATTGAATCGAGAATACACCTTATCCTAAGCCTACTAATGACTATACAACACTAAAAATCTTTAGTAATCCACTTTTGCAACACGAAACTACTAAATCTAACCTAGAATTTCGTAATGTTTATCATGTTGTCCCACCACCCCATCTTATGATAACATATTTGGTGTAATGATTGTAATTATTTTCACTATGACCTATTTTACACTCATCACCTTTGATCATACCGGCGTGACACCTAAATTTATCTATAATACATTATACATCCCTTCTTCGATTGATTAACACCATATATGCATTGTTTTGGTTGATAATGCTACTCCCCATAATATGTGAACATGTTGATTTCTACGCTCTCTTGTGTATAGTAAGAGATATGTTATTGTTATTCCTAAGACATACATTGAACATTATCTTACCCCATCACAGTTAGACCTTCCACCTTTTCTCTCACATTTTTAGTCGACTCTTCTCTTATGTCATGTGATATGATACTAGATTATTCTTGGCTTCACACCTTCATAGCTATGCCCTTTATATTACAATAATGTGTTAATTTAATTTATAATAATAAATTAGTTATAATTAAGGATCTCATCCATCACTCCTCCATCATCATGGCTTGTCTTGACACATACAACCACTATATCTAATAAATCTACAACATATTCTACTACCATCTATTTTCATACACACATACATAAGTCTCCTTCTCGGTCATGTAAGACACACACTTCTCATCAAAAACATATTCCCTTTGGCCTATGACTCGATTATATCCCCAATCTACTACCTCCAATTGGTTTTCTCACCCTCACTTATCTTTGGCACATATAATGGATTCTACACCAATCATACACAAGCATACTTTATCTCTTTTTCCACTTGAGGGACTCACATACCCTCTACCTATTATTCATGGCATGCCCCTTCATGAGGACCTTATTGGATAACTCTTGTACTATCCCCCTTTCTTATACATGGTTATTTTAAAAACACTAAAAAAACATTCAAATAATCACATAGTACAATAAAATTCAAATACAAGAAAAAGTAAAAAATCAAGAAATGTTTAGGTTTTCTTGGCTAGCCTATTACGTTATGCATCATGTTAGTTACATTGATTTTATACATAACATTTCTATATTTTACTCACATGTTCATGAGGTATATTGAAATTGATGTAAGACACTCATAGATTGTCACATGATGATAAGAGCCAACTTAGTTCCTTACACTACTTTCTTAGGGGCATCCCTCCACACTTTACAAATGTTTTTGTTTCATTATATGGTACTTTACACCTTACATAACACGTTTATTTATTTACAAAGTCTTTATTGATATCTATTGGATTCATGAAACTAACACGTGTATTTTGTAGTGTTAGCTTATCATTCATATTTATATTGTTACTATTACTAATTATTATAGTTGTTTTTATACCATTATCACTACTTATTTATCCAGATTCATTCCTTGATTGTTTACTATGTAGATTCCTTTAACTATGTTATTATGCTTGTTTTCTTTATATGGCCTAAGGGTGTTGCTTGTCTTGTGACACCATGGGTGTCCCATTTTTGGCTATAAAACTACTTTGTGTGTATGCACTTACTTCTCCGATTGTGGCACACTATTCCTTCTACTACAATTGTCTTATCTTGTCATGGGTGTCCCATTTTTGTGGCTCCATGTCTATATTTGACTACGTTTTTGCATGATTTTCCTTCCTTGATTGCATATTGTGTTTCTATTATTATGTTATTTATATCTTAAAATGATGATTACATTACCATTTTTTCTATAGTTTATGGTATGATTACCATGTTGATTATACACTTGTTTTTGATGTATTCGGATCTAGTATCTTAACACTCACAACAAGAAAGTTAGATCATCAACTTCAACTATGTTCATCTCTTGAAAAAATAAACCTAGTTCACTTTTCTTGGAACATCAAAACTTGCAATTCTGACCTTTATGCTTAAATCATCTCATGCAATGTTACAAACATGTTTGTTACTCCTAATTCCACCTATCTCAGCTACCTAGGCCACTCGTTACACAAGATTTGGAAGACTTTTTCAACTTGGCCAATTTTTTGTTTCTAGGCTTCTTAAGAACACCATGCATGGAATGGACTGAGTCAAAAGAATACACTAGGTATTTTTTAAAAATCAAGGATATTTTAGAATAGCCTTTTTGGTAATTGAGGTGTGGGTAAAAGGGGCAAATGCAATTTCTAACATATATGTCTTTATTCCACTTTTGTCTCTCTAGGCTTGTGTCTCTCTACTAGTCTTGTCCCCTGATAAAGTCCATCATAACTTCTGATATAATTGTTTAATCATCAAGACAATGATCTTTTAAAATACCCTTTAAAGCGAGTTACCTTGAGTGCAAACTTTCAAGGGTGAATTATTTGCTAATTTTTCTCAAAAATCCTTAAGACATGGTTCGACTAGCTTTCTCGGTTTGTTACATGTATCACAATGCCACTATCATAAATTCCAAGCATATGTACAATTAAAAGGTATAAAAACATGAAAATATTTCTTCTAATCCTCTCAAGATAATTTCTTTCCAATTTTAAGGATGGAGGTTGTATATTTAACTAAAAGACAAATTAAACTACCAAAACCTAGTAAGGTTTATCCAAAGAAGATCGAAACCTGCTATTTCCTTTTTAAACACAAATTTACTTGCCTTCAAGAATGAAGATTATTATAATAGGATTGAGGGAACCTCCAAAAACTTTAAATCTTGTCAATGAGTGTTGGTCTTTCTGTACCACGTACTTATTCCTCAAAAATGCTTTGTTCTAACATAGAAGATTAAGGTTTGGTTATGATTAGAATCTTGTTCAAAAAATTGATTTATCATCTTAGCACATGCTCAAGGGGCCTTCCACAATCCTTTAAACATGTTATAATTTCTTGATCATACCCTTAAATCCACATATGTTTCTAATATTTGGCTTTATCCACTTCAAGATCAGTATTGTACTTGCTCATAACTTTATTTCCAGTTCTAGGGTTTTAGCAATTCTTAACTTTCCAATAACAACAATTTCTCATTCAAATTGATGTAAACAAACTCATGTAATTATCCTCTCACTATATTTACTTATCTGATAAAATTGCATGTATGCAACCTCTTCCATGATTATATTATATAGTCTTAAGATCATGAATATTCATACACAATAGTACTCTTCATGCCTTTTGGAGCTCCAAAACCTCATGCTTGATTGATCAATGGTTAAATTAGTTACAAAATGGTGACTTATACCTCCACAGTTTGAATGGTTTTCCCATAGCTAATTTTCTAGGTCATATGACCAAGATTACATGGAGATTGCATACAAGCAAAAGGGCTTAAATGGTTATTTTGAATTATATGACCAACCTTGCATCTTAGAGAGATCTCAAAGCCTCATAATGACCCAAATGACCTATTTACATACTATAATTTCTAACCAAACCCCTACACCTAATGAAAAATCCAAAATTGGCTCAAGAGATTTTCAAATTTTTGAATAGACTAAAATGGAGGGAAACTCCGTAATTCAAATTTTTGAATCTCCAAATCTTGAAGGACACCAAAAATGACTCAAGGACAACATTAGGAACCTAAGAAGAGAAAACTTTGCTTACTATAAGTCTAAACTATCCATGGTGATGACGCCCCTACATTAGTTTTATTATGGAATAGGATATGACAACTACTATTCACCATTATTACTAGTTAATTTACATGGGTATTATTATTTGTGGCATGTTTCTTATCTTTTGCATCATGGTTGTCATCATGTGTAACCCCTTTTATAGGTACATATTCTCAATGTTAAACCCCAATTAAGTCCTCCACATCCTTTTATAGATTATTAGACATACAATATATGGGTACACATCTATTCTTTTGATTCACATGCTTAAAATTTTTATCACATGCACCTCGTGAGCGGTGAAAAAAATACAAGCAAAACAAAAGCTAAGAAATGTAAACACAACAACTTGATTACATTATTTTGTGTAAACCTTGATGATAAGATTTCTAAAGTATTTAGACTTGTAGGAATATTTGAATGGTTGGATTGTGGGAGCTCTTAAAATAATCTCCAAATGAAGAAGTAGCCATGCTATGAGAAAAAATTAGACACAAGGAAGGTTAATATGCAGATCTCAAATAGTAAATTGGTAGAGTTTTTCTGCAAATATTCCAGAATTTTCAAGAGAGATTTTGTGAAGGGTATGGCATGTTTTTATAGAGGCTAAGTTGTGGTTGAAGTTGGTAATGAGTTTTGAATGCAGATTCTAAAAATAGCAATTGAGTAAGTTGTAACATTTCAAATGAATTCATTATCCATAAGCAAAATTAATGAATTTTTGTTGGCGAAGAAGTTTTCATCGAGAAGGTGGTTATACGTGTAATGTTTTTCCCCACCTTTGTAGTATTCTATAAGTGAATTGGACCGGAGTGACTAGGATAGTGAAGTGGAGTCCGGGGGAGGATGAATAGGAAAATAAATTTATTTTCCAATTTTTAATAACTATTTTAATTAGCTATGAAGTGTGAGAAGATAATTAACTATTTAATTAAATAAATGTTTAATTAAATTTAGCTAGAAGGTCTAGATGTATAGTAGAATTAATTTACTTAATTCTAAAGGAATGGAATTAATATAATTAACTTCAAAGGGATGTAAATAGGATATGGATAATCTAAGAATAGGCTAGAAATAGGCATGTATTTTTAGGATATCTACAACCTCAAAAGAGGGGCATTTAATAGGGTATTTCTACAAATACAAATAAATTACATGGTATAGGAACAAATTTACAAAAGGATTGTATCCTTAGGAAAATTCAAAAATACTCAAATGTAGTAGAATTTAAACATGGTCAACCACTACGTAGGAATCGCACGGTATGTTTCCCCCACTATCTTCTTAACTCTCTTGAGCGCTCCATTTTGGAGTTTCAAAAGCATGCTCATGTTGTTCCTTTGCACCAGGGACTCATCTTTTTGCTGCATAAACTGTGTCTTCTTTGTTCTCCCGGTATCCCTTCCTCCCCTGGCTCTGTTCCTCCTCTGCCCGGTGCCGCTGTCGCTAGCCCCTTCTCTCCACCTTCTGTCCCCACCACTGCTGTTGTCACCCCTCTGCCAGCCTTCTCGGCTCCATCTTCCATTCCCCCACCTCTACTCCCACCCCCTATGCTTCCACTTCGGCGGACACATTACTGGATCTTACTGAAGGTTGAAACTTGATACCCCTGTTGTGGGAAGGTTCCTCAAGAGATTGAAATTGCCCATAACCTCCTGCATATTAGTAGTGCTAGTTCTCAGGAAGCACATATTGAGAGCTCCACAAAAAGGCTGGAAGCCTTAGAAGCTGATATGAAGTTGTTGAAGGAAGAGGTTAAAAACTTGGCAAAGCAAAAAGGTAAGAGGAAGAAGGAGGAGGAGGTGGCTATGGATAATAGTCAGGTTGAAGATATATACAAGAAGTTGAACTCCTTAGACACCCATTTAGGGAAGGCCAAGACTCGCCATGATTATAATATGGCCATTTTTAATGCAATTGAAGAGTTTATTGAGCAACATGTCTGCAGCGTCTCCAATCTCAGCGGAGTTCGCAACCCTTTGGGGCACTGATAAGGAAAGCAAAAGGACCATTGAACAGCTGGATGTTACTGATTCTGCCCACATGACGACATTGGCTATGTTCACCTCTTGGCAGAATATCAAATCCAACATTGACAAAGCCGCCAAGAAGTAATTGTGGGTGCTTTTGCTGCACTTCTTTGTAATTATTACTATTTTTTGCTATCTTTTTGCTTTCTTTCTGTAGTGCTCGTGTTGTTTTTGTCTTGATGGGGTAGCTGCTCTTGGGCTACTTTGGTTTTCATTGTCCCATCTGGATTTTGATCCTTTTTGTTCTGGTTCTCATTCCTATTCTAGCTTCTAGGCCCTCTTTTGTTCTCAAGGGTATAGTCCCTTTCAAAAAACTATTTGCCAAAAATTTTAAAAAAACATGGTAAAAACTATACAAAATAGTCAAGACCATAGTATGGTCTTAACCTCTCCACATGTTCTGAACAGAGGCAATTCCACTAAAAATTCATTTTTACAAATTCTACTACATGTTTATAGGAGTTATACATGGGTACATATACATATTACATAGTTCATAGTAGGTTACATAGTGCGTGAGTGTTTCATTCCTCCCTCACAATGGTATTTCAAATATAGTTTCATAATGGGTTTAGGGAATGGGCCCCTATTTCCCCAAAAAAATTCTAAATAATCAATTCAAACACAATAACACCTCATGGAAGCATGGCATGAGTTAATGTTGGAGAAAATTGCCCTAGATCCGTTTGCTGATGGTATGGCACATGGGTTTCTTGAAATCATTAAAGCAATATTGTGAGCTTCGTAGAATAATATTTCCCCTTCTCTCACCAAATTTTCATGAAAGAAAAATGTTGAAGGAAAACTACAAGCTTCATAAAATGATCTTTCCTCCTCTCTCTTCACACTCTCAAATGGGGAAGACATAAAAGCATGGGTTCTTTTTAGTATAATCCTTCCTCATTTATTATCTCATATGGAACAACATTAGGGACTGATCACCCCAATCCTATGACATTTGTAAAGCACATTCCAACTCTCTAAGGCACGATAAAAATGGGAGCTCCTACCTCCATAAAACAAAAAAGTGTACTATTTCCATGTTTTGCATCTCTTTTGTGTATTTTTTGCAATGGTTCAAAGTTATAATGCACTTCTTATATCTTGAGTTAAATTTCAGCTTCTATCATAGATATTGACTATACTTTGTGTTGTAGGTTTCATAATGGATCATGCCAACACGAACACATCATGAAGTCAATTCAATTGAAGGCAAAGTGTATGTGCACACTCAAGTATGTTTTTCATTTAAGCATGCAATTTTCAATTACACACTTAAAGGGGGTCAAATGTAGACACTAAAATATGGTAACTTGTCCTTGTGTAATGCCAAGTTTGACCTTGTATCCTTGTCAAGAAAAATGCTCACATTAGAATCTAATCTCATCATCTCTTTATCCATTATATAAATTATTTATCTTTACATCATCCTCTATCAAAAATTCTAGAAATATTATTCAATCAAAGAGACATAAACATCTAATATTCATTGCACAACTTTTAGTTTAGGATTTTCTCTCTCTTATCCAAAACTATACAAAAGGGCCGAGGATGTGGGGTCCGGTCTTGGCCGACCTATACAATCCTACCCATTCTCAAACACCAACTCTAATTTTAATGCTAAATCATTATTTAGGTCATTTCATCTTCCTAGGGTCAACCTTATCATAATATATCACCTACAAAAGACTATATAAGCAAGTCATTATCACATTATAACTCACATAAAATTATTACAAGATCCTATTACAAACATCATTCAAAAATCACTCAAATGGTACGTAAATCTATTCGAATAAGTTACACATCATCTAGGTAAGTCTTTACTACAAATTTGAAGCACTCAACTAAGTTAAGGAGTCTAGCTTCACCCATCTACAAGCATGCAAAGATCATAGAACCATGTCCTAAGTAAGAGAAAAGTCATTTCAAACATTACACAAGGGTTTCAATCAACACAAGGGTTAGGTCACATAGATGAGTCACACCACATATCACTACTACCACATTGGGTACATTTTATATGACACGTTTAACTCATTATATTTGTGATAAGAGAAACAAGTGACCCTTATAGGGTTGATTAGTTTTACACATTTTCACAATAACCTAGGAGAACTATATGAGGCTTCATCTGCATCAAGGATATATAGTGTAGCTCTAGAATTGGTTCTTGAATTAGGATTTTGACCACCCGAAGTGGTCCAACCTCAAACACACACATGTTTTTCTCCTTTGGTTTTCTAATGCTATGTGTTATCCAAAATTCACCCCCCAAGGTAATTTTGATAACATTCATCGATTATTTAAGTCCTGGGCAATAGATTGATTAAAGCCTGAAATCATGTTTTTGTGGGCCCCCTCTGCTTCTTTCTAACTCTCCTATCCAAGAAGAAAAGAGAAAGTTCTAAAAAAGGGTGAAAAAGTTACAAAAACAAGCTTGGGGCAGAAAAAATCATGAAAATTGGCTAAGTCCTAGTCCAGCGATCCTTGGGGCGATTGGGACGTTAGGCGCGAACCGGCCGAAAAGCCCCGGGCGGTCCACACAAAGAATTGGGACATCCTCAGGCCATAGGTACGCGCGGATGTGAAAAGCCGATTCGGCCGAAAAAGGGAAAAAATGCCTAAGTCTTTTCGCACAGTGGGGACATCTGGGACAAAAGTACGCGAAGGACGCGGATCGGCCGGTTTGGCGCAAGTCAGTCCATTTCGGGCGAGCCGGAAGAATTTGTCCCAGACGGTCCGGGACAGTTGGGCCAAAAGTACGCAGAGGACGCGAACCATCCAGATCGACCAAAGCAGGAACTTTCGTGCAGGACACACAGGACAAAAGTATGCATGCACGGGCGAAAAGCTGAAAAGAGCCGAGAGCAAATGGAAATGTGCCACGTGTCTTCGCCTTAAAGAGGGACAGGGAAGCCCGAATCGGGCGGATTGGAGAAATTTGTCCCAGACGGTTTGGGACATCCGAGGCCAAAAATACGTGAGGGACACGAAGACCCAGAAAAGCCGCCAACGAATCAGAATGTGACGCGTGTCACAAGGGGAGGCGCAATAAAAATTTCAACTAAGTGTTTTTGGACCCAAAAGTTCAAAGGGCGAGGTTTGAAGCATTGGCCGAGCTAATAAAAGGAGGACGTGTGTCCTAAGGCGGGAAGTGTGAAGCTCGGGGAGGACTTGGAGAATTTGGCAAAAATTTTGGCCAAAAAACTAAAAGGTAAAAGATGCCCTGCACCCCTGTCAACCAACCAAAGCGTGCCACGTGTCCCAAGTGGCGGGGCACGAGGGAAAAATGGAAAATTTTCCAAAGAGTTAAAAAGGTCGAAATTTCAAAGGAAAGCCCACGGAAAGGTGGAGGAGAGAGAATGCGTGGCCAATCAGCGCCCGACACATGTCATCCAGGTGGCAGAGCGCGGAAAAAATTCAAAATCCGTTTTTTGCCTATTTTTGCCCTAAAATCTTCAGATCATCATAACTTTCGATCCAGAGCTCAGATTTTCACGTTCTTTATATCAATGGAAAGCTGGAAAAATTCTCTACATGATTCCAGGGTCAATCTTGAATTTTGGTTCAGTTTGGAGAGAGAAAATTGAGAAAACGTCTCTAGGCGTGATAATAGGTAGAAGTGACGTTTCAACAACCAAGCTTTAATACAACAGACGATCAGCCATTTTGCTAGGATTCGCCACTTCTGCCATAATGAGATGAGTTAAATGTAACCTAGAAGTGGTTGGGATAGATCTGGATTTCCTTTCTCTTCCCTCTCTCATTCTTCCTATAAATTGTAAGGAGGGGCTTCTTTCTGAAGGTCGAACATTCTTGTTTTGCTCCTCCCTTCTTCTCTTTATCAGGTGAATTTGTGGAGTTCGAACCTCCCATTTGAAACTGTAATGTGACTCTGCCTCTTGGCATTTTGTAGTGTATTGTATCAATCCTTGGAGCAAGTAATGCATGTCTGTGGATGATTCTCAACCCTCTCTATGTTCATTTGCATCCTCCTGGTCTTTCACTGCAAATTTTGTTATCTGTGCATGATCTTGCATCACATTTGAATGGTCTATGTTTATTGGCAAGATAGATGTTCTTCATTCCTCGGTGCATCACCTCTGTTAGCTTAGGTTTATTTTTATGCATCTTCTTACCTGTCTCCTTGGCAAAATTAGATCGGGTTTTGAGTAAAACCTCTGCATTTTTCATGTGCATCTGAACAGAGGAATAGGAATTAGCCTTCTCTGGAGAATCCTTTCTCATTTTTACAAGTCCCACACTTGGAGAAAGGATTCCATGTTGTGCAATCACACTGGATGCTAGAGTGATCAACCTAGAAATCTGATCGGCGTCAGGGGTCTTGTGATTTTGCATAAACACTATGATGAAGGGTTATTCATGTTGTTTTGGTTTCTACTTTGTTGTAGATCATCACAAGACATCTTGAGGTTGTTTAAAGAAGAGCAACACTCATTGATCACCATTTCCAAATAATTAAATCACCTAGAAATTTTTAGATCTCAATTATATTCGGTCCAAGAATGTACAACCCTGTCTTGGACCATAAAACATCTACCTAGATCATACAGAGCTTGTATAATCATGAACCTACAAATTTTACGGTTTCAAAATCTTATATGCAAAATGCAGAATCCCAAATTCTTCTATTTCACTATATGGCACATCTAGATCATTCCATAATCTTCTTGAATAAGATAAGTCTCTCTCTTCTCTTGTATTTTGAACAAGTTACTTATTATTTATCAATTTCTTAGTTCATTTCAAGTTGGAATGCATTATTTTGGTCATGTATAATTGATGTTAGAAGTTAATTATATCCTAATAGTCTACCTATTTTTAATCTTTACACCATAGAAATCTAATAAGGGTTTAAACACCTATGAGAATGAATATCCCTAGGTCATATATTAGAATGAGGAAGAAACCCCACATATCACATTCATTGAAATATATTTTAAATGTAAGTAAAGGGTCCAGGAAATGGATAGACCCCTAAAAATGCTATAATATATGCCACATGGCTCACTAATATTTGTGATACAAACACTAAATATTTGGACAAGAATAAAATCTTAATATCTTATTTTCTATTAAGAAAAATAGAGAGAATTTAGTGTAAGTCATAAGTTCTCAATCCATAAAAACAAAAACTATAAAGGGAAAACACTTATCAATAATAAATTTAAAATAGTGTGATATAAAAATATCAAGTCAAAACAATTATGATATCCATATAGGCATATGCACTAACACACACATACACAATAAAATACATGGGTGTGTTATTTTTTCTTATGTGTTGCACACCAAAAGAAGAATATATGGGTGTACTAAATTTTCATATGTTATGCACCCAATGGACATATCCATTATGTGGTTTCCTAGTTAATTAGCAATTTTTAATCGGACATTTTGATAACGAGATCAACTTTGTAAAATTTTAGTAGTTTTTAATCAATACATGTTTCAATCAAGTATAGAATTTTCTCTCTCAAATAATAACCTAAGGGTCATAAAATTAAGAACAAAAAAATTATGTTAAGAA
Organism: Taxus wallichiana var. yunnanensis; assembly: GCA_018340775.1. NCBI lineage: Eukaryota > Viridiplantae > Streptophyta > Pinopsida > Cupressales > Taxaceae > Taxus > Taxus wallichiana. The sequence goes on along the minus strand of CM031234.1, from coordinate 905,957,827 downwards.
TAAATTTTGACATATAGTATAAGGGTCACAAAAATTAATGACTTTAAATTACAAAATCAGTCCAATAACAATCCATAAAAATTATGAGTTCCCTTAACAAATTGCATTAAAAATTTATTTGTGTATTCATAAAAAAGTTTGCAAATTTTCAATCAAGTTCAAAAGTAATTTATATTATAAAACTAAAGTGACAAACAAGAGTAGTAGTTCAATTATAATTACATGTTTTCACAATCGGTAATTATAAAGTACACTTTTATTATGTTCATCTGCATTTTTAGCATGATTACAAACTCAAACATTTTCTTTAAACATTATAAACCCTTATCTTTTAAACCCCGGACCATCTTACAAAAATCCTAACTCAACCTCGGTCCCTACCCCAATAATTTCCTCTACCTAGGTTTTAAACATTATGGTTAGTAACCTAAAAAAATAAGATTATGGGCAACAAAGAGTGAGAAATCCTCATGTTGTGAAAAAATCTTAGCCCCAACTATCATGGCTCGAAACCATGACAAACAAAGAAAACCACTATCCTTGAACCAACACACATGTCGATGAGTATTCCAATCTTGACATCACCATATTTTGTAAAGAAAACATAGGTATAGATTTTGAAATTCAATGAAGACATTCCAATGAGATGAGTAGGGAAAATGTACTTCCCCATCGATCACATTTCCTCATGAGGGTTACCATAAAGAAAAGTAATTATATTTTATTTTTATTTGGAAAACTAATGTCTTTAAGGGTTCAACATCGAACACATACATTATATTTGGTGAGATTGAAATTGAGGATTAAACTTCTCGGTTGTGAACAAATTTTGTAAGGAAATTCAATTCTCTTAATATTAATAATTTAACCATGAACCCATAATTATATAGTTCTTCAAAATAAATAATATATAATGTACCTACATTTATGAAATTCATTTGGTAAAATCTAAAACAATCCCCAATAAAACATTCACAATTTAAAAAACACTAAAACAACGAACATGGAATATGGTATACATTATCAAAGAATAGCCAAAAGGGTATTTTATGGATGTTTTTGGACACAAAACATGGAAAACACCCTCACAAATGTTTGTAAATTCACAATATTCTATACTAACTCCTTCACACAATTTTGTAGACCGATGAATTAGATATCCTGGGATATATGAGGGGCACCCTTGCTTGGAAAAATGCTCTGGTTGGTACAAAATTGAAAATGCCAGAGCAATATTAATATTGAATCTTTAGCGTTGCTCAAAGATTTAGAAGACAAAACACGTGTAAACATATCCATCACCTCAAGAACTTAGATAAATATTATTTTAGATAAACATTAAAGATATTAACAAAAAATCAAAATAGGAGATAACATAAAGTGGTACATGTATGAGGAGAACATTATAAAGTGGAGATGTCATTCACAAGAAAACTAGAGAGCTTTAGATAGATCAAAGAGATGGTGTGGATGGGAATCCATTGGAAATAGTTTGGACACCTAAAGGTGAATGGTAGAGAAGCCTCAAGTCCTTATCCATGTCGTCCTCATTTTCCCCACCCTTGGAGGTAATGAAGCTCTCTACTCAAAATTACTCGGAAAATGTCAAATCTATGGGTTGTGCATAATCAACCATGTGTGGACCATGGCGATGGTGCCCACAGAAAAACACATTCCATTAACCACATTGGTGTATATGTGAAAAATTTCATGAACAACCGCATAAAATTTTTGATGAATGAATGTGTGACAAATTTTAATGCCAATAATTGTCATGTGCCTAGTATTTATAGCATGCACTACATATTAGTTATTGAATCAATCCATAGTAAACCGCTACAAATATCTTTCTTTAATGGTTGAAATAGTAAATCCAAAGGAATATCCTTTGGCTAATAATCAAATTATTATGACTATTATGGACTTGGTGTAACATGTTTCCAACTATAAACAACTCAAAAATGGTGCTAATGAAGCTACCAAGACTCGAATAGAGGAATTACAAATTTCATTATTTTGGTTGTTGATACTAAGCCTCTTGAGATCTTTGCATTTTCCACAATTGGCTGAAGATAAGAATGTGTCATATGTGTTTGTATTGTCAAAACAAGCATGCGGTGTCACTTGCCCTATTATTGCTTTCTTTATAACAACCAATGATGGAATAAACTAAAATAAAAATATATCAATTTAAGGATGTCATAGAAAAGATTCTTATCTAATGTAGCCATGTATTTTCTATTTTCTACAAAAATCACCCTTTGATCATTTGTATCCTCTTCAATAAAAAGTGGCGGTGCGGTTTTACTCCCACAACCAATGCACTTTATGCCACCCACCAAGTTGTCGACAACTTATATATAGTTCTAACTACCAATAACTTCCTCAATTTCCACGAAAACTCCATTGTAAGGCAATATAATGGGGAACATATTAAAAAAACATAAATATGTTTAAATAAACTGTCAAAAGATCACATTCATTTTTTTCTTCATCATGATTATAATAGGGGTGAATCCATTTATAGTTGATGGGTGGACATGGTCGGGTTAGTATCAAACCATCCTAGCTAAATTGTTATAAAACACCCACAATTATTCACCCAACTATTCCCAAACGTCGTTTCACGAATGAGAGAAGATTAATGGGGCTCAACCCTTACCAACATAACAGGAGGGAGAACTTTCTAATCTATCACTACTACGCCAAAGACAAAAACATCCCTTGAGGTATTCATCATAACATGACGAAGCCCTTTCTCCACCCTCACTTCACAATTCAATTGTTGATGTCACCATTTATATTGCTCAAAGAATACATATAGGATGAACCCCTTTTTCAAAGCACATGTAGTGGCTACTGAGAATTCCACCACCACCACCACCACCTTTCACCTCCTTGGTAGCCCCCACATAGATAACATAGGTAATGGAAAGTTTTCCCATTGTCATTGCCATCTTGTGCGCTTGTGGCCGTGTGACATGTCATCACCGGGGAAAGAACCTAGTCATTGTGCATGGGATGATAGTGGGGAAGATATATGTGCACTAAAATACTAATAGTTGTTTCAATTAAAATAAGTACATCAATTTTCACAACTAAAAATTGAATAAAAAGTAGTCAATTAAGTAGGTCACATTAAGTCACGTCAAACATTTAGCCAATCAAATGATAACACCTAAGTACACTCGGATTACATGACTCAATTCTCAAATATTAGTTTACCTTAAAATCTTTTGTATTTAAAATCACCTTATTTAAATACCTTAAAAAAGTACCCTGCACTAGAAAGGTCATTATCGTTACTTTTTATTTCTAATTAATATATATATACCCCTTAATTTAGGGTCAAGTGAGTCCTTTCCCTTACAACATGCTAGACATCGTCATTGCGAATACACTAAATTGTCATAAATTATTTTACCTTCCTCCTCAACTATCGATGTGTGTGTGCTTTAAGGGTTTATCTATTGACATGTGTCAAAAATTAAGCTCTCTTCATCCGGTAGAGGGAATTCCTATTGAATTAAAAACAAAATGGCTTAGAGTTTGGTCCCATGCTGGGGGCACTATTCTTATTTTCTTGCAAAGTGGGTCCCATGCTAATTTTTTCTAACTACTACTACTAATCCTAGAAAGACATCCATAAAAATATTTGTGCCTCGAAGGATGGGAAGACCATTTCTAGCCCTAGCAAGTAGTGGGGGAAGAAAAAATCATTCACCCACTCAGAAATTTTCTCCATATTTACTACCACTTGGCTTCTTATTCTAGTTTCCCTCCTTATTTTTCCCTCCAAAAATATATTCGAGATGCACATAAAGAAACATTATACACCATATTTACATGTAGTTTGAGTAGAAATTGACATATTTGAGCGGGGAGCTGATAAACTAGAGTAAGGATGTTGATAAATCGAGAGAAAGGAGCCGACAAATCAAAGAAGCAGATTGTTCCAAGTACCAGATTTAAAATTTGTTTTTATTACAATTTCTTTTATTCTTTTACTTATATAATATGATCGATAATAAAAATATAAAAAATATTTCAACCTCTATGACACCTGACCTAGATTTTCATGTCAATGACAATACAAATTACTAAGTCATAGCCATGAGGTCATTCTATATTAATATTGTTTGGTATATTACCACGACTTTTAATAAAATTTGGTGCTCAAAGCCTTAATTGACTACTGACCATGAGTCCGCCATTAACACGCATCGAAGTAGCATTTAATTTTTTTTTGCTTAATCAGAACTCTTCTCAATATTGTTTGCTATATTACTCTTCTCAATAGGGTACAAACATGTCTCAACAAAAGAAGTTTTCTAGGACAAATTTGTTCATGTTTTTAATATATTTTCCCTTTCTTTATTGCAGGTATAGATAGATATTATCATGGATAAATTTGTGCATCGTCTTATTCCTAAAAATATGGTTTTCATAGATATACTTCATTGCTTTCGGAGGATGACTTGCAATATGGAGATCTATTGTCCTTGAATAATGATAAATTTCATGAATTTGTTCCAAGTACCCAACTTCCAAGCACACAAGTAAACATTGAGGAAGATGTTGACATCAACTGTAAGATGAATTTTTTTGTTCAAGAATGAACCATGAAGAACAATCTCCCCAACACATTGATGACTCTTTCCCTCAAGGAAATATTTCTCCCACACACTCAGAGGTAATGAAATCTCAATCATCTACCCTTCCTCCCCAAAAGGGTAGAGCTCGTTGGAGTATTACAGATACTCTTGTTTTGATTGTTGCAAAACACATTGAGAGGGAAACACAGTCCAATGGTGGAGCCATGAAAAAGGCTATATCATCCTCTGAAAAGTGGAAAATTGTGCAAAAATATTGTGTTGCTCATGGTGTGAATCGCACACCAAACCAATGTCGAGATCGATGGGAACATATTCAACCAGATTTTTAAAAAATCAGAGACTATGAAGCTAATATTCCATCGGGGCATGACAATTATTGGAGTATGACAGTGCAAGAAAGAAGTGATAAGAAACTCCCTCCAAAGTATCCTGAAGAGCTATTTCGTGCAATGGAGGTCAATTTTGGTCAAGACAGAGCCATAAATCCCGACAATATAACCATTGATAGCTCTGACATGAACCATATGGTTGATGAGGAGTTTTCTACACCAAACGAGAATGAAAAGTATTATGAGAGCCAAACACCTAAAGCAGCAGCTGAAACTCAATCCATAGGGAAAAATGAAAAGCAATATCCAAAGCTACATGTCTAAAAGATACTATTGTTGAGAACAATAAATCGGTGATTACTACTCTACAGATGGCTGAGGAGGGTGAATGAAATGCCATGAAAAGGACTTTGCTTTGCTTGAACAATGGATGCAAAGGGAAGATGTGAATGAGGAAGATCAAAATTGAAGAACAAAAGATCAATGTGCAAGTCAATTTGGTTTCAACTCTAAATTCTATTGGGCAGGCCATGCTTAAGATTAGTGAATCATTTTCCAACAATAAATGATTATTCTCTTTATGTAGCCTTTTCTCATCTTATAGGCAACTTTTGTCAAGTTATATGTGTGACACGACCTTTAATAAAAATTGAATTACCTACTTGAGTTCTAGCTCATTGTTATTTCTAAATAGTAGTTGTTGCTCTAAATGTAATCATAAAGTTCATCATGCAATTTATTGTATAAGATGAAATTTTAATGTTATTTCTTGTCATCTTTGTTGAATTTGATAAAACCATATTGTATGTTGATGTTACAATTTGTTGTTATATTTTGTAGTCAAAGTGCAAGCTTCTCAATGACATTGATCAAGATTTGATTGTGGATTTGTCATTTTTGTAGGGAGGATTTTGCATTATCATCTTCAACAACATTTGTTCTCATCAAATGAATTCTAATTCAACAGAAATAATAAAAATCCTCATGGAAAGTGCATCTATTATTGTCCAATTGGCATTTCAAATTTGGTATGATATTCAAGGTTCAAACAATATGCAACATGTATCAAAGAAACGTAAGATATGTTCATCTGCAAGTACAAAGTCTTCAAATGTTGAAATGGAAGGGGAAATCTATGCAATCACTTCAGAGCAAGAAAACACAATCCTTGAAACAAATTTATCAAATTCTCAATTTGAAGGGAGGATTTACAATGAATGGTATATTAAGCCTCGTTCATTGCATTGGTGGAACCACTATGTTTTTAAAGTTACATGTGATGATGAATGATTTCATAGCATTTTTAGGCTTCCCTATTCATTATTTACATCTCTTTGTGAATTGTTGAATGAAGACCTTCATCAAGGTGATATACATTATCATTGGCAAGATCTATAAAGGGTAGGGTGTTTTCCGTTGAGAAAAAAGTGGCCATTGCAGTTTTGTGGTTATCATCTGGAATGACAATGATTGCCATTAGTGAGCTATTTGGTTGTGGGAAGTCAATAGTGGTAAGAATTATAAATAACTTCATTAATTCTATGCACAGTCGTTTGAGAAGTCATATACAATGGCCAAGTAACAATTTAATGATTGAGCATGTGAAAGAAGGTTTTCGAAAAAAACAAGGCTTTCCAAATTGTTGTGGTGCTATAGATGTAACTCACATCCAATTTGAACTTCCATCTAATGAGTGTTCATCTGATTGGTATGACAAAGATCATAACTATAGTATGTCGTTGCAAGCCATTGTCGATAGTAATATGCGTTTCATGGATGTTTTCACTGGGTGGCCTGGTTTAGTCAATGATACTAGACTCTTGCGGAATTCTTCTTTTTACAGATTGTGTGAAGGTGGGGAGAGGCTAAATGGTCCTTCCATTTCCATTGGTTCAACAACCATGAGAGAATATATTATTGGTGATGGCGGTTATCCATTATTACCATGGATAATTACTCCTTTTCCTGGAGCGTCAACAAACAATCAAAGAGATTTCAATTTTAAGTTATCCTCAACAAGAATTGTTGTTGAATGTGCATTTGGAAGGCTAAAGAACATATGGCACATTTTTCATTCCAAGATTTCTCAATCGATTTGCAAATGTTGCCAAAAACAATTTTTGTCTGTTGCATATTGCATAATATGTTGTTAACATATGAAGAGGATGATTGTGATGCAGTTGATGTCAATGACAATGAATACAATGTATCAACCAATGAAGAAGGCTCAAGCGATCCAACTGCAACAATAGACTTGATTGGCATTAATGGAATTTGTCAATGGAAGGAATGGAGTGGAATGTGTATAATGATTTTTTCTGATTTAGCTATGCTTTCACATTTGCCGATGGGGTGGGAGTGGTGCGGTCAAGTCACATGGTTGTGTGCTTGCCCACCCATGTTCAAATCCCCCAGAGGCACGAACCTCCTCGAGAGGTGGTTCACCACTAGATGTGGCATCTCTGCTGCTCGTCTTGACACCGGTGGTTGCTTCTTTGCGATCGAGGCCGATGGCATTGCTCAGCTTCTGACCGACTTGACACTAATGGTTGTTCCTCTCGCCGATGCCGACAATGGTGGGTGCTCTACTTGCTGCGCGTTGGTAGTTGTTCCTCTTGTTGCTGACACCGATGGTTGTTTCGCTTTTCTTTCACTACTAGCGCTAGTGGTCTGCTCTACTCATTCTGCGATGCTAGTGGTTGCTTTTCTCGTTCTTGATCTGGTGGTTACTCCTCTCGATGTTGACGCCAGTTCTTGCTCCTCTTGTTGCCATCAATGGTAGTTGTTCCACTCGTTGCGGTCAGCTTGTCACTAGTCATTGCATCTTCACTATGGCTTCATGGTTGCTTCAATTGGGTTCCTAATGGTGGTCCCCTTCATTGTAACCTAGGTTGTGGATCCTCTCAAAAATCCTCAATTGTACAAGGATGTGGGTCCTTTCAACACCCTAAAAAGATTACCATAATTCCAAAAAAACTATGCTTTCACATTTTGCAAATAATAATGGATAATCATTGCTGTAATGATACAGCCTAGTTTTTTGTCATTTCAATTTCAATAAATTTATTAGAGAGACTTGAAATGCAATTTAAGAGTGAAAATTGAAACAAAGTGTAATGGATTTTTTATTCCTCGTGATGTTGGGATTGATTAAGTTTTGGTTTAAGAAGCATTTGATCTTTCATAGTGCGATTATGTGTTAAGGTCCTTCATGTGGTTAATATTTTTAAATGAATTCTTGATTACATCAATTAGCAGGGCAATGAATGAAGCATTGAAGGTCTGTTAATCTATGCTCAATCCATTTTAAAATTTTGTGAATGATTTTTGTACTTCAAGGTTATTGGATATTTCTGTAAAATAACATGGCTTCTTTTTGGGAATGAGCACTGAACTAGCATGCATTTCGGGTGGGTGTTTTTTTTTGTTTCTCCTTTAATATGTTTCTGCTAGATTAGAAATTGAATCCTTTAATCTGTATTATAGGTAGAAGAGCTTCTGTATTTCTTGTTGTTATTACATATTCTTATTTACTTTTGCATTTATTGGATGTGGGTTCTCTTTGGCATCATTCATAATTGACGTTGAATGTCATATTCACCTATTTATAACATATGTTCAATGCTATGAAGATTGGCAATAGATGACATTGCGGGTGAGGGTGTGTAGTAATCAGAATGTGTAGCACCTCCTTCAACTCACTTGCTACATAAAGTTGTGAGATTGTGATTGAGATTGGCAACAAATGACATATGCATTATATGATTATAATTGGGGGGTGGGAATAAACTACTCACCCTCTCTATATAATGGTGTGAGATTGTCATTGACATTACTCTCTTGTAATTGCTTTGAAGTAACCACCGAACACAAACTTGCATGGGACTGCAAACTAGCTTAAGCTCTTGTTTTTGCTCAGCAACACCCGCTGAATAAAAATAACAAGCCCCCACCATGGGACCACAGTCTTATAGCATGGCCCCATGATGGGGGCTAATGCTCCTATTTATTTGGGAAATATGATCCCATTCACAAAATTTTTATTACTCATTTGCTAAAACCCAACAAAGTTCCATAAATTTCTTAGCGGCTACATTTTAGGGAGAGGATTTCCCCCCCATAAAGTTGTTGGGTGCACAAAAATAAATCACTCCTTAAAATCTCTGCACGAAAAAATAAAAATCATGGAACCCTATTGATGCTAAAATAACCTATTTTTTCTCTCGAGCATCCAGATCTTCTTGTGGTGAATTCATCGCGGAGGATGAAATCTACCCAGTTCATAGGGTGGGTTTGCATGAATCGCTGGCTGATTTTTCCCTCCCAGATCCTTTGTTGTGGGTGGAGGAGGTTGATGAACTTGCTTTGGGCTCTGGTCACGACATCCAGTGGTTCTGCGGCCAAAGATCATGACCTGGTCACCTTTGCACAAAATTTTCATCCTTCGTTGGACCATCGTTTCCTCCCTGCTGTCGACATAGACGCTGCATTATTTCCTGTGCATTCGGCGATCGACCACCTCAATGAGTTAAAAGACCGTCCGAGGATGCTTTCAATCTGCCGCTTTCGTGTGGCTAACGAGCGTCTGGCACATCACATGGTTAATCTTTTCACCCTCGCAGTGCTTCTCGCGTCCTCCGTCGCGGTCTTTCGTTTTCATCTCCTGGTTCTCTCTCGTCGTGCTTCGTTCTCTCCAACTTCATTCTTCCCTCCTGCTCGCCTCCTGCTCGTGTGCCTTTCTGCTATTTTCCCTCTTCCTTCTTCTTCTCCTTCTTCCTTGTTATTGGGTAGGGGCCTTTACCCCTCCAGTTCATAGCTCTAGTTAAATACTTTTACCAATCATAAAAATAAAATAAAAAAATAACCTATTTTTTTCTCTCGGGCATCTCCTCAAAATTTTTAGCTTCCCCCTCCATGGGACCATGCTCTTAATCCCTTATGCAGTACAGGTCAAAATTTCATTGAATTTAACATTTGAATATTTGCTTGTTGAGGCGACAAGTGCAAAATCCCCAAATGGGGTCTCGAAATCGCATGGTCCACAGTGCGCAGCGGCAGCGAAATGGTGAAGGGATACAGGCAGGAGCACGTATACAAGCACCCATGGGAGCGCGTGAGCGCAGCAAGCTGGAGGAAATTCGCGGATCCCATGAACAGATCGACGCTCTCTCACATCTTGGAGGTGGACACTGTGAGTCGAACCCTGGACTGCACCTCCGGAAGGCTCTACACTACTCGCCTCATCACTGTGAAGACGCCGGGTCCCTGGTGGTTGCAAAAGCTTATCGGCAGCGGCGAGAACCGCCTCCGCCACTGCCACTGCATTGAAACCTCCGTCGTAGACGCCAAGAATCGAACCATGGACCTGGTCACCAAAACATTAGCTTGAAGGAGTTTGTGGAGGTGGAGGAGAGGTCCTGCTTCCGCCCCCATCCCACCCATCCACACTGGACGCTCTCCACGCAGGAGACTACCATTCGCTGCGCCGCGCTCTCTGCCTTGGCCTCCATTGCTGACAAACTCGAGCACCGCTGCGCTGAAAAGTTTATGCAGAATAGCCTCAAGGGCAGGGAGGTCATTGAGAGGATCTGCAACGCCGACACTAATGCCCTTTGATTTTTGAGGTCCATTTTTCTTTCTGAAAACCCCAACTCTTATTTAGGTTTTTCCCTTTTCTTTTCCTCATTTTTCGTGTGGGCATTAAATCATACGAGGGGTTTGGAACTTTCCATATGTTTTCCTCTTTTTCTCGTCTCCCCTCTTCTGCGGGTATAAAATAAAATGAGGGTTTTTGGTATTTCAACAATTTCTGCACGCATTAACTTAGTTGCCTCAGTCTGATAACACACGGAAAGGGGATTTTTGGTTCCAAATATTTTCAAACATAGAGATGTAAGGATCTAAGTTTTGCTGTCAAAATGATTGTTTACTTTTGTTTTTATTAACAAAGTCTTATTGGATTTGGTTATGTATTATTGAATTGCGTCTGGTCGTTCCAAAATGATATTGGATGATCTGCTTTGTCGAAAAGATCCCGTGATGCAGGGTATGTAATTTAAATGCATAAGCAATAATATTAGGCCCAATTACTCAAACATTTGCATTTATGGTCTCAAATCAAGGAAATGGAACAAAACTTGGAATTGTGAAAACAATCTTCTAACTTCAAAATATTTTTTATTATAAATGAATTCACATTAGTTCTCATAATGTATTATCGAGCTTCTCAGTAAACGTTTAATTTTCTACGTATTTTGTTTCTAATCTATCTATTCCTTCAAGAAGGTGTTGAAGAATTTGCTTTGGCTGGGAAATCCCATCATGTATCCATTCTGTTCTGATCATTTTAGGCGTATATGTTGTCCTTGATTTTTAATCAAAGGGGATCTATTAAAGGGACAACCGCCCAACAATCAAGAAGGTATAAAAATGGGGAAAACAAGATGAGATCATGGTAAAGATCCATATGCAGGAACAATCTGATAGAGAATAACTGCAGAAATCAATCTCTCAGCATTGATCCAGAAACACTGGTCTTTATAAGCCTGGACATAACCGTTTTCAACTTAAACACTCCTGAAGCTGTGCTTATACTGACCACGAGTTACAAGTTGTTTGGCAAGGAATTGGCATTACTTATAAAGATAGAACGATATTGAGTATTTGGGGAAAAGACGGAGCAATAACATATTTATAAAGGAATCTTACCACCTTCACTGCTATTCTTGACATCCCTAAAAATATAAATCATTTTATACATTAAACAACACAGAGTTCTATAGATTTTTTCAAGGACATAAAATATTAGGCATTTCACAGCCTTGATAGAAGGTGTTGAAGAGCTAAAGCTCCCTTGAATGACAAAGCACTATAAATCTTGCACATACTATACTTTCAGATTATATGTTCTTTTTAAAGCACAATTCTAATGTTTTTAGAGAAATTGACGATGATGAGGATCTATGCTGATTGTGTTCCACTGTAAACTTATTTTCTTGAGAGGAAAAACATTAGGGAGCAAAAGAAATCTTTTCCCCAAAAGCAACACAATCTTTGATCTCCCAATAAGTCTTCAAGGACTATTTGGCCATAAAACTATTCTTGGATGTCATTACTTATCTTGTAGTGGACACCCCCATCATATCTTGGATCACTGTTCAGAAGCCTGTCTTTACATCCCGCGAACACTTTTTTCTCAGATGTGTTATATTGTTTTTTATAGTATTTGTGTGCTAGCTACAACAAAAAAATTGGGGTATTACAACAAAAGAAAGGCAAAAACATTAGAGATAATTTGAGTTTTAGGGACACACAAGTTCAAAACATCAATGGTATTAGCTATCATATTTGTAGACCTAAACTGCCCAAAAATGCATGGTACCCCAGCACAAGGCCTGATATGTACCTGGTATGGGTATGAGTACAGGTATGGTCTGGGTACGCTGCAGGTATGTACCTGCAGCGTACCCCCTCCAAAAGTCATTAAAAAATAAAAACCCTAACTTAAAAAGAACATAACCCTAACCTTTCACCCTAAAAGACACCCTAAAAACCTATTTATACACTCAACCCCTCTTGTTAATTCACACACTCATATTTTGACATTTTGCTAATTCTGAGCTTGAAGGAGAGAGAGAAGGAGAAGGATCAACTACAAGCCAACAAACAACGAGGATTAGTTTAAGTTATTAACTATTATGTTTTGAACTTTATGAATCAATACAAACTCAGGTCTCAATTCTCAAAGTATTTGAAATCTGTTTTCATGTTCCATGAATGATTGTATGAGTATTAAATTTCAATAAGTATGCAAATGCTTCTTTATGTGTGTGTGTGTGTGTGTAAAGTACATGTAAAGTAACAGTTACACAAAATATTCATTTTTTCAACCTATGGATATTTACATGTAAATCTCATTTTTCTCGGTAAGCTGACACTTTTCTCCTCATTAGCTAAATTAGTCAAAGAATGGCATTACTTGCAAACACTATAACAATACTTAAGATATTGACAGCTAGGTCCATGAAAATTACAAAGTTTTCGCTAATTTCAACAATGATATGTGGAACTATTTTAGTTGCTAGAGTAATTTCTTCTCATGTTTGTGGCCAAAGTGATTTTGTTTATGCCTGCCTACACTAGCTCAATTGTGTCGTTCAAAATTGTGTTTGAATTTACCAACATTAAAATTTGTAGAAAATTGCCATTGAGAAAATTGTCTATAAAATTTGTGATTATATTCAGCTCTAGGCTAGGTTAGCCTTTGAACCCTAGAAAGTTATTGGTCTACTTGCACCAATTGTTGCAAAAGAACCCCGTACGAGGATAAATTTCAAATTTATATCATTAATAATAATACTAATGGAGTCCTACTCTAGTTTGGGATGCTACCCAAACCAATCAAATAAAATGTGCTTAATATTTGAAAACTTAATATTAAAATGTGCTTAATGGAATAATTTGTTGGAGAGAGTTAATAGAAAGCTCACAACTTGGAAGGGGACCCTCCTTACCTAGGCTGGAAAAATCCAATTTCTCCAAACTTCGCTCTAAGGTATACCTATTTATGTAATGTCCCTCTTTAAATTGCCTACAAAAATTATTGATTCTTTGGAAAGGATCTAGAAAAGGTTCTTGTGGGGGAGCGGAGGAAAAGTTCAAATTTCCCCTTGTGGCTTGGGATAAAGTCACTAGACCTAAAATTTGTGGAGGCTTAGGATTGAAGAATATCAAATTAATGAATGAAGCCTTGGTGGCCAAAGTTGGTTGGAGGGTGATTAAAGAGGATGGCCTTTGGGTGGACATCATCGGAAGAAATACTTAAGGAATGTAGGCAAAATGGAGACTTTCTTTATGCAAAATGACCTCCCTAATGGGTCCATTTTTGGAGATCTTTTGTTACCTCCAAGGAAATATTGAGTAAGGGCATTAAATGGAACATTGGTAAGGGAAACAATATCCATTTTTGGCAGATCATTGCTTGGTTAAAAGAGAAACCTCTTGTTGTGGAGGAGCCCTGGAAAATTGTGTCGCAACACTTTGAGGAAATTGGTAAAGTCTGGATCCAGGACTATTGGGATGCTACCGGCGAAGGACCCAAATGGGTTGTGCTAACCCCACCTCCCAACTTCAATGGTGATTTATCAACTCTTCACAGATCTCAACTTTAAATTAAGGAACTTTCACATTCCCAGATTCCAACACCAAGAGGATTCAATTATTTGGAAAGAAGAGGAATTTGGAGAGTATTCGGTTAAATCTGCCTATTTCCTGAACTTTAAAGATTTTGTTGAAAAGGAGTATTAGCGCAGTAGTCCGTGAAAGACCTCCTTCTTAAAGTGAACATTTTTTATTGGTTGGTTGCACAAAATAAGATTCTCACGGTGGATAATTTGAGGAAGAGTGGCATGGTCATTCCTAGTAGATGCTCCCTCTATGGTAGGGAGGAGGAAAGTGTTAACCACCTTTTTTATTATGCCCTTTCTCCCAAAGCGGTTTTCTCGTGGTGATGGATCTGTTCAAAATTCAAATGGATGCAACCCAACACCATAAAGGACTTAAGCATGCAATGGGTGTGCCCTTTTAGATTTCCCGTCCTCGTGGCAACATGGAGGATGACACTTCCTCATTTCTTGTGGTGCTTGTGGAAGGAAAGGAATCCTCTTATCTTCAGAACTAGAAAACAAACATAAAAAGATCGGTGCTAGGTTGGTCTTTTCCATCAAAGAAAACACAAAATTCTTCAAAGGCAAGATAAAAGCTACTGTCCTAGGGTGGAAGAGGAAGTCCTCAAACAATTCGCCTTTAGTCCTCCTCCGGTTAAAATGCCTCGATCTATGATTAGACGGTTCAAACTAGAGGGGAACTGCTTTTAAACTCGAATTTCGACAATGCGTCAAAAGGTAATCTAGGTCGAGTTTGGTGGAGGATGGATCATCAAAAGTCATGAGGGTGATTGGCTCCTAGCTTATGCTTTGGTCCCTTGGGAATTCAAAGCAATAATGTGGCGGAGGCTAGAGCCTTGTTATGGGGGTCAACTTAGCTAGGGAAAAGGGGATTAAACATATTCAAATTGAGGGTGACTCTCTTCTCATTGTTAATGCTCTCAATAGGAATCACATTCAAAATTGGGCCTTGGGCAATATTCTTCAAGATGTTAAGGAACATCTTAAAGCTTTTGAAATGTTTAATATCAATCATACCCCTTGTCTTGGTAATAAATGTGCTGACAAGCTAGCAAACTTAGGGGTGTATAGTCATGATTTTAAAGTTTGGATGAAAGGTGATGTAATCCCCTCATCTATTAATGATATTATTCAACATGACAGATCACAATGATTTTCTTTATACTCACACGGTGACTTTATTCGTCACGATTGTCAAGGCAACAAGTTCGAGTGTTGCGGTTTCACTTCAAAGATCATCCAACTTGAGTCTAATAGTTGTAGCGTGTGACTGGTTTTGTTTTGGAGGTGTAACAAAGAAATCATGGGAGGCGATAGAGTTCGAGTTGAACCTTCGAGCCACGGGAGTATTGTCAACAATCCTTCTATGTGGCATATGCTCAAAATTGGGGGTTTCAGAAAGTACATTACCAAGCTGCATGGGCATGATCCCTCTCTCACCAAGGATTTTGGCACTGCGTGGGATGATGGCAAGGTTGTGGTTCGGGGAATGGAGTTGGAGGTTTCAGAGCAGTTCATTGCCCAAGTCACGAAATGGAGATGAAGGGTCTCAAGATTTTCAAGGATAGGAATCGCAGGGAACATGAAATCAACACCTTCTTCGTAGGTAAGGAAAAAGTTCATTATTTCACGGATGGCATTGTTAGGTCCTGTATTCATGGGGTTTGGAAAGAGGTTTGTCTTCATATTATGAAGTATATTACTCTCGAAGGCAAGTATCGCAAGATATATACACACCATTTGTCTTTGTTGAACATGTTCAGCACAAAATTATGATGAGCCCCCATTCATGAAGGTCTCATCCTCCTGCTCTGAATGGAAAACATCTTCTCGCCAAGATGGTGGCTCCTAATGAGGAGGACGACGATATTATCCTCGCCGAGTGCTTTACCAAGATGTGAGCGGGCAAGGAGCCCTATAATAGAGTTAGGGAGGAGGATGATCCACAGATCGGGGGCCAAGCGGGATAATGGCAATGAAGATCCCTCCAAAGGGAAAGACAAAAGTGTTTGAGGATGAGGGTTAGAACTATGAGGACCTGAATAAAAAATGCAACCTCCGGAGATGGTCTCGCAGTTATGGAAGAAGCTAATTCGATATGAGAGAAGGGATGATAGACAACATTGAGGCCACTAAGCAGATCTGTATGTCTCAGAGGAACATAAGGGGGAAGTTACGGAGTTGGATAAGTTGGTGAAAGATATGCAGGCTCGGTTGGAGGCAGTGGAAGAGGGTCTGAAGAAAAGGAAATTCCAACTTCGTATTAGCAGCTCTCGGAGGATGAAGATGATGAAGGGCGACTCAGAAGGAGCTAGAGCATGAGCACAACCAAGAGGATCCTGCTAGCACTTGGGCAACCCCCCCAAATGTCAAAAGATAAACTAGTTTTCTTTGTTTATGTTCTTGAACTTCTTGTTGTCTTTTGGCGAACTGTTTTGGTCTAGTAGTAGATTGTTTTGTTTTGTCTCTTTCTATGGCTTGGTTTTTGGACCTTCTTTCTCTTGAGTTAAGTCTGTTTAACTCATTTTGGTCCTATTTCTCTTTTTGCATATTTTTGTGTGCTTTCACAATGTATTCTCTTTTGTAAGGCCTCCGAGCCAATCCGCTTATTACGTAATCTAATAAAAAAATATTAAAATACAAAAATCCTTTAACCTTAAACAAAAAATTGTTTAAAAAAGAAGAAGATTCAATTTAATCTATAGATAGGAAATGATGCACAAAAAGAAAAAAGAAGTTATATAAGATATATGTGTACCACTTCTTTCTCGCATACCCGCCACTTAAAAGCTCTAATACATAATATGCATAAGGTCATGAAACTAAAAAGAAATACGAAAGATAATGTGGTACCACCGAGCTTTGTATGGCAATAAACAATAAATCAAGTAAAAGTTGTATGAGAAACCTAGAATATATTTTAATATTGAATACAAATCTAATGGAGAATTGGATTGTTTCATGCTTTGAATATTAGCTTTAAATCATATGGAAGAGGTTATTTGGATGCAAAAATAGATGTTATGGTGCACAAATTATACTCAACTAACCTTATCTTTAACATATTTAACCTTTCATAACTCCAAATCATACTTTGGTTATATACTAATAAATATTGTCAATAAATGAAGTTCAACATGTATGTCGATTGACAAATTAAAGGGAGCTAAACCATCATTGGGTTTTATTGGGGGTACACACCTTAACAATATATGAATGTAAATGCGATGTGTAAAACAATATATATGATGTAAGGATTCATTACATGAGGTTATTCTGAATTAATTAATTTACAATTAACCATGTTTAATCGAGTAACACATTACTATTTGTAACAATGACAAACAATACTATAACTCAAAATCACAAGAGGATATGAAGACTTAGTGATACAAAGTGGAACACAAGAGACATGAATGTGTAAAGTCGATAAAAAGACGTTTTGATTTTGTAGGGTGTCTCTGCTTCTGATTTTGGAACTTAAAATTACTCATGTTAAAAAACTAGACAACTTCGTATAGTCTTTGCCTCTCACAGTTGTACGGTCTTGACTTCTTAAGTACGGTATTGGGCCTACTTACAGTGAGGCTATGTAACTTCACGTGCCCTTTGTTTGTTTGGAAATATGCTTCTTTGTATGTCGTTTATATTTGCTCAACCTCAACACAACCTATAATGATCTGCAACAAGTAGAAACCCTATATACCCTTCATCAAAGCATTAAATAACAAAAAGATAAATTAATGTGTGAGGATGAACTATCCTCGGCGGTCAACCCCTGCTAAACCAATCCAAGTGCTATACTACATACTTTTGAGTGGGTTCAAACATCATGTAGTTCTTTTAGTTTGTATGTGTAAGTGCAAATATGATCTAAGCCAATCCCTTATGAGTGCCTTTGTGTCTCTTAACACAAAGATAGCGGGCTTATTGTAGAGTAAAGAATGTACCCAATCTGGTAGTAGTGTGATGTGTTATGCTTTGACTATTAGAATAAACCCTTTTGTCCCTTAAAGATCTTTGACAATGCTTGGAGTGACTTTACTCTTGCTAAAACATGGCTCTAAGACATTTGCATACTTGGAAATGGAGGAAACGAGACTCTTTGATCTAGTCGAGTGCTTCGGACTTGTAGTAGTGGTTTTTCTAAGTGATGTACAACTACTTTTGGAATATTTAGGAGAGCCTTGAGTGCTTTTGTGTTGATATTTGCAATAAGAGCTTATGAAAGTGTTAAGTGAGTAATGAAGTGATATTGACTTGCTTATATAGCCTTCCATAGGTGAAATATTATGCTAATGCCGACCCTAGAAAGATGAAACGACACACATAAGATATTCAAATTGAAAGCAAAATCGAAAGATGAAAGGGGTAAGACCATAGAGGTTGGTTAAAATCGTAGTCTACTTTAGTCCAAAATGTATAGTTTTTCCCAGGATAATTTGTGATGTAAAACCAAAGGTTCTGGAATGATGCCTAAGGGTATTTTAGTGCTTTGGTTGATTAATAATTTTTGAATGAACAACAAAGCTATATAGAATTAACTACATGCTAGTAATTGTAAGCGGTAATTCCATTCACGTAAGTTAATTTATTTTCGTTTGGAGTTTTTGTTATTGACAATATTCTCGGGAGTAGTGATTCCTGTAATTGCATATTTATAGGATGGTGGGTTTGTTAAACCAGTAGAATAACATTGTTATATTTATTATATATCGTATAATACTTATATATATTGCAGTCTATTCTTGTTGTTGGAATAGGTGATTTTATATTAATAAAATATAACATTAGTTTAGTTTCTTTCCACATTTGGTATCGAGTAGGGACTCTGTACCTATATGTGGAGTGTAGGAGGTCAGAAGGATGTAGGAGGTTGTCTGCGGAAGCTTAAGGAGGAGCCAAAATTGCCCCCGCCTCTTCATAGCCCCCGTTTTGTCTCCACACCCCTATTTTTGGTGCACAAAATTGGTAGCAAGAACAAAAAATTATTCGCAGAGGATTGTTTTCTCACTACGGAAAATGCAGATTCTTTGTAGAAAAGAAGAAAAAGACAAGCATTCTCTAAGAAGAGTGTTGAAATCTTTCCAAAAAATTGCTCGTGCAGTGTTTCTTTTATTGGCCAATTATTTTTTTGCAAAATTGTAGCCTAAGTTTATAAAATTCACGAAAAATTAAGTCTGGGCACACTTTTCAAAGTTTATGGAAAAATAAACTTAAGAAAATTTAAATTGTTTCATGTATAATCCACCTTAAAAACCAATTAATTCATATCTTACAAACCAAAGTGGAAAAGAAGCCGAAACTTAGCCACATTGTCTCTTTAGCCATTTTATTTCACAAAAAAATAAAAATTCTCTCTTAGAACTCTTGTTTTTAACGTTTCTCTCATTTATCTTGAAAGTTATAATTATGTATTTGACAAACTAGGAGTTGAGATTTCAAATTTTGTGAGCCTTTCTAATATCATGACATTCAAAAATCTTTTTGAGGAATTTTCTACATCCCCTAAAGTTTTGAAATACAAAACGATAATATAATTTTTTAATTTGTGTTATAAAACCATAAAATCACAATTACTTGTTTTCTTGCAAATCGTCCATTCTTATAAGTTGAAATTTTACTCTTTTTTTTTTTTCAAAATTTCATTGAAAATTGTGTATTAATATTACCTTTGAATTATCATAAAAATACAATTTTTAATGTTTTTTCTTAATACAACTTTCTAATCCCACTTTATGTGAGCATTGTGAGAAGATCTTGCCATTGTTAGAGGATTAGTTGCAGAGAAGTGAATATTCATGTAAAAGCACAACATGAGCTATCATATCCTTATACCCAAGCTTTTAATAATAAGAGAAACATCATGGCATGAAATACAAAGAACAAATCTGTCATAAAATATAAGGAAATAACACTAGGGTTTGCACCCCTATGAACCAGATATTTAGAATAGAGCCATATATTCATATTGATCACATATCAATAACATTACATTAAAAAGGGTCATAACAGACCATACATAACAAAATACTTCAGACTTATCTCTACAGATCTTCCCTGGTGTGATATTCTAACTATGCCCTCCCAGTTCATCCCTTATTACATATTCTAATGCCATACAGAGGCCTATTACATCCATTATACCCCTTAGCACTAATGCTCTAAATCCTAGCCTTACTATGAACATCATACTCTTGATGCATTCCCTTATGATCTCACACTTTGTTGTCTGTCGGCTTCTTCTCCATTTAGGTGTGTCTTCCTTGCTCTAGAGAATCTCTATAAATAGGTTTAGCACCCACCACCATGCCTTCCTCCAGAGAGAGATCACTTGCCAAGTGTCCATGTGGTCCTCCAATGGAGCATGTTAATCTTGTTTCGAGCTCTCCACTTTCTGTAATGATGTCTTTTGGGAACCTTCCATGCGTGGAATATTCTTTCCTTGACCACCAAGTCTCCAGGTGGCACCTTATCCATTCAAAGACACCTAGTCGGGTCACGTTTTTCCTCAAGTGCCTCTAGAATGCTGAATATGGCTAAGTCCTTAGATCTTTTGTCCTTGCCTTGCGCATGCCCTTGGTTTCTCCTAAACCCTTCTTAAACCCTTGTCCTACATGCTTTTCCCCATGTGCCCTTCTTCTTCCTAGCCTCTACACACACACGCACCCTTTGGCACTTAGCCAATATTTTGAGGCCCAACATCACCCCACACTAAGCTTGTTCTTCATCCTCGAAACATACTTTGATCCTCTAAAGAATAAAGAATGGCGGGACTTAGACAAGTTTGAATAAAGAATGAAGGAATGAAGAATGAGAAATGGAAGAATGAAGAATGAAGAATTTATTATTTATTGTTGTAAAAGGAGTGGGAAATCCTTCCTCATTGTTGCCTCAATTTTCTCCCATGCATCTACTTCACCCTACTGCTTACTGAGTAGGTCACCCACTAGAGCGCTCACCTCTTCAAAACTTAGTTCATCTCCCTTAGCATTTAACGTATATCAAATCCCCTCCAGCTTCTTGCTAAGGTCGTCAAGCACATCCATTCTTCATGTGACCTGGGGTACAACTCCTTGAGCCATTTTTGACCGAACCTCAAGGTTTCGATTGCTTCCATTTTCTTTTCAACCGGCCAAGGATCTTATCCCGCTCTTCCCTATTTCCTTTGTTCTTTTCTTGGAATTCTTTCAGATCCACCTCATGTGTAGCAACTAATATACTTTCTACTCTATCCCTATCAGCACAATTATCATACATACACCTACGACCTCGACCATGCACGTGCAATGGTTTTGTATAATGGCAAGGAGTTCAAAATATCATGTCACTTGTCTCCCCAATCTTCAACTTCTCTTCTTCCTTTTGGCATGCCAAAATCTCTTCTATTGATTCTAATGTGAGCACTGCCTTTCCATGGTGAGGATGTGTTAAGTCTTCCAAGAATTGTAAGGTTGACTCATATTTCTACTCAGGTGGTGCTAGGTCTGGGTGTTTCAGATAATGGCATCCATGATCATTTCAATTTTCTTGTACACCTCTCACACCTTCACCTTTTCCTCCTTTAGTTCACACCTTAACTTGTGCATGCATTGATCAACTCTTCTACTTTAGAATCCTTTCTCTTCTCAATGAGTTCCTCCTTCTTCTTCTCCAGTTCTTCCTCTAGGAACCTTACCCTATCATTCCTTCCAAAAGAGTCTCACCTCAACCTCAACCGATACCTTGTTGAGGGTTGTAGACTTGCTCATCTGATAATTGTTGAGCATTTACTAGTGGGTTTATTCCTTTGTTCTCTGGTACCTTCATCAGCACTCCCTTTGACTAACCTCGAACTCGGGCTCATCAACATGGGACTCAAATTCCCAAGATAACATCTTCCTTGTTCATGGGTATGCACCTTCTTCTTCGAATGAAGACCATGCAAGGAGTTGGTCTTGTGGGCATGATACTCTAGAAGCATGCACACATAGTACCTTACTTGGATCATTTATGTAACTCATCCCCTACTCTGTGCTTTGCCACCACTCTTCCCTCCTATGTGTGCTTTGCCTTTGGAAAGCTTATTACTAAGTTGGGATCTCCACCCATGCTCCCATACTCTTTCCTATGCTTTCCTCCTCTATCTCCTTGAGTATCTCATCAGCGCTTTCGCTCCACTTCTTACTCCACTAACTCCTTTATTATGCCCGCTACTTCTCTTTCCACGTGGCCTCTTCTATTTTCTCCTTGGTGAGGCTTGGGGTCCTTTGATCCTTTGTATTCACTTCTTCACTCTCCCCTTTTCCTTGAGCACCTTCCTCTTCTCCATCCTTTTCTTCATTTTCTTCATCTTCGAGTCATGCACATCGTACACATAGATGGTCTTGAGCCTCTTCATGCTCATCATCATCCCTTTTGCCCTCTGTAGGCCTCCAGGCTCTCCATTTCTTCTGAGTCATTCCTTCTCTGCTACCTTCTTCTTCTTCCTAACTGGTGATTCCAGTATAGGAGACTCTTCCTTTTCTTCTTCTTCTATAGGTGACTCCTTCCTTGGTGATTCTTCTTGTGTAGGAGGCTCTTCTTGCTCTAGTGCCTCTTCCTCAGGTGATTTTTCCTTTTCCTTAATGGGGACTTCTTCCTCCATGCATATGTGCTTGGCTTGGCACTTGACTCTGCACGCCCATAGATTGTGTTGTCTGCACACACTTGGTGCTTTCTTCTCTGGCCTCTTCCCTCTCCCTCTTCTTGGCATGGCCTTCTTTCTTCCGATGGGGTCTTCTTGGGATGGAGACATCATTCTCCAAGTAGGTGCCCTTCTCATACTTGGGCTTGATCCACAGGTATACCCTTGTTGCGGTCCTTCCAACAATTGGCAGCATCATCACCGGTTTTGTCATGCATGCACCTCATGGGAGACATACTTCTCCACATAAGCATGCTTCTTGGGTATACTAGCTTCCTTCATAGGTCGTGGTGGTCTTGGTCCACCTCATTGAGGTCGAACCTTAGTATTTTTTCTTCTTTAAAGTGATTGACCCCTACTTGAAAGTATTGCGTGGTGAAAGAGAAAGGTAGTTTGCACCATGGACTCTTGGTCCCATCATCAATGTGAATCTACCAATGCAGAAATGTTGGTAGATAGTGAAAAACTCAACTTCTCCTTGTACTAGTGCTTGGAAATTTTTGGGTATCCTCCATTCAGCTCCGAATGTGTCACATCCTCTTGTACCATTTCTCTAGGCGCGCCTTGTGGGTCGGCCATCATGGTGTCACAAGTGTATTTTTCAAATATTTTCGTGGGGAAGGGTCTTCATCTGATACTCCCATACAAAATTCTCTGGCCCATCGGGCACTCCAATCTCTGAGAAGATGATGGTGAGGAGGACATTCCCAAACATGATCTTCTCTCCTTCGTGCATGACATTGATGATTTCTTCTGTAATGAAGGTGGACATGTTATAGATGGTTCCTTCTAAAATCTTTCACACACATTCAACCAAGCCTTGTTTATCTATGTCCACCTCTCTTGTCCATTCAACTTGGATACCAAGCGCATGTGGCCATCCTCATCATTGGGTTGGAGATATCTGAAATATCAAAGTAGCGTGAGCCCTTCTTATAATCATAAGCCTAGAATTGTCTCCTTAATGGCTTCCTTATCCTCCAGTCATCATCCAATGGCTCCCCTTCATAGACAAGGCCAAGTAAACTTAGAGATTAGTTGAGGGGTTATGTGCATTCTATGGCCTTGTGAAAGTAGAAGTGGTCCTCATGCACACATGACATCAACCATTGGTATAGTCACTCAGGTTT
This sequence comes from Taxus wallichiana var. yunnanensis, assembly GCA_018340775.1. NCBI lineage: Eukaryota > Viridiplantae > Streptophyta > Pinopsida > Cupressales > Taxaceae > Taxus > Taxus wallichiana. The sequence goes on along the minus strand of CM031234.1, from coordinate 905,933,902 downwards.
TCCAAAGTAGGGAAACTCATAAAGTTGCAACAACCAACCTTCTCCAACTTTACCTTCACCTCATCATCATAGATCGACATTCCTTCTTTGGTGTCCTTTTATCTATCAGGTGAACCAGTTCTAATGCCATCTCCTTCTCTATGGTGCTTGTGTGATGGTTGTAATCACTCATGCCATCTTCCTTACATGGGATACCCATTCTTTTCCAAGCAACACTCCATCTAGGTATTGCATCTCCACATACCACTCTTCATTGAAACTGGTGGTGGCGTTTTTTCCCCTTTCCCTTTCCCTTCTTTGGTGAGATGGTTTCCTTCTTTGGTGCCATTTTCTTGTCGGGTTAAAAAAAATCTTCCTTTCTCCTCTTCCTTTCTCTACTCAAATTGTGGCTCAACTTTGAAGAATCCCTTTACTCCCATGCCCTAGCTACAGAACCCTAACCTAGAAAACCCTTCCACAAGATGGCGTACTCTTCTGAACCCTTCTTCCCTACGCCCATGTACTCCTTCCACTCTAGTTCACAAATCACACTAGTCACACACTTAGATTTTCACAATTCCTCCTTCACACAAATATTTCTTCATGGATGCCCTAGTTCACAAGAGCTCTTCAATATCATAATAGCAAGGTAAACAATAATGTGCCCGACCTTCTACTTATAGCTTTTTTCTCATCTCCATGATAAATGTTATGCCACCTACCAATGTACTTAGCATTAAATGTAGATTTTTCCACTAAATCCAATCTTAAGCGCTCTTACCCATGTGCCCAATCCTGCATGAAAAATCTCTTACAACCTTCTATGTGCAAAAATCCTTACTGACCAAAGACTCTTACGTGCATGCGTTTGCAACACCAAAGGCACTTCTTCTTCCCTTGACCTAATTTTTCCCTCTCCTACCTCATGTTGTTCCTGTGCTTCTCATCCTTTGTACGTGGTCTTTGTAAAGCTATCCTGACACCAAAATTCCTTATGTCCACCTTTTCCACACGCTCTCTCTCTTTTACCTTATCTTTTTTATCCTTGATCTGGGCCATCAAAACACAACTTCCACTACCAACTTTTATTTCACTTCACACTACTCCACCCCACACAAAAATAGATGTGGTCCTCTGCATACACAACCTTTTGAAAGTAATAAGTGGTTACTAGGTGCACAAGGCACAAAAAAACAACAAAAAGAAAGGAACAAGCAACAAGAAAGGGAAACACAAGGAAAAAAATGCATAAAAGGAAATCCTAGGCTAAATGGCAATACTTGCCTTATTTATAAACACAAGGAAGACTTATTTATAGTAGGGCTTCAGCCTACTCCCATTGAAATGGCCTAGTAACCATGTTCCATCAAGCACTTGTAACTAGAAAGCACCTAAATCAAGGATGTATGAGATGATATATGGCCCTAACCAATGGACTTTCAGTTTCCCAGGATGGCACAAAAACTTGGAATCATATAACAAAACCATCTTCCCAACCTCAAATTGTTTGTTTTTAATATGGTGATCATGCCATGCTTTTTGTCATGCCTTTTCAGTCTTTTGACTCCATCTAGCAAGTGATCACCTTTCATCCAGCTACATTAACTTCTCCATGCACTCTTGAATTGCTTGTTCATTAGCTAACCCTCCTGCATGTGCAATACACAATGATGGTAACATAAATTCAACTATAAAAAACCTCCTCATGCCAAACACCAACTAAAAATGGTGTGGCCTTGTTCAATCTCTTGTAGGTTGTCTTGTATGCCCATAGAATGGATGATACCTTGTCATCCCAATCTTGTCTTCCCACATCACAAATTTTTGTCAACGTGTGACTCAAAATTTTGTTAAATGCCTCAATTTCCATTAGCTTGTGGGTGATATGGGGTAGTCTTATGATGGGCCACCATGAATCTACTGCCAACAAAATCCTAATTGTTTCATTCAAAAAATGTGTACCCCTATCACTAGTCAAGCTTAAAGGACATCCATACCTGTGATTATGTTCTCCCATAAGAATCTAGTAGTTGTCACCATTGTATAATCCCTTGTAGGCGTTGCCTCCACCCACCTTGTTAAGTAATCAGTGTACAGTGATGATATAGCATGAACCAGTCCTTCGCGTGGTGGGGTGAAATTGGTCCTACAAAATCAATTTCCCATTTTTCAAATGGTTCTATGCATTGGCTATAGGTCTCAAGGGCATCTCATCCCTTTTCTTGGCTTGCCAAGGGCACTGGAAATGGTCACAAGCCTTGCAAAATTCAATGCAATCTTGGTATATACTTTCCCACCAAATCCTTGCAAGTAGAATCTTCCACATGGGGCATTCCTACATAGTGCCCTCCTGTAATCCCACCATGTGCTTCTTCCATGATTGCAATGCACTCATGTTCTAACACACATCGGTGTAGAACCTCATCATGACCTAACTTGTATAAGTCTCCACTAATTAGCATGTAGGGCATGACGTGTATATAGCTAATTTTTCCTTTCCAAATTTTCATTCCTTCTGGTGCCACACCCATTTTGAGAAACACAAATATCTTCTAAGTCGAGGAGGGCACGTGCATGCAAACCTAAATAGTTGTGTGTCTAGCATAACATCCTCAATGCTCTGCATGCATCCTCCCCTTGAGTCAATTCTTGATAAATGGTCAGGCCCTTGAGTTACTCTTTCCTAGTTTCACAACAACTGTAAACTCAAATTCTTGAAACAATAGGACCCACCACATATGCATGCCCTTGCAAAATGGGCTTGTTCACCAAGTACTTCAAGGCCATGTGATCTGTGTAAAATATGAAGGGTGTTTCAGTATACTTCCTAAACTTATGCAGCACATAGATCATCGAAAGTGCTTCACACTCAATAGTAGTGGTGTAGTTTTGTTCTGTTGGTGTCAACTTCCTACTTAAAAAAAGGGGGTGATCAACAATCCCTTCTCTAGGTTGTGCTTAGGACTGCTCCAATGGTTGTCCCTGAGGCATCAACATGCACATGGAAAGGTTTATCCCAAGAGGAAACATAATATGGGCGCAGTGACAAGTCTATCCTTTGAAAGTGTCAAATGTCATCATCTCTTGCGCCTCTCCCAGATGAAAAGGCACTCTTGTGTTTTAGTAACTTCTCCAATGGCATGATGATCTTGGCATACCCCTTGATAAACTTCCGGTAGTACCTGTATGCCCAAGGAATCCATGCACTTGCACTTTGAATGGTAGGCTCCCCCAACCCCACAATAATAACAACTTTGGTGGGATCCACCAAAAAACCTTCCTTACATATAATATGCCCCAACAGGGTCCCAAATGGAGTAGTAAAAAACACATTTCTTAATGTTGAGGGATATCCTCAACTATGACATCTCTCAAACATCAGCCTCAAATTATCACAATGGTCTTTCACTAGTCCATACATCTAGTCATCAAGGTAGACTTGCAAAAACTTATGGATAAAATCCTGAAATGCCTAGACCACTATGCGTGAAAAACACAGCGGCATTCTTCAGTCAAAAGGCATGACCATATAGGAAAAAATTCCCCATTCAGTGGTGAAAGTTGTCTTCTCTTGGTCTTCTTTAGCAATTCTAACTTGATGGTATCCTGAGAATCCATCCATGAAGGAATAGATTTCACGCCCGACCACTCCTTCCAGGATCTCTTCGGTGAAAGGGGTTGGAAAAGGATCAATTACACATACCACATTTAAGTCCTATAGTCAACACATATCCTTATCCTTCCATCCTTTTTAATACTTGATGACCATGGGGCTTACCCATTCTGATTCCTCCACAACTTCAATGATGCCCAATGCTTATCATCTTGTCTATCTCCTCCTTAACCTTGACGTGAAGATTCAGATTCATTCGATAAGGCCTCTTCCGATCGGGCACACCTTTCTTTCAACTTGATCTTCATCTCCCCCAAGGAGTGGTGAATGCCTTTAAGCTCATGGTACCCACACGGAAATAAATCCTTGAAACTCATGTAATAGATCAATGATCTTTGAGACTTCCTTCTCTGACCAATAGTCTCCAATAGTGGCCTCCTTAGGTTCAGCCTCCAAACCAATGTTAACCTTCTTTATTTTTTTAGGGTTCATGGTATGTGCACACTTTCTCATCAGCACTATCAATAACTTCATGTGTGTACCTTCAATATGGTTAACATCCAAACTCTCCATCTCTTCACCATCTATCACATAGACCATCTTTCCCTTTTTCTTTCTCCATGCATGCACTCAAGTTGCATCTCTTCTTGACTCTTCTTCATCAAAGCGCAGTTCCAAACCAGGTTCACCCAATAACTCCAGTATTCTATCTTCTTCCATGGCACTATCTCCCATCATTAGGCACTTAACAACCTACAATGCCTATCCACTGATGGTTTAGTACTCCGATACTCAAAGCTTGAAGGAGGTCAGGTCATCATCACACTCTTGCCAATTTCTTCTCTGGCGGCATGCATCTCAGAGTGAATATACCATGCACATGCACACACCTTGTAAGGTGGAATACAAATTATGCACCCATAAAGAAGGTGGCAAGGCCTCCACCTTCCATCCATGCTTTCTCACATGCTTGGACATGTGAACAAGGTGGGTTCCTTCCCATGGTAGTCTTGTATTGCAGTGGGTGCATTGCTTTGGAGAACCTAACAGAGAACATGATTCTCACCTCGCCACTCTAGAAGGCTATCATGATGTGTCACCCACCAACGTGCGTTGTGGTCCCAAGAAAAGTTATAGCTGAGCATCCCTCTTCTTTCAATCTCATTTTCCATTGATCCTCCATTTCTCGTAAGAAATCATCAGGGTTGGCCCCTCCAGAATAACTTGGTAACTTCTTCCTCCCAGGGCTTGACTGAGCATGCCTTTCATTACCCTTGTCACAGAGCCTCTTAGTTGTCACCCAATTAACTCATAAGTCCCATGTGTGCCCAATTGTCACATGCCACACTAGTTGTATCACTCATGGACTGAGCATCTTCAAACTGGATAACTCCCTCTGTAGGGTGAATCACCTCAGGGTCCTTGATAGAGCACACATAGATCTTGTCGAGAACTTCTTCTCCCAAGGGCTCAATATATGGTGCTGATTTTCCATCGGTTAAGGGGATGATGACCCGCTCCTCCTTGTTTTCAAAACTTATGTATCCCTTATTGAACCTTAGGTCAACATTATTCTTGTAACACCAGGGGCACCCAAGTAATGCTTTGGAAAGTTTCTACCTCGGCTAGTGCCAAGACTTCAAAATCCCTAGTGAACTTTTCCCCTTGGATAGTGATAACAACATCCTTCAAGACACCAATGGGCATTGCCTTTGTCTTGTTAGCCATATACAACACATTTGAAGATGGTTGTAATGGGGGCCTTCCCATTTGATGCCATGCATCTAGGGTGAGAACATTGACCTCCACACCATGTGTCAATCAAAATATTTCTCAAAGCCACCCATCTACAACAACATTCAAGGTAATCTCCTTGTCATAATCAAGGTTGTGGGGAGGAAGGTTGGCATGCAGAACCTACCTCTCACGCCCTTCTCCAGCATGTGGTACCTTCTCTCCATAAACCATTCTCCTAGAAAGGGAATGATATTCTCTTGCCTCAACATCTTGCATACTTCTCTAACCTCATCCAGATCCTTTTGTGAGCCTCAACATTCTTCCTTTTCTCTAACTATCTTGATTGCTCTTTCAGGCACTAGATCTCTCCTTGTAGGCTTTGAATCACATCCATGGTTTCTTGATACACCTCCTTCTGATGAGTAGGGTCTAGATACTTTCCATGCACCACCTCTTCTCTAATAACTAGTGGTATTTTCCTTGGTACTTCCCTCACGTGCACGTGCAACCTCAACTCATGTCATAACTAGTACTGGTTCTAGTTCTGACTCACGTGCCACCACTCTTGGCATCCATTGTGAATCAACCTTCCTCATGCTTACCATCCCGATGCCTTTTTCTTTCTAGTGTTGCTTGGCTCATGTGCTCAAATAACTCTAGGCACTCCTCATACTTGTGCTTCTTTCCACACCACAAGCATTGTAGTAGATCAGGCACTCACTTATAGTGCTTCTGGATCCACAATTGTAACAGGTTCCCATGCGGGGAACTCACTTCTTCCTCCTCCATGGTTTCCATGACCATGAAATCCTCCTCTAAACCTCTTCCACATGCCCCTCCATCCATGTGCCCTTCATAGTGATGACCATTGTCCTTGGAATTGTTTGCGTGAGGGCTGGTTTGGTGCACACCAATATCAATGGCATCATGTATCTGGTCAATCAATCTACAATCCTTGGTGTCATGGGTAGTAGAGGTGCAATCTTGCAATAAAAGACACATTCTTATGGATCATGCATTGTAATAGTGGGCATCTACTTGCATCATGATCTCCATGGAAAATTTCATAGTCCATATCATGGCACATACCGATCTCTAGGGAAAATATCCTTTGTATGCCCCTCTACCTCACAATCCATGCACCATAGACCACTGAGTCTCATGTGCCAGTTCACAGATAGCTTCTCCAGCTACTTCACCATTGCAGATAATCTTGAGCCTCAAAGGGGCTAACACCGGTATCCATGCTTCCAACCTCGATAGCCTCGGCAGCATGGGGGAAGCCTCCAAGGCCTCGTGTGGGTCTATGAAAGTCTTGTGTGAAAGCACTCTCTAAATGGTGTTATCAATCCTCCAACAAACCATTGAGCATGCTTTGAGAGGGGTGAATATCATAGGATAGCTTTGATAAGAGAGTCTTGAAACATGCATGTCATACTCCTGCACACTCTCTGCCATTCCTTGTTGAATCTCCTTTAGTGTGTTGATGCTCTTTTGTTCAAACTCAGGGATATGAAATTCAGCCAAGAAGGCATTCCATGCAGTGTGGTGTAATCTACCATTTCTATGGGGGTCATACTTTTGGTACCAACTATGCACACATCCTTGCAACATTGTTGTTACAAACTGACTTTCCTTCCACTCTGGGGTAGTGATCCCCTTCACATGCCATATAGTTCACACTTGTGTACATGCTCTGCATCCTCAACACCTTTGTAGTCTGGTAGGTGCAAAGACATCTCAAAAACACTTGCTTGAGGTGGTTGAGGCCCTTGTCCACTTGATCCAGAACCTTGATTCCCTCTGTGTTTCCTCCACCACTAGATCCACTAGATCCACTAGATCCACTAGGTCCTATCCCTCTTGATCCACTAGATCCTCCAGATCCACCAGGTCCACTAGGTCCTCTAGCTCTATACCACCAGATCCACCTCTTGTAGCCGGTAAAGGGCCTGAAGTGGTCACGCACCTAGCATTCCCAACATCCCACTAAACTATGCATGCCAATAGTTTTGTGATATTTCACCACTACCAGATGTGTGTCCTCACCACTCCTAGATGTGATACCCAAGCTTTATGTACTCACACTTTTCCCAAATGTCATTCCAGACAATATTCCTCCAAACACAGGAAATGATTATGTGCCATAGATAGATGTACCAAATGAAAAATTATATCTCCTAGGTGTAGATCGGTCACTCCCACCAATACCAACTATGTTAGCAATACTTATCTCTTGATTTGGAAGACTAAGTGCTAGGGGTTGGTCACTAGGTGATTCCAGATGCATGCCGATGACTCTCCTTTCTCCAAGTGATGAAATCTCATCAAAAGCTGAAGGGATCTCTCTTCCACACTTGCCAAGATGGGGTAGCATAGACTTCTCTTAGGCTCCACATCCTCCATGTGAACCTCAATTCCTTCCCACAAATCTTCCTCCATAAATCCATCACTCCCATGCAACCTCACATTGTCTAGCCAACTCCCTTTCATGTGCTTTTCTATACTTGAGTCATCTCTCTCTCTTTCTTTTTTTCAGCCATAATGTTTTCCCATCTTCCTCCACCCTAGCTTCCTCACCCAACACTTAGAGAAGCTTAGCCGGCCATAGGGAATGCTTCCAAACTTAGTGTAATGAGCAGGATCTTCATGGCTAAAGGGATAACATGCAAAAATGATCCTCTAGGTTCCTTTAAGAACTCAAACTCAACAACCTCAGGACAAGAATACGTAGAAATAGCATATTCCAGGGTATAACTAGGTCAACACTCTCTTCCACCAATGATCAATCAACATGCACATGTCCAAGTCAGATCAACATCCTACAGCCTTTGATATTCATCTTGGGTCCAAATGTGAGATCTATAGTACCATCTTGATCTAGATGCATACGTGAAAATCCATTCATACAACTCTACTGGAAAGAAAAAAAAGAAGGTCTCATATAACTCATGATACATGTGTTCTTCTACCCATTTGTGTGCATCAAACTCAGGTCCAATACTAAATCTCTGAGAAAAATCCTCCATGCTCTTAAACCATGCTTCGACACTATCCAAGGTCAAGTGCTCTGTCATCACACATCATTCTCACAATAGCTTCAAAAAGAGGTCCCGAAATGGAACCAAGATGTAGTCATTTTTATGTACTCTTAATACAACTTTCTAATCCCATGCGTTTTAGGCCTATCACCCAGTGGGCACTGGGACACTCAGGCATGCATGGGGCCTTGAGCCCCTCCTTTATGTGAGCATTGTGAGATATTTTCCATTGATTAGAGGATTAGATTGCGAGAAAAGTAAATATTCATGTAAAATTTTGAAACATGAGATATCATATCCTTATATACCCAAACTTTTAATAATAACAAGAGAAACATCATAACATGAAATAAAAAAAAATAGATCTGATTCATAAAATATAAGGAAATAACACTAGGGTTTGCACCCATGAACCAAATATTTAGAATAGAGCCATATATTCATATTGATCATAATATCAGTAACCACATTACATTCAAAAGGGTCATAACAAACCATACATAACAAAAGACTTCAAACTTATCTCCTATAGATCTCCCTAGTGTGATATTCTAACTAAGCCCTCCTAGTTCATCCCTTATTACATATTCTAATGCCATACAAGAGGCCTATTACATCCATTATACCCCTTAACACTAATGCTCTAAATCCTAGCCTTACTACAACATCATACTCTTGATGCATTCCCTTATGATCTCACACCTATTGTCTATCGGCTTCTTCTCCATTCAGTGTGTCTCTTCCTTTCTCTAGAGCATCTCTATAAATAGGTTTAACACCCACCACCATGCCTTCCTCTAGGAGGAGATCACTGCCAAGTCCAGGTGGTCCTCCAATGGAGCATGCTTAATCCTTTTCCAGAGCTCTCCACTTTCTGCAATGATGTCTTTTGGGAACCTTCCATGTGTGGAATATTCTTTCCTTGTCTCCTAAAATGTTCTTAAACCCTTGTCCTACGTGCTTTTACCCCGCATGTCCTTCTCCTTCTGGTCCAATGCGTACATGCGCCTTTGGCACTTAGCCAGTAATTTGAGGCCCAACAAAGGCCAACTACACGAACACCATTTTGCACTGCAAAATCAATTTCACTGTCTCAAATTGAAAAGTGGTGAGAAAATTGATGCCTTTCTACGGGCATGTTGAAACATTGTGAACCTCACTCTAAACATTAGAAGAAGAAGTAACAAATGCCTCTCTTATACATATCATCTCGAGATAACTTCCACCGTCTTACCAGTTCTTCTTGACCACACCAAATGTCATGGGTTAAATACTAGATTTTGAAAAGTTGGTAAATATGTTACAACATGAAGAGTCCATGCATGCAATAATAGAAGAAAAAATACTCTAGTTTCGAACCGGAATGGAAGGAAAACATTAAAATCTTCTAAGTAATCTTAAAGTAGAGAAACCAACAAAATCAACAAGGGAACAAAAACCATAATGTCTAATTTGTGATCGAAAGGGCCATGAATTGAAATATTGTTGGTTTAATGGATTCCAATAAGGATCCTCTAGTGGAAAGAAACAAAATAAGAAATAATCACATTAGGAACACCAAAGGAAAAAAAGGGTAGAACAAAGGAAATTGAAAAAGAAGCCCCAACAATAAGGCAATGTTGTTGAACAAGAAAACCTCTTTAATGATGGAGACTTCTTGTATGCTCGCTCAATTATATGATGAATCATCTTCCTAGAATGCTATCTCGGTATGTTTTTTCGGTGCAACCCGACATATCACCGGACACAAGAATTATTTTTTCACTTTGAGTGACACACCCATAAAAATTATGTTTAGCGCAATGATAATATCTCCTACAATGTCCAAGGTATTGATAATATCTCTTTACCCTTGCTACATATAATTATAAAATAATTGATGTTCTAGATGTCCTTGGATTAATAAAGAATCTACTATCACCAATCGATTTTGAAACATAATTTGAAAATTGACTTTGATTGTGAAAATGGTAAGAAAATGTGTTTAATCATAAATAAATCTAGAATCTCAAAGATTGTTGCAAAAGTTTCAATGTGGGATGGATGTTCCACTTAACTTTTCTAGAGAGACAATTAAAGTCTTATGGAAAAGACAAAGCCTCAACACAATTGTGGGATAAAAGGGTTGGCCACATTAGTTTTCGATATCTTGACACACTCCACTAGTATGATACGGTGAGAGGATTGCAACCTCTTAAAAAATACTTAGATAAATGTCAACATTGTTTGGTAGGAAAACAACATAGAGAACCATTCTAAAAGAGTACATTTCGGGCTCTAGGTAAGTTTGATTTGGTACATATTGATCTTTGCAAACTCATGAGATCTAGTAATGCCATTTTTAATATTTTCTACTATGTGTTGGATTTTTAAGAAAAATATGGATATACTATCTTCGTACTAAAGATAAAATTTTTGAGAATTTGAAGAAGTTAAAAGTCATTGAAATCAAGAATGATCATAAAATCAAAACACTTTTCTCAAATTGAGGGGTGAATACACCAACAATGAGTTCAAAGCATTCTTAGATACTAATGGAATTTTTAGCAAATTACTCCTCATACGCCACAACAAAATGGTATTGTTGAATGGAGAAATTGTACTATCTTGGAGATAACACGAGGTATGATTGATAATTCTGAGTTGACGAAAACATATTGGGATTTAAGTAGCCAAAAAATAATATTCTTATTGAATAGAGTTCCCATTGTTGCTCTTAATGGGGTAACACCATATGAAGCATGGTCAAGGTGAAAACCATCTATTGCACATCTCAAAGTTTTTGGATGCAAAGCGAGCATGCACATTCCCAAGAAGAAAACAAAACTTGATATGAAAGTTGAAAAATATTTTTATTAGATATGGTAAAAACAGGATCGGCTCCCAGGGGCCATTACAAAAGGAGGAACAAAAACAACAAGCAAGAAGGAAATGAAAAATTCCCAGAAAGGAGTTAAACATGCTTAAATCTTACAATTAAGAACCAAAATTTGTAATAAGGTGGGGAAACTAGAGAGAAGGAGAAACAATCTCCAAAACATCAAAACAACAAGTTTGCCAAAATTCTACCAACATTTCAAACCAAAAGTTAATTTTTTGGGGATCCCCCACTTGCTACCATCATGGCTATCTTTATTCACGTCACCCTCAACACCTTTGTCATTAATATCATCCTCCAGTTGTCCTCGAGCTACTGATGCGCAAGTTAAAATTCCTTCTTTTAGTGCCCTCCTCCATCCCTTCCAGCTTGTCACTTAGCTTTTTGACCTGGTCCTCTAGCTCTAGAAATTTCTGCTTGGACTTCACCGTGTAGTGACAATTTGCTTGGAAGCATTGATGACATCCATCATTATTTCCCTTTGACCAACATTAGTTTCTTCCATCACTTGAAGCACCCCTTCTAAGTACTGGACCTTACTGCTCAAATCCTCGAAACCCTTTAAATTACCATCCCGGTCTCTTTTTCTCGAAGTGCTCACTTCCCCATGACCATCCTCACCCATTTATTTACCAGAATCCTCCCCCACAATTTTGCATTTTCCAGCCTTCATCTTAGTAAGGTAACCAGTGAGAGTGAGGTCATCCTCATTCGAATGTTCTTTCAGGGAAGATGACAGAGCAAGTTTCCCATTTTCAAACATCAGAAGAATGAGCCCTTCATGCAGAGGCATCTCCACTTTCTCCTGCTGGAAATCCATTAAAGAGTTAGTCAAAGACATAAACAGAAAGAAGGGGATGCTCACCATGACCTTATGGCAGAACATGTTCAAAAGGGTCAAATGGTGAGTATAGATTTTTCTGTATTTTCCCTCCAGAGTGATGTACTTCATGATTTGAAGGAACACCTCTCTCCATATACCCGGAATGCATGACCTGGCAATACCATCCATAAAGAAAGAACATATTTCCTTTCCAATAAAGAACAACTCAATTTCCTATTCTCTACGGGTTCTATCCTTAAAAATTTTAAGCCCGTCCATTTTCATGTCCGTGACCAGGGCGATGGAGGACTCAGACACCTCAATTTCCATCCCTCTGACAACAAACTTATCCTCTTTCCAAGCTTTGCCAAAATCCTTAGACAGGGAGGGGTCATGACCATGTAATTTGGAAATGAAATTATTGAAACCCCCAATCCTAAGCTGTTCCACATGAGGCTGATTAAAAGATTCAATGCTTTGGCTAGTAGGTTCAACTCTAATCCTATCACCCCCCATTTTCACCAAACTAAGCTTCTTCTATTTGCTACTAAAATTCAAAAAATACCTTCTTTCACACTAGCAGAAATCTTGAAAAACAAGATATTAAGTAAGTTGTCGCCGCCACAGGGCTCACTCGTGCCAACATTATAAAACTTAGTGCCCTCTATCTCTACTAATGATCTCATTAATGTCCATGGGTAATATATCAAATTTACACCATATCTTATAATCTTTATAATGGATTCCATAATTGGCCATATTATCCACACATTTGTTCCCTTGACGTAAGGTATGATTATAAGAAATGCTATTAATTTTTTTGAAGTTTCACACATCATCGAGGATATTACTAACGGCCCAATTAACAAAACCATGATTATTGAGGGCATTAATTAAGAGGAGAGATTAAACTTTGATCTGGATGTCCTTGAATCCTTTTTCTTTAGCTAGCAATACCCCCAAAGAAGAGCTCTAGCTTCCACCATGTTATTGGTTTGGTGACCTAAAGGACCTGCATAGGAAAACAACCAATCTCCTTCATTTCTTAGAATTCCCCCTCCCCCAGTAGGACCTGAATTCCCTTTTGAGGCTCCATAAAAATTTAACTTAAAAACATTTCCCCTAGGCCTATTCCAACTGGATTTCTTTTTAGGAATGTGAAATTCCACCGGACCAAGGGCGAACTTGTTAAGAACTTTCTGCTCACTATTCAGCGGGTTTCTTGACTTTACCTTTAAAGAGTTTAATGTTTTCCTTTATGGAAATCAAAGTTTTTCTTCTAACTTTTGAGAGAAGAGATTTCTAATCGTGGAAGATACCTAAAAGAGGGTTTAAAACTTCAAAGAGAGGATCACGAGGACGACGTGCACATCAACGGATGTGAGAACAACAACGTGAAGAGATCTTGGGAGGAGCAAGCATCAATCAATGTGCATGCAAAGATTTGAAACAAGGGAAAGACTGGTTAAGCCATAAATATCTCTTCTATCTCATAGATCAAAATGGGGTGTACATATAGGAGGTGCTTTGAGTAACCCCAGGTCTTTGCAATCATGACAACTCAAGTAGAGAGGGGGAGTTACATTCCTAGAATAGAAGTGTAACTCCCAATGACACATATGACACACTTGATGAACCGACGTGACCGACATGTAATAGAATCTCATAATGACCCCTAAATGGCATGTGGACCTACGATCTCACCTAAGTGAGATGACTCACCTAATGATGTGGAAAATAACACACACCAATACCCCCTTTCATCGTAACTTAGGATGAGGCGCAAGTCGAAACGAGAAATGGGTCCCGACACAAAGCTCCGATGAGGTACTCATGTACAAGAAGAGTCCCAAGCAAAGGTGGAAACCCAAAGTGGGAAAAACATCCACCACAAGAGAAAAAACTCTCTAATCTAAGAAAGATGCGAAATATGGGTCCCACTCTAGACGATCCTAAAAAGGTACCCATGTATAAAGAGGCAATCTCTTAGAAAGTAGAATAAGAGAGAAGAAAAGGGAGACGAGAGGAATGCATAATATGCCATGGACAGATCTCGAACTCTGCAGCCTCTAAGAAATCTCCCGGAAGAATGTTGATGATAAGATCCTCTGCCTCTGGATCAAGAAGAGCCACCCAACGAACTATGTGCCCGCCCTTAGGAAGGATAGAAATGATGTGCTCGAAAGTCCGCCCACTCCACAAAGGAAACTGAAAGCAGCAACACGAAGAACTCTGAGTCTGGTGCATGAAATTGTGACATAGGTCTAGCAAGTGAGTGCCAAGGAACCGAAGGTAATGCCACGTGCGTAGAACTGTCAGAGTGAAAAGAGGAACACCCGCAGAAAGGATGTCCAAGTGATGTGAAGGGAACAAAACATTCTCCACAACAAAAAGGGATCCATAACTGAGGGTGGATCAATGAAGGTCTCTAGAAATGTGGAAGTGACATGATTCTCGGAAGGGGCACTCCCAACAACAGAGATGATGAACTCCTCTGAAACACCTGTAGATGGATGAGGGACCTGTAGAGCATCACAAGTAGACTCTATGAAAAGACGACTAAGGTCAGGCATATACTCATCCCAATGAGGGGGCTCAACAAACAGAAGAGCAATGTTAGATAGGTATGAGTCATCCAATGAAGGTAGAGGAGTGGAAGGGGCCTTGCACACTAGAAGTGGAAAGGAGGTTGGTGTAATGACTATATGAGGCTGAGTAGGAGACTACTCGATATCTGATGAGATGTGGGATGTGTCAACACTCTCTGGAATAGTGAGAGAAAGAGGAGAAGAGTCCTCTGTAGTACTCTCGACATCAGAACTAGGTGCACAATCCTCATCATCAGAAGTAGAACCAAACAAGTCTATGTCAATGGAACTGTCATCACACAAAGAAATGGAGGAGACAACTAAATCAACAACAACAACAATGGCGAAAATATGTGAAGGGTCTCCATAGAGGGACTGAAGAATGCTCTAGACACGGTGAGGTGGATCTGAGTCTACCATGTGAAACCAAAGAGAATGAGAGACATGCATCATCATGTGACCAAAAACATGGTCACAAGTGTCAAGGAAGTCCTCTAGATGACGATGATCAGCGGGTGTAGGAACTGGCCCAAGAAAGAAGGGTAAAAGACCCTCGTGGGCGAAGTAATGTTCCATGGAAGCACGCCAAATGAATAGTTCCCTCTCCCGGTGAGAAGTGGCGGAGGCTGTAAGGTGATCATATGATGCTCAAGTCTGGAAAGAGCACTCTCCATGATGCAAAAATCAAGATGCAAGGTGCACGAAAGCAAGACGTCGGACTCGGTCGATAATGCGTGTGCGTGCGAAAATCCAAGAGTACAATCAACCCCCCCAGAATGTGGCACTTTATAAAGTAGCATGTTTACAAAGCGATAATCCCATCATGTAGAATGTGAGAAAACTTGCAACTTTGACTAAAGAAGTGCTCAGATCCGAGCAACGAGTCAAAAGTTATAACACAAAACAATTCCCGCAACTGATGAGAAAATGCAATAAATGCTGCAAACGCATTAAAAAAGTGCACGAGATGGGTGCAAAGGGTATTGTGTGGGTACTGTTGGAAATGGCATGGAATTTTAAGTAGGGTTTGTTTTAACTGTGAGGGGGATTAGCCTCCTGCCAACCCTGACCTCGCCCTTCGTCTTCGACGCTCGAAGGAAGGATGGGCAATATAAGCCAAAACCCAAATTTTACAATGCCATGAATGTTTTTTTTTTAAAGCTTAAAAACATTTAAAAAAGGGTGGAAATGCTGACCAAGCTAGAAATAGGATGGAAGCCCACATGGAGGAGAGAGCAGTTGTGAGAAGCCACGTGTGAAGGTTGCGGGTCTACACAAGGGGCCGGAGGAGATGTTGGATGGGTAGTTTTGTTGTGGTGTCCACGTGGAGAGTGGGTAGGTCATAGCAGGAGCTAAAGATGTCGGGGAGACTAGAGGCTGCAACAGAGTTTTTAAAAATGCCAAATGTCAGGAAGGGGCCTCAAGATTCCGACCATGTGCCACTGAAGCTGCATGTAACAACAGAGATACAGGCGCCGCGTGTAAGGTCAGTAACGTCTTTGGTAAAGTGGTTTGAACAATCGTAGGTTTGAACATTGCAAAGGAAGATGAAACAGTTGGGTAGAGGTGACAACGTGCAGAGGAGCCGAGAGTTGGCGGAGATGCTCACTATTAGAGCCTCAGGAGCATGGAGTTTGAAATGGCTGCATTGCGTGTAAAAAACGTCCAAGGATTCAACAATAGTTTGTTTGAGTAGGAGCCAAAACAATAGTCCCAATAAAAAGGCCGAGCCACTGCCAAAATGTTCAATCCAAGCCTGTTGTAAAAAATGAGCTGTCAAGCAATGCACGAGAAGAATAGAAACACAAGTGGCAAGGACAAAGCACGAGTTGCTTTGACAATACAGTCGAGGTAAGAGCATGGGAATCTAATTAAACGGATCTGAGCAAAGAAACTCAAAGGCCGAGCCAAATGGTGGATTCAGGAGCCTTGTGAGACATGTAAAGAACACATTTCAAACTCGCAGGTCAAGGATCCATAAAGAACCCCGTGATTCAAGATCAAGACAAACAATGCACTAACCGCTGCAAACCAGATCCATTGAGTTCAAGCAAACATGTTAATGCAAAAGCACAAGTAGAAGTAAACTCGAGCCAAGTTGAAAAAGCCAAATCCTACAAAAATGCCTCTCGGAACATGCATGCAAAGCTAGAGAATCGAGCGGTCAAAGACATTAAACTTGAACACTAGAAACTTGAACAACCATCGCAAACACATGAATAACCTGAAAACAAAAATGCCCAAAATCAATGCAATAAATGCACAGTAGGAATAACCATTACGACACATGCACGAGAATATAAATATCATGTCGGAAGCCAGAAAACAAACAGAAATGCCGATGAGTGCACGGATCCACAAGATCCGCTCTGATACCATGAAAGAGGGTTTAAAACCCGCAAGCGAGGATCACGAGGGATGATGTGCACATCAACGGACATGCGAACGATAAGCGTGAAGAGATCTCGGGAGGAGTGAGCATCAACTAAATGTGCATGCAAATATTTGAAACACGGGCATAACTGGTTAAGCGATAAAAATCTCCTCTATCTCATAGATCATAATGGGGTGTACATATAGGAGGTCTTGAGTAACCCCAATGCTTGTAATCATGACAACTCAAGTAGAAAGGGGAGTTACATTCCCAAAATAACTCCCAATGACGCATATGATGCACCGACGCACTAGCGCACTAATGCGTAAGAGAATCTCATAATGACCCCTAAATGACACATGGACCTACGATCTCACATAAGTGAGATGACTCACCTAATGATGTGGAAAATAACACACACCAATAATACCATTATTCATGGCTTTCCATAAACCCCCAAAAATGAGGAAGGGCGATACTCCAGGTCGTAGGTCAAGATAGGAAAATAGAAAGGGCTCTCCCATTGAAAGCAACAATCTTCAATCGTCAAGGGTAGGATCCATTGGATATTGAACAAATCCAGAATAATAGCAAAGATAGCATGGGAGAAGGAGCAATGAAGGAGGAGATGGTTGAAATTTTCCTCCTCTTTCTTACAAAGTGAACATCTATTGGGAATCTTCATTCCCCTTTTCCTGAGATTGTCCACAGTCAGGATTTTATTCTGGCAATCAACTAGAAAAAGATATTAATCTTAGGGGTGAGATCCTTCACCCAAAGTTTACCCCAATAGTCCTTGTGCAAATCATTCTTGAAATTTGACATGTAGGCTAATTTAACTGTGAAATTTCCAGATTCTTCTTCTTTCCATTTGATGGAGTCCTCCTTGGTTTGGAACATGGGGATGTGGAAAGCCTTAAGTTTATTGTTGAGAACCCGAAAAGGTTGGATGTCGCCATCAAAATCTGGAGGAGGCTCAATGATTTCCCATCTGATAGAATCTTCCTGGATCCAAAAGTCCTGAATCCAAAATTTTCCAGATTCCTTGTAGTACTGAGCAACATCTTTCTAGAAATCCAAGTTAGCTAAGGGGGAATCCCCAAGCCAATTATCGAACCAAAAACTAATTCTAGAGCCCTTGCCAATTTCCCAAATCATACCTTTGGATAAGATTTCTTTAGAGGCCACAAAGGAATTCTAGAAAAAGACCCTCTAGGGAGGTTATTTTGGTTAAAAAAGGATTCCATTCTACCTATATTCCACAAATATTTCATCTTTATAATTTGCACCCAAAGACCTTCCTCTCTGGCAATCCTCTAACCGACGTTGTAAATTAAGGCCTTATTCATAAGAGAAAACAATTTTTATCCCCAATCCTCCACATAGCTTAGGTTTAGTAACTTTATCCCAGGCCACAAGAGGAAATTTAAATTTCTCACCAGCTCCCACCCGAGGAACCTCTTTTGGATTTTCTCTAAGGCTTCCTTAATTTTAGCAAGGAGCATGAAAAGAGATATCACATAAATGGGAATACGTTGAAGGTAGATTTCGAGAAGTTGAATCTTACCAACTTGAGAGAGAAAGAGACCCTTCCAAGACGAGAGTTTACTATTAACTCTATCCAACAGAGCATTCCAAACCGTGAGGTTAGGCTTCTTAAGGATCAGGGGCATACCCAGATAAGAATCTAGAAAATGTTTGATTCTGCAACCCAAGATGCGAGCTAATCTAGCTTGAACCTGATTTTCCACATTTATGAAAAAGACAACACTTTTATAGAAGCTAACCATCCATCCGTCCCGAAACCTATTCATAATAATTAAGAACCTCCTTAAAATTTGAGGCCTCATGGACAAAGGCCTTACCCATTATAAAATTATCATCCACAAACTAATTGAGACAAATAGAGGGAAGACCATTTGATATTTTTACACCCTAGATGTAGTTGCAAGCCATGGCATGTTGACAGATTCTACTTAGGGATTTAATGATAATGACATAGAGGAAAGGTGAGAGAGGATCACCTTGTCTCAGCCCTCTCCCAACTTGGAAGAAACCTTCTGGTTTGCCATTGACCAAGATCTTAGAAACTGGTTGTATAAATGCATGTCATAATCATATTAACCAAAAAGTTATCAAAACCCACCTTTAGCAGGATGGCCTGGAGGAAAGACCAATTTATCCTATCAAAGGCTTTATGCATATCCACTTAAGAAACAAAGCCGATCTACCATAGCTTTCAATGGAGTTGATGGCTTCTTGAATACAAATAATGATGTTAGTAATTTGTTTGCCATGAAGAAAAGCCCCTTGATATATTCTTAGGGTATAGTGAAATATATCTTCTTAGGGTATAGTGAAAAGATCTTGGCTATAGACTCGATGGATCTAAAAATTATAAGTCTACACAAACATGGATGTTGAATTTCTTAAGAAGAAAGAAGCGGAGGTTGCTTCCAAAAGCTCACCTCATGATCAAATCAATCTTGTTATGAAAACAAATGATGATCTTCCCTATGATGAAGACAATGATGATGGGGATGATGGTGATGATTTGATGGCACCACCAACCATGAGAATAACTCAATATATTCCTAAATGGTATACTAATGTGATACGAGATGCCAAATTGGATGGTATCATATAAACTTTCACACACAGACGAGCCAACAATAAGGTATGAGATGAGGTAAAATTTTCCTTAATGAGTACTATTGGATATATTGAGACCTCTATAGTTTTGGAATCCTTATAATCCAAACCTTGAAAAGATGTCATGGATGCTAAATATCAATATGTGAAGAAAAATAATGTATGACAACTTGTTGACTTTCCATTAGGAAAGAAAGACATTAGATACAGATGGATTTTCAACATGAAGTACAAAGTAAATGAAACGATTGATAAGCACAAGGCTAGGCTGGTAAAGTGGGGGCATGCTCAAGAAGATGACATTAACTGCATGGGGAGAATTTTACTCTCACAACTAAGATCAAAACTATTAGAATGATTTTTGCTTTGGCTACACATTTTGGTTGAAAAACACCAAATGGACTTGAAAAGTTCCTTTCTCAATGGATATTTGCAAGAAGAAGTCTACATGACTTACCCAAGATGTTTTGTCGTACGTGGAAATGAAGAAAAGATATGCATATTCTTGAAATATTTGTATGGTCTCAAACATGCTCCTTGGGCTTGGTACATTAAAATAGATAAACAAATCATTCATCATGGATTCCGAGTAATCCTTATGACCCCAATCTCTACCTTAAAAAGTAAGTGGGAGATTTTGATTGTTCTTGTCTATGTCGACGATCTCATCATCACTTTGTAGTTCAATGAAGATGATTGATTCCATGAAGAAAAATATTAATTGATCATTCAACATGACTGATATTGGGATATTACACTATTTCCATGGCTTGGAAGTATGATAAAAGCAAAACCAATTTTTTTATCTCGGTTGAAATATGCCAAGATCACGCTCCTTTTTATACCCGAGTGTCCACATAATTTTTCTTGACAAATGTTTTCTCGATGTATCGATGGTGGCACACTTCATGGTGAAATCTACAACTTAGTGTAGTCAATGCTTATGTTATAAATTGAATCGTAACTCAAAATGTGCATGATGCCTATAAATTTTGTAAAATTGAACTGATACAAAGTAAAGTAGATGCAAAAAATGAAAAGAATACACCTATTTGTTGTACAAAGGAAGATCTCCCATTTTTGTTGTATTTTGAAGACTTGGAGTTGTTGAAATGCTAGAGGGTGATTAGTACAATTATGTCGAAGGATAAGTTGGAGTGTTGAGTGCATGCAACCCAACATTGAAGAGGAGAGAGAGAGGAACCAAAGTACCCCATTAAGAGAGAATATTGTGTATCAAAATATTTAGTAATAATGATACCTTCCCTACAAATGTGAAAGAGGAGAGGAAGGATTGCCTACAAAAACTTAGCAATTTCGATATCTTCCACAATCCCACAGACCACATCGATGAAGATGAATTCAAGCCCAATTTTGTAATTAAACTAAACATTTGTAAAATAAGGGATGAACCATGCTCCCACTATGTTTTGTATAACTAAATTAGAGCATGTAAATTATGATATAACATAGAGGAGAAGAAGGCCAATGCCTCAAAACCCTATTCTTTGTAATTGTATCTAAGCGTTGTAATGGAGTATGAATAAAATACTCATGCCTCTTGTATAATGTTTTGAATTGTGTCATATGTGTTTGTAGACACCAAAATTGGGTCACACTCCCCTTGGTCCTTTTTCAAATAGCCAACTTAAACATATTCACCTAACCATGACCCTTTTACCCCACATTAATATTAGTTTAATTATTTATAATTAAAGTAATACTCATCCTCACTTCATTCATTATTTAATTACCTAATTAAACTAATTTCCACCTCACCCCACCACCTCACCTAGACACCTCATCACAAACCTATTCTTAGCATGTTTCCCTTTTACTAGGACTCAATATTCACTCACCATAACTAACTAAGACTTAGTCCTACCTACCTTAATGAACTAAGACTTATTTCAACCCTAAAATCACATGCCTATTCTTCCTCTAGCCACAATCTCTCTTATCTAAGTGCAAAATCCCATTTTTATCTATGAGAATAGATAAAACTGGTCAAGATTGCCAAGATATGTCATTTTTAGTAAACCTAGGATTTCCTACCTTAACCGATGCCGGTCAACCCTAAACCGATGCCGGTCACCCTAAACCGTTGTCGGTTACCATATATTCATTTTGGTAACCTTGTTTGAGAGGTTGGCCACATTCTCAAGTTTTGGAACAAAGGATATCTACATGCAAGCAAGAACCAGAGCCCTTTCACACATCCAGACAACCATAATCAGCACCAAGACGGATCTGAAGGTATTTGCATTCACGGTAGCATTCCGGGAAGCATTGCTGCGGCACCGAGCACTATTTCACAAATCAACCATCATCAACATCCAGCCATCAAACCTACAACACCAGTAAGTGTGCTTATAACCTGCATCATTTCATCTTTACTCAGTTTATAAAGTTTCTTCACCTCTATTTATCAGCCTCCATTTACATTTTTATCCCACCAATCTTACCTCTCTATGAATCCAACCATTCCACCACCCACGATCATTTGATCACCTATACCCAATCCTGAAATTCTATGAGTACTCCCAACACCTCCACAGACCTAACCATTCTCCTTACCATCTCTGTTTAATCTCAGAAAAATCCCCAAAATCAAGTTTTATTGAGTTTCTATCATCCTGCCTATACCGACACCGGTTATCCATGACCATCGTTGGTTCTCTCTAAACCGTCATCGGTCATACTTGACCGACATTAGTCTCTATATTTGGTAATCCTGACAATAATAGAAACCTAATAACTTGCACCCAAGTAACCCAAACTACCTGCAATATGACCTTGACCTATTCCACACGTTTATTACCTACCCTAAGTCTAGATCTGATCATAACCTAGCCTGTTATATTATATTTTCTTATTGTATTTGGATGAGATACCTAAATCATATCAACTACAGTAGGATTTTATTTATTTACGTTATTTCTTACATTAAGTTGTATTAGATAGTGGGTTTACTAACACCAATGAATTACCACACTTCCTGGATCTAGCACACACGCTAGGAAGCCCACATATATATTGTTTAACTCTCTTTTGTGGTCTTGTTTTGTATTTCAGGTAGTTCTTCCTAGCCAAAAGGAAGCTCTCACAGTCAGCATTGGATCAAGAATCGAAACACGCACGCACAACCTTTAAACCGACCATCACAATAGGTATTCCTCCTTGGCCCATACCCTTATCTTTTTCGTCAAATCTTTAAAGAAAATGGTGAAACATTTTGGCATGCCCGATGGTACCCATCAGAGGTTATTTTTCATTTTATTTATTCCTAGGTGAAAGTTGTGTGTTTTTTTCCCTTTTGAAAAGCTTCCAAATAAATTTTAATCTCTTGAATATTCCCCTCTTTCTATTCTTTAAAATAAATTGTGTTTTGGTGATTTAAAAAATACTTATTTCTTTCATTAGTATTGAATTAGTGAAAGAGCATCCCTCTTCCTGTTCATCACTTGCTACATCGAATATCACATTTTGATTTGGGTTTAAAACACTTGCATGGCATTCGATTTATTGCATTATATCTCACATTAAAATTGAGGGCAACCTATATGCTGGAAGTCATGACCAGCTGATGGTTGACACAAATGAATCATAGAAAGCACATTCTTTCTTCTCTCTTTTCCAAACTACACAAATTGGAATATATACATCTTCTTAAACAACATCCCACCCGGAAGAAGTTGTCAATGATCACACATCAGAGGATTGACAGTGGGCACCTAGCTGGTTATCTTTGTCTAGTCATCACCTCAGAGAATGGCTCGCCCGCCAAAACATAACTTGAAACCTCACCTTTAGAATTTCCTTCTTCGTAAGAAGCCTTCCTAACCAAAAACTCTGTTCTAAATTCATGAGTTAGTCCTTAAATAATGTAAGATAAACACACTAAATTCACTTGTAGGATTACATGTTTTTCTTATCTTTGTTCTTGACTTGCATTTTGAGGTGTGAGGTCATATTCTCCATTTTTCTTTCCTTTCACACTCCATAATCATAGTTGGTGTATTCGACTAGTTCTACGAGTGTGTCGGACTCATTTTTATCATATCTAGACTTTTGGGTTGGTGTCTCATTCAAATTTAATTCACAAAAATAAATTTTCTTCATTCTACAGATTTCACATGTCGACATTGTTTTATATCTGACCATCATCATTTTTTACGACCGGTGTCGATTCTCTGTGCTTTTGGTAAGTCTACCCAAAGTTCACTCATATCATCTTCTTCTCTCGTTTAAAATCTCTGGATGCCACCATATCCTCTACATTATGATATTATTGACTAAATATAGCTTCCCCAATTGACTTTCCATAGTTTCTGTTTCACTTTTCAAATTGTCACTTTCCCACAGTAACCAACATCGGTTATTCTATGACCGTCACATCATTGGTTGACCTAACTAGCGTCGGTCCATCTGTTTTGATTTTTAATCAAAAAACCTACCAATTCACCTCTCATAATCAATTATTTTCTATCCTCGCTATTTTCATAGAATACACTCTTACTAGGTCAACATTTTCTCACATGGTGTTGACTCACGACCAAAATAACGCCCTTATATTTCACACACCAGATTAATTAGCTACTCCCACCTAGTCCATCACTGCCATCCATCATGTCACCTATGGATCCAAATCAACTTATCCCCATTACTACTACGGTGATGAGGAGTTGCAAGAATCCTTGATTAGAACCTGTGCCCTACATATTATCTCTCCCACTCATCTACTCAAGATTCCTTAAGAAAGTTAATATATGTCATGCCCATATCCATCCCTCCTTCTCTTGCCCCCACCTCTGTGTTAGCTAGCTAACACCACTTAGTGCTACCATCCATCCACTTTACCACTTGAGGTGTCTCGGTTAGGTCCCACACCACTATAACTGCAACATCCACATCATCTATCGCACATGCGGTGTCATTAGTTCCTTCGATAGCTGCCTTAAGTATAGCTCCATCTGCACCAAATATCTCACATATACCTATTACATCGCAACCACCTCCGATGTTGGAAACTTACACCCTTTCCGAACCTCATCCTTTATATCCCACAATCCTTACCTCCACCACTAGAGTGTTACGACTACCCCATCCACTTACACATACTACCAAAAAACCCCTAACCTCATCTATCACTTATTCGGCTATATGCCACCTTCATCTATTCCTCATATGTAGTTCTCATACTCAACACCATCATACACTAGCATACCACCCACCTCATACATTCAACATCAACCCCTTTTTCTGCAGGGGGAACCCATTCATCACAACCTACCAATGACCTCATTAAAATGATGATGGAAAATATGCAGACCTTAGAAGCATATGTTTTTGGCTCCCGTAATTCTTTAACTTATGATGAAAATTATAACAAGCCTATCCATCCATCTATTCCCATTCGCCCCTACCCTTTGCATTGGGAAATGCCCAAATTCAATTGCTTCAATAGTAAAGAAGACCCATGACAACACTTGGGGGTATTTCAAACATGGGTGCTACCTAATTGCTCTAGATGACGCTTTGATCCTACAAAACTTCCCAATGTCCTTGACAGACCAATATTGGATTGGTATAGTGGACTACCTAGACATTCCATTTATTCCTTTAATCAAGTATCCCAAGCCTTCTTTGACCACATTTCTTGATCAATGTAGTCAAGAAGGTCACCATGACCAACCTATATTCGACACGACAGTATGAAGATGAATCTATTGCAGAGATTTTGTTTCCCATTGATGGAGTCTTACCAACCAATTAATGTTCTAGCTACCTCAGACTGAACTTATTGAGTTGTTCACTAGAGCTTGTGCCAAACACATCTCACCAAATCTATAGGTAAAAACCTTCCAAACCTTCAACAAAGCATTCACCATGACACAAAATCTAGAAATTTGTGCCATTAAAGAAAAGAAAATCCAATTACGAAACAAGAACGCCCGTTCAAATCAAACGATTCTTCTTCATATTCAAAACCTCAAAATAACTATTCAAATCCCAAAGGATCTTCCAATGTGGTAGTCCTCAAGGTGGGTCCACCTCATCCTTCTAATCAAGCCCAACCTTCTTCCAATCTTTCCCTTATCCAGGCCTTTCAGCTTCGGTGGGAGCAATGGAAGTACACTTTGATTGGAGATCCCTATTCTTCACTATGGAATAGCTTCTTAAAGTTGGAGCGATTGTACTTCCTCCCATAAAACCTCATACAGGTTTCAATCCTTCCCATCCTATGCCTATATGGTATAAATAACATGACTACTATAATTACCATTGCGTTAAAGGCCATAGTGATGGTAACTACATAAATTTTAAGAACATTGTCTAAGACATGATAGATAATGGAGATATTTTCGTGGACAACCTAAATGCGCCAAAAATCAAAATTTGCACATCTTAAAAATCCGTTCCCTAATTATAAACTATCGTATAATCAAAATAGTGAACCTTCATTTAGCAAAAGAAATGTCCATGAAGTCCACTTGGTTTTTGATATCGTGTCGGCCATTTCCCAAATCCAATCTATTTCGTCTATTGAGGAAATTTTGGCACGAGCCCTCTACCCATAGAGGAGCATACTCTTTCTACTCCTTAACCCACGAGAGGAGTCCTCATCATCTCCCCTACTCTCACGGAGGAACCCACACTTTCTACCGATTCCATTTCATCATCTACCCCATAATCTACCAAACTCATAACACTTTTAATTCTCCCATCCACGGAGACTCATCATCACATTCTCCTCCACCAAGGATGAAGTCTACATCACCCAACATGTTATCTCTCCTACCCATGGGAGACTCTTCAGACATGCCACTACATGTTGGGGGAAGTTCCCCCTCAACATCCCTAGACCCCATTAACATGATCTCATCTTTGTTACCTAAAGAGTCCGAGTCAAGACAATTCCCTGTCTCATAGACATATTTCATAGGGATTTCCACCAAACCAACTCCATCTTCTTCTTCAACAATCCCATTTTCATGGTTGGCCGATCGCTTGGATTACGTTGATAATTCCATGCTCTAGGGATGTTTGGCTCCCCTTTTTGACCCAAATGTAAATATTTCTGAAGATACTTCCATGATCTACCTAAAGGTATTTTTAGTAACCAAATCAACACTGACCATGCCTATTGAAACAAATTCTTCTTCATCATCTCTACCTACATCCAAACCTTTACCCGTGACCAAAACCATTTCAAAACCTAAAATCCTACCCACACCTATGTCTTCATCTATATCTAGACCCATCACTACCTTGGGTGTCATGTCGACATCAAGCCTTACTCACCCACCAGTCAAATTGGACTTAGCATCATCTCAAACCCGCACCAATATTATCCCTCTTCCTAAAAGAAAACCCAACCTTCTAGGCCATATACACCGGTCTCACCTACCACACCTTTGTCACCTTCCCCCTTTCCATCTATCTTAGGGACCCATCCATCTACCCTAATCAAATAGTCTCCTACCCAAGGCGAGTCAAAATATAAACAACCTACTACTACCTCATGAGCCTTTGTTACACCTCATTCACCCAAAACCAAACACACTCACCCTTACCTACGCACTTTTTACCACCTATACCTCCACCGAGTTACTATCCCCTTAACTTTACCTATACAACTTAAACCCATTCCCTATACCCAACCTCTATCGACCACCTTTACCATAACTCGGTTTCCCCATGGGTAACCCATCCTCTTCGACCATTTGCTTTCATTTTTGCATCCCATACTCCTATATCACCTTTACCCAATAAGGTACAACCCAAAGATAAGAGTCCACTACCCTCCAATAAGGTAGTCAAACCAAGAAAACCTTCTATCGCCAACTATTCTACCCCCCACCTTTATCCAAAAACATGCCAACAAAATATAAGACCATACCACTTATCAAACTAGTAGACTAACCCATTCCCCCTCCTATAAAGCCTCTTCCCTCACGATCATCCACAACTCTTTACCCAAACCCACACTCACTTCCCATTGTGATCCATGTAGCGTGGTCCTACACTAACATTTTAATTAATATCTTAGAGAATTTTTCATCAATTACCGCCACTTAGACCTTAAAATCCTCTCAAACCCAAACCAAAAGGGTTTGATGAAACTAAGATTTGTGCCTATCATCGTGTGCCAGGACATGATGTAGAAAATTGTAAGGCTTTAAAGACCGTTCTTCTCCAACTTTGTCCTCCTGAATTTTTTTTTGACGATGATGACCTTCTTGATGAGGACCATTTTACACCTTCACCTATTACTACAAATTATCATCCTTTACCCATTCAATGATCAGTATCTCCACCCCCACAACCATTTTATCCACCTCCAAAATTTGAGATCAACATGGTTTGTATTAGAGAGTTGGCCAAATCACCACCCAAATGTCAGTGCGCCTTACTCATTTCACAAGGCTCTTATCTCCATTAGGGTTTTGTCCCTCATGTTGTTACACCTTTCATGGCACACCCTCTCCATCCACCTCCCTTAGATTAACATGGTTCACATTGCCACCCGCGCTCAGAAAGACAAAGGCAAAGAAAAAGCAACTAGCCCATCAACCAACCCTGTGCCCAATATACCATCTACACCACACCCAAAATCACCATCCGTGGACCTACATACCCTATCTCTGATGGGGTCACCCATCACACAATGATAAAAAATTACATCAGTCTCCTCTAAATATGTATTTGTATGATCTCATCTAAACTTTTGAATCCCATAGACAAGCCCTTATTGAGGTTTTACAATCCATTGAAGTTTTACCCAATGACCCCACACCAGTGGCCTCCATTATTACCCCTCACCACATGTGCCTTGCTTACCAAATCATCTCCTTATTCTACCCCCATGCCCACTCCTCAAGTCGCTTCCCCTCTCAGCTTCTCTGATGAGGAGATTATACCTCTCTAGTCAGATGACCTTGATCCCACCCTTTTCATTTCCATCTACATCGATAACATACACATACGAAGCATCATGATCGATGGTGGTGTTAGCATTAACATCATATCCTCCCACACATAATCAAATGAGTATCCCTTCTAACTATATCCATAATAACCCAGTTATGTTGCACTCCTTCAACGATGCCATCACCTCTACCTAGGCACCATTATCCTTCACATTCGCGTAGGCCCTCACTATCCCAGAGCTATTCTACATTTTAGAGGGAGAGTTCTAGTATAACCTATTGCTCGGTGGACCTTGGATTCGCATCATGGGTTGTGTCCCTTCAAATTTGCACCACTACGTAAAAATTCAAACATGAAGGACATAACTATACCATCCCCACCAACCCGTCACCATTCAAAACTTGTAACATGTTGTACCAACCCAATGATGTACTTGTACCAGTCAAGGCATTTGCCACTACCCCCACTTCTCCTTCATCCATGAGCCCATCCACTAATGCTACCACCACCTCTCCCACATCTAACTCTTCTATTCCCACTATTACCACAACCTCTACAGCTGACCCACCTACTTTCCAACCGACCAATACCCCTCCAACCCAATCATCTAATGAATCGTCTATCCCTGCTTACCGCATATCAAATACCAATCCCTTAGAAGGTTTTTTCAATACCTCACTCTAGGGATTATTGCCTATACAATATCGACACATTCCTCACTTCGCAAGAGTATGGAAACATGTATCAACACCCCTCGTTATGACTACCACATAGGTGAGGTTTTCCGTTATGGTCCTCCCCCCTTCGCATTAACCTAACATATGGGGACTTAACAATGTTATCTATTAACCTAAACCTCCATCCTAAAACATGATCATTTTCATCCGACCTCTAATATCTTACTAACCACCACTTTGATCAAACTTTCTTGCATCACTTGTGTATGGAAAGGATTTTGCTTTAGTTTTTATGAACAAGGCTGTCATACCGTCATTTCTTGTACCACCCATAAGCACAATGACCGTAGTGGCATTGGATTTTCTACACCACCTTCCAAGAAGGCACATCGACCTCATTGAGGAAGACAAACCTTCTTCATCCCATTCACCAACGTCACCACCTTCACCCATGGAGTCCATAGATCCCGAATCTATTCCTCCTAATTTTTTTTTTGTAAACACAATTTCACTTGGTACCTCGACTTATCAACATGATGACAAGGCTACCTCTCTTCTCTTCCCTTCCTATATCCTGACATGATCGATGTCGATACGCCTTCTATTAACATTGTTCAATGTCAAGATGATGAGTCTATCCTCACCTACCTTGGTGCAGAAGATTATTATATTCACCAGTCGCTACCTTCTAAGATGCAAACCATGTTGAATGAATCGACTATTGAAATCAACACTAACACTCAGGATGATCCGCACATTCTAAAGATAGGTTAGTCTTTAGATGTTTCAACAAGAAGCTTTTACCTCCTCCTCCGAAATAGCAATGATT
This sequence comes from Taxus wallichiana var. yunnanensis, assembly GCA_018340775.1. NCBI lineage: Eukaryota > Viridiplantae > Streptophyta > Pinopsida > Cupressales > Taxaceae > Taxus > Taxus wallichiana. The sequence continues at coordinate 905,903,777 of CM031234.1, read as the reverse complement.
TTTCTTGGTCCTATGCTGATATGCCCGATATTGACCCAAACATTGTGGTCCATAATATCATAACCATTCTTGATGCCAAACCCATAAAATAGAAGTTGCGAAAAATGAATCCTCGCATTTACTCTTCTTGTCAAAGAAGAACTTCAACTCCTTCTCTTGGTTTCCTTTATCTTACCCATCAACTATACCCAATGTATTTCTAACATCGTCCTGTCATGAAAGTGACAGGAGGGACTCCAATTTGCATGGATTTTCATGACCTTAACCTCACTTTCCCTAAAGATGACTTTCCTCTACTTGGTATTGACCAACTAGTTGATCTCACCGCCGACCATGAGATGCTATCACTCATGGATGGTTTCTCGGGTTATAATCAAATACTACTTGCTCCAGAAGATCAACACAAAACTACTTTCATCACTCCTTGGGGACCTTCTACTATCGAGTCATGCCTTTTAGCCTTAAAAATGCTAGTGCTACATATCAGTGAGCCATGACTTATATCTTCCATGACATCATGCATCACATATTGGAAGATTACATAGATGACCTTCTTGCCAAATCCAAACATTGGGCCAAACACTTGACAATCCTTAAGGTCATCTTTGACCACCTCATCAATTATTGTGTTCGCCTTGACCAAAGAAGTACGTCTTTATGGTACTTTAAAAAAAAATCCTTGCTTTCATCATTTATTTGCATGGCATAGAAGTCGATCATGCTAAAGTAAAGGATTTTCTAGAAATTCCCCACTACTAATCTCCATCAACTTCAAATCTTGCAAGGTAAGTTGCAATCTATTCGTTGTTTTATCTCACATCTTTCCGACCATTGTCAACCATTTCATCATCTCCTCAAGAAGGATGTATCATTCAAATGGGATGATGAATGCCACAAAGCCTTTGATGTCTTAAAATGATACCTTCTTCAACCACTAGTGCTCATTCCTCCTAAGGATGACCAACCCTTTTACCTATACATTTCCACCACTGACCATTCTTTAGGTGCTATGCTCGCTCATCGCGACGAGAAACACAAAGAGAAAGTGGTTTATTACATAAGCCATACCCTTTTGGACTATGAAAATCGATACACTCATGCCAAAAACTCTGCTTAGCCTTAGTTTTTGTCGCCACCAAGCTTTTTCATTACCTGCTCAACCACAAAACCTTTTTCGTCACCAATACTGATCCCTTACATTACATGTATGCCAAAGCCTACCAATATCAATGTGCTGCACGTTGGCTCATGCTTCTTACCGACTTTGACTTCAATTCATCCATTAAAAGTCTATTAAAGGCCACGCCATCACGACCAATTGGAAGACACACCTCTTTTGGGGAATCAACCCTCTAACTTCAATTTTCTAGATGATTTCATAGATACCATCTATTTGAAGGATACCAATTACCTAATGAACCTCTTCTTTGATGGTTCTAAGTGTTAGTGTGGGGGTGGTGTATGTGTTATCCTCATTCCTCTTGGTGGTGAACCTATGCATTTATCTTTCAAACTCAATTTTGATTACACTAACAACATCGCTGAATACAAAGCACTCATATTGGGTCTCTAGGCTGCTTATGCCTTAGATGTTATGTCAATCAATATTTTTGGCGATTCCCACTGGTTGTAAACCAAGTCAATGGTATATACCAGTGTTGTAATGAAATACTACAAAAGTACAAAAGTCATGTCGACATACTTTTGACTACCTTTGACCATTACTAACTTCAAACCACCCCACATTCTACTAATAAATTTATGGATACCATGGCCTTCCGGCTTCTTAGATACCCACTTTGCCTACTGACTCTAAAATCTTTGTCATAATATAAAGGTTACAATCACCCTCTTATTTACCTCGTGAGGTCCACTTCGTTGGAACCGTTGCACCTGACCCACATGAGCTTTGGTATAAGAAGTTTGCAAATTACCTTTCCCTTTCCATTCTACCTCCTGATCTCACTAGTAATGGACAATGTGCCTTTCTTAAAAGTTTCTTCCGCTATGTCATCATGGGTGAGATCCTTTATAAGTGCAGATTTGATAGTATTTTCTTACGATGCCTTACAAGTTATGAAATTCCTTACACTATTAAGGAAGTTCACAATGAAATTTGTGGAGGCCACTTTAGTGGTTTAGCTATCACTAAACACATTCTTCACCTTGGTTTATTGCTGGCCAATCCTAAACCGTGACTATTGTGACTATGTAAAACATTGTGTGAAATGCCAACAACATGCTAATATTCATCACACACCTAGTCATGCTTTGAGTGTCGCACGAGACCTTTGGGCTTTCTCTCAATGGGGTTAGGATCTTGTCGGAGAGATCAATCCTTATTCTTCACAATGCCATAAATGGATTATAAATGCTATTGAATACTAGACTAAATCCATTCCCCTAATTTCTACAAAAGCCAAGAAAATATGTGAATTCATCAACAATCACATCATTTGTCACTTTGGCATCCCTCACCGTTCATCATCGACAACAAAAAGTAATTCAAAGACAAAACCCTATGAAATTTTTGCGACGCTTTTGACATTCAACTCAGTTTCTCATCACCTTATTACTCACGAACCAATGGCCAAGCGAGAATCAACCAATAAAACTTTGAAAAAATTCTTATGAAAGTAGTTGATGATACTTTGGGAAGGATTGGCATACACATACTCCCTTTTCCTTGTGGGCCTACCGCATTATTATTCACACTTCAACCGATACCACACTTTCTCTCGGTCTATGATACTTAGGATGTCTTTCCTCTCGAAGTCAAAATTCCATCTCTCCGCATCTCTCTACAAGACATGATCAACGCCGATGAATTTCACTAGGACCTTTTAGTACAAATTGAGTTGTTAGATGAACGTCGTCTTAATGCTCTTGACCATCTCCAAATCTACCAAAAAAATATCAAATATGCCTTGAAAACGTGTGTCCACGAACAAGCCTTTCAGTCGATGACCTCGTTCAGGAAAATCAACATGTAACCAAAGAAGAGAAAAGTAAACAGGGAAAATTTTCTCCTAATTGGCTTGGGCCCTATATTGTTACTCATGCCTATGAATCGGTGCTTATCATTTGTCTTCACTCAAGGGTAAACTGAACCTAAGATCCTCAATGTCTTACATCTTAGACCATTTTATTGTTGAAATCTAGTCCTATAACCTTTTCGTCTATTGACCGCTCATCCCTTGAGCATCGTGCACCTTCCATGTTACCCGTTTTGAGGATCAATGACCAAACAAGAGTCATGTGATTACCCGTCACCCTTCACCTTATCTTCAATATGAGTACCAAGGCTCTACTCATGGAATGATTCTCATGGATACTTTTCATCCTTTTAAAGATGGAATTTCATGGTCATTCATCACTTGAAACCACCTATTTCATAGTTAACCTCTCATGTGTGTTATAGTTTTGTCTTCTAAACAAGAACCTAATCTTCCTCTATAGTCTTGTCCATGACTTAAATGTCTAAAAACAAAATGGGATTCAACTCCTTGAGTCAAACTTCCAGCAAAAGATGACTCCCTCAAAAGGGACATCTCTTCTCTCTATCTCGCTGCTATAAATAGACTACTCCCTTGAAGGACAACTATATAAAGTCATTGTAAAAATACAATAAAATATTTAGAAGCTTCCTACATTGATCAACTTCACGAAGACCTCAAGGAGATAATATACTCATCCCATATAGACTTCCCGCATCGATCAGTCTATCAAAAACAAAAACAAATAAAGAAAATGATAAAATTTTTGTCATGGACTTGCCTATTTTTGATCATGGGTTTCATTCTCAGGTAAACATGTTGCCGTACCCTAAGTTACACTAAACCACCTATTTTCACCTCATTTCCTTTTCACCCTAATTTCCTCTCTGCTCAAGGGACTTTCTGCAACTGCAACATTTCTTGATCATGTGACTTTATTCACCCTTAGAATAGTCCATTATGCAATGCCTTTAGGGTCTTACATTCATAAGCCCATCTTGGGTATGATAGAATCATTAGGGTTCTTATCAATTAAGCGGCTCTTTTACCACCTCTTACCATTCACCTTCCTCATTAATTATTGATTATCCTATACAAGACCAAACCATCAACACCTACATTTTAAACGACTCAACCATGCCTATCACCTAAGACTCAACCATTTCTATAGCCTAAGACTCAACCATTCCTATGACCTACATTCAATCATACCTAAAGCCTACCAACCCATTCCTTCCTCTCTCCTTATCATATTTTTCCCTAGCTTATGGGAGAACTACATCGGCCCTCTGGGGCTATGTAGGTAGCACTCCTAGGGCATGGGGCCATTGAGGTTAGCTCTACAACTCTTTACCCTAATTAATTTCCTCTTCATTCTCCTATTCACATTCTACCTTGGTTTCCATTTTATATCGATAATTGGAAATTAAACCAAACAAACACCAATTAATAATTTTTTTACCACATCATCAAATCATTCATTTATCATTTAAACATTTCTACCATAGTAAATATTTAGAAATTTAAACCATACCATGCATATACATCACCATTTGTTTACCATGTTACCAATAACTTGGAAATTAAATCAAACACTCAATCATGCCTAAACCAACCTGACTCCACCACGCCTAAATTACTTTACTCAATCATGCCTAAACTAACTTTGACTCCACCATGCCTAAATCAACTTTGACTCAATCATGTCTAAACCAACCTGAATCCACCATACCTAAGTGACCTCACTCAATCATGCCTATGACCTTGACTCAATCATGCCTAATCCACCTAGTTTCCATCACATAAACAATAACACTAGAAATTCCACACATAAGCCCAACATCATACCATAAATATCACCATCTCTATAAAAAATCAGAATATGTGTGTCCATACATATGTGCACAGAAGAAAAATCAATACACATGCCTCTCATATATAATCTCAACATCTTCAAAGACGCAGCCGGTGTAATAATAAAAATCTCAAAAACTCTCATGTACATCATTGCTATCTTCAAGATGCAGGCCGATATAAATCAAAATATACAAAAATATATATCCTGAACATATAGGGTGACTAATCATCACCCCACCTGATGTCCATGCCAGTATCATCTATCTCCTCCTCCTCCACCCCAGTGTGGCACCCTACCACCATCTCTCTGCCTGTACAATTCTAGCCCTCACCTCTGCCTAGCCTACAACCGGGTCTTGCCTCTGTGAGCTAGTTGTTTCTCCCTAACCTTGTATGTTGGCTCACCAACCCCATGTACTCTCTACAATATGTGTGTGAGATCTAGTCCTCTCACTCGACTCTGTTGTTCTTGGTACTCTACATATGAGGGAACATCTATCCTGCGGTAGTCGGATGGTCCGAGATAATACCGTACCTCACTCGAGGAATCCTTGAATCTGACCATTGAGTCTGCTTGCAGCAACGCCATCGTTATCGACCCTATACCTGCATCATGGGACCCTATCCCCGAGCCTATGCGGTGTCTATACATGTGCCTCTTGCGCGCCTTAGGCCCGTAGGGCTGTAATATGGAGTGCAATGTAGTGGCTAACTCGTCCTGTAACCTTGTTACATGTACTTGTAGGGTGGCTACCTGTCCCCCGTCTCCATCTCCACCCTATGTGGGTGCCTGTCAGTTGGAAATTTGAGATTTTAAAGCTGCCACTAGTGCCTCAGACCCTGTCAAATGCCCATGTAAATCTATAATCTGGGCCTGTAGGGTGGCAACCTACCCCTGCAAAGTGTCCCTCTGAACTGTAAGGGTAGCCAAGTTTGGCTGCCCTGGACTAGGTTGTGCTGATCATAGTTGGACTGCCACCACTTTGCCATACTATCCTATCTGTAACCCCGATGTCATCAATCCACTTGTCCATTACCTGCTCCTCCTACCCAGTCGACACTGTTGGCTATGGAAGAGGTAAATGCATCTCCACATCATCCCTCCTGTACTGAGGGAACGATGGTGACACATCCTGAAGAAGGCCAAACTATTGTTTGACCCTATCTATAGGTATCATCTCATGCTCACCAACATGACGTCTCTGTATCCACCTGAGTAGTTGTAACTCATCCAGCTCCACCACCATCTTCATGTATGAAGGGAAGCCAACATACGACCTCCAAATTATGAAAACACCAGATAATCCCTCTAATGCCCGCCTATAATATGCCACATCGTGAGTAGCCTTGGTAACCCTATGCTCTCCAAAAATAGGCCCCCAACTCAAACCAAGCCCACATCAAACGTATCTGGTCAGGGCATACAACCTGACGCACACATATAATGTGCTCATATGCCCAACAGTGGAGAGGAAAGGTGCAACACTAACTAAACCTACGAATCACCCGTAGGCCCATAACTCCCTGTATAACTACACCAAGTATGTTGGTGCCCAAGAAAAATGGGTCCTATCCTCCATCATGTAATGGAGAACCCCATCAAGCACCCATGGGAATCTCCCACCCTCCACATCTAGCAGTGCAAAACAACACACTACCTCCATAATCAAGACCACTAGCCTCATCTCCTCAGGATGGGCCACATACATATCTCCGTAGCTCAGGATCACACTATGGAACCTCATCTCTGCCATCCCCTCTCCAAACACCATCAACATTAGCTCCTTTGATGCCTATGAAGAAATAGAATACACCTGCATCCCCACTATCGGTAATTGCAAGATCCTGTACACATCCTCCAGGGTGATTGTAATCTCACTCATCGCAAATGAAATGTGTTGGTCATTGAATCCCATCTATCGATGAGTGTGAACATCAAGCACGACTCCCAAATTATGTACCTATATCATCTCGACCCCAATAAGGTCAACATCAATAACGTGACGCCACTCCTCTGCTGTTAGGATCCCTCGTATCGCTAGTACTAGAGGTAGTACTCTATATCTCATCCGCAACTAGTCCCTAGCTGCTCGCACTCCAAAAAATCATACCATTGTTAAAGCTTCTATTGGTGTGTGCATTTTCCACATCATTAGGTGAGTCATCTCACTTAGGTGAGATCATAGGTCCATGTGTCATTTAGGGGTCATTATGAGATTCTCTTATGCATCAGTGTGTCATTGGGAGTTACACTTCTATTATGGGAATGTAACTCCCCCTCTCTACTTGAGTTGTCATGATTGAACACTTGGGGTTACTCAAAGCACCTCCTATATATACACCCCATTTGATCTATGAGATAGAGAAGAGTTTTATGGCTTAACCAGGTTCTACCCGTATTTCAAATCTTTGCATGCACATTCGGTTGATGCTCGCTCCTCCCGAGATCTCTTCACATTGCCATTTACACGTCCGTTGATGTGCATGTCATCCCTCGTGATCCTCGCTTGTGGGTTTTAAACCCTCTTTCATGGTATCGAATGTATCTTATGGATTTGTGCACTCATCAACATTTATTTCATGCATTTTCCAGCTTAGGCATGATATTCAAATTTTTTTGCATGTGTCATAATGGAGATTCCAATCGTGCTCTTCTTGCACTAATTTTGGGGTTCATACCTCCGGTTTGCTTGCTCGTGTTTGTGGGTTTCACCTTCTTATTTGGGTTTGTGGTTTTTCGAGTTTTTGGCCTTGCATGAGGATCTTGAGAGGTTCTGCTACTTCAGATTATAGGTTCAAGTTTTTCTTGGTTCCTGCATTCGTGTTGCTCTACCCAAGCCCTCTAGGTCGTTGGCTTCTCCACTGGCTTGATTTGAGCTATGTTAAGGCTTCCAGTGTGGAAACTCATTTTTTCCTTGGTGTGGAATCTAAACGTGGCTATTTTTTTGGTTCACTGCTCGTGGTGTTCGCTATCTGTGGTGTTTGAAGCCCCGTTTTCCCTGCTCTTGCTTCCTAGTTCGTCGGCTCCACATCCCAGGTCGCTACATGTCTGGCCTTGTGTTTTTCTTTGTTCAAGGTTCTGTGAGCGCATTTTTTCCTATTGGCTCGTGGTTCATTACACAAGCTCATGGTTGTTTCTACTTCCTTGGGTTTTGCTCTCTAGTTTTTTGGGTTTTCCTCACCGGTCGGGAGGCGGTGAAGGAACGACCACTCTAATAACTCCCATAGCTTGATCAGTTCAACCTAAACCTACTTGTGAACATCTCAAGCTCCAATAGCTCAAACCGTCCTCTGTAGCGACTGTTTTACAGCTCTCTCCGCCGACCTACGTTTTTCTCCTTTGTAGACCATTTTCTACTCCCACCTGCCTTGGAATCTTCCACATGCATTCCCACTCCACCACGTTCGGCCTCTCGCCTGCCAAGGTGCATCTCCCAACCATTTTTTCTCAACCGCTTACCCAACAGCTCTCTCCATGTGCTCTCGTTACCTATTCTTCTACCTACCCAAAATGTTTCCCTACCACGTTCAAACTCTACCACGACCATTTCAAACAACAAATCACGTGGACTGGTCTTTTTGGCATTTCATTTACCTTCTCTTGCAGCAACTTTTTCTCTCTCCACATGACTCCATGACTTGATCACGTGGGCCCCATCCCTTTTAGACTTGTTTGGTAGGTTAAAACAATCTAGTTTTCAATGTTTTAAGATTAAAAACATTCATTTGGCATTATAACTTTTTAAACTTTGGGTTTTTGTCTTGTATTGTTTACCTTCCTTCGAGTGTCGAAGACGGAGGGTGAGGTCTGGGGTTGGTAAAAGGCTAATCCCCCCTTATAAGAAAAAAAAACCCCTGCTAAAATTTGATGCCATTTCCAACGAGCATACATATGACACCCTTTACATGTGTTTAGAGCACTTTTTAATCTGTTTGTAGCATTTATTGCATTTTATCATTAGTTGTGGGAATTGTTTTTTGCTTATAACTTTTGACTTGTTGCTCGATCTAAGCACTTAGTTGGTCAAAGTTGCATGTTTTTCACATTCTACATGATGGGATTATTAGTTTTGTAAACACACTACTTTATAAAGTGCCACATTTTTGGGGGTTGATTTACTCTTGGGCTTTCACACGCAGCACACATTTCAGCCGAGTCGACATCTTGTTTTTGTGCATCTTACATTTTTCATCATGGAGAGTGCTCTTTCCACACTTGAGTGTCGTAGGATCACCTTACAGCCTCCACCACTTCTCACTAGGAGAGGGAACTATTCATCCTGACGTGCTTCCATGGAATGTTCCTTCACCCACGAGGGTCTTTTACCCTTCTTGCTTGGGCCATTCCTACACTCATTGATCATTGTCATCTGGAGAACTTCCTTGACACTTGTGACCATGTCTCTGGTCACATGATGATGCATGTCTCCAGATCTCTCTGGTTTCACATGGAAAATTCAAATCCACCTCACCGTGTCTAGAACATTCTTCAGTCCCTCTATGGAGACCCTTCACATACTACGGTCATTATTCTTTCTCGATTTAGTTATCTCCTCCATTTCTTTGTGTGATGGAAGTTCTACTGACATAGAATCGTTTGGTTCTACTTCTGATGATGAGGATTGTGCACCCAGTTTTGATGCAGAGAGCATTATAGAGGACTTCTCTCCTCTTTCTCTCACTATTCCAGATAGTGTTGTCACCCTCCCATCTCATCGAGATATCACTCGGTCTCATCATATCACATTACACCAACCTCCTTTCCACTTCTAGTGCGTGAGGCCCACTTCACTCCTCTACCTTCATTGGATGACTCATACCTATCTGACATCGCTCTTCTGTTTGTTGAGCCCCCTCATTGGGATGAGTATCTACCTGACCTTAGTCATCTTTTCATAGAGTCTACTTGTGATGCACTACAGGTTCCGCATCCATCTGTAGGTGTTTCAGAGGAGTTCATCATCTCCATTGTTGGGAGTGTCCCTTCCGGGAATCTTACCACTTCCACTTTTTCGAGACCTTCATTGATCCACCCTCAGCTATGGATCCCTTTTTTGTTGTGGAGGATGTTTTGTTCCCTTCACATCACTTGGACATCCTTTTTGTGGGTGTTCCTCTTTTTCACTCTGACAGTTCTACGCACGTGGCATTACCTTCAGTTCCTTGCACTCACTCACTAAAACTATGTCACTTACAGGCACCGGACTCGAGTTCTTCGTGTTCTTTGCCTTGATTTCCTTTGTGGAGTGGGCGAGACTTCAAAGACGTCATTTTTTCCTTCCTAAGGGCAGGCACACGCTTCGTTGCAGGTGGATCTTCTTGACCAAAGGCGAGATGATCTCATCATCGACATTCTTTTGGGAGACCTCCTAGAGTCAGTAGAGTTCAAATCCGTCCATGGAATATTCTACATTCCTCTCATCTCCCTCTTCTTCTCTCTTCTTCTTCTTTCTCGAGAGATTGCCTCTTTGTATATGGGTACCCTTTTAGGATCGTCTATGGCCTCGGACCCATATTTGACATCTTTCTTAGAGTAGAGAGTGTGTTTTTCTCTTGTGGTGGATGTTTTTCCCACTTTGGGTTTTCCTTCTCTCGCTTGGGACCCTTTTCTTGTGTATGGGTACCTCATCCGGCTTTGTCCCGAGACCCATTTCTCGTTTCGACTTGCGCCCTCATCCTAAGTTATGATGAAGGGGGGTTTTGGTGTGTGTATTTTCCACATCATTAGGTGAGTCATCTCACTTAGGTGAGATCATAGGTCCATGTGTCATTTAGGGTTTATTATTAGATTCTCTTACACGTCAATGTGTCGGTGTGTCATTAGGAGTTACACTTATATTATGGGAATGTAACTCCCCTCTCTACTCGAGTTGTCATGATTGCAGCATTGGGGGTTACTCAACACCTCCTATACGTACACCCCATTTGATCTATGATATAGAGGAGAGTTTTATGGCTTAACCGTGTTACGCCTGTTTCAAATCTTTGCATGCACATTCGGTTGATGCTCGCTCCTCCCGAGATCTCTTCTTACGCCATGCGCTTCGCATGTCCGTTGATGTGAACATCGTCCCTCGTGATCCTCGCCATGGGTTTTAAACCCTCTTTCACCTTCACCATACCCAACACATCTCTTACCCGAAAACCTATTCCCAAACCCTTATTGCTTATTGTACCCCAACCCTATAAATTACCCCTTTTTACACCCATCCACTCATACCATTTATACCTATTACCCTACTCATTCTCAATAAACTTGCCTTTCCACCTAATTACCTATCTTTTTCCCCGCCCTACCTTGTTTCTTGATCTATTTTTCCTAAAATCTGATGGAAATTGGTCACTTCGACCGGCATCGGTCCATCATGATTGGTATCGTATCACCACTGCTACTTGATGATGCCAGCCAATTCCAACCGACATTGACCAAATCTTGATCAGCGTTGGTTACTATAAAGAGTGGATCGAATTCGTAAACCCCCTATTTCTCCCAAAATTCTCAAATCTAACCTAGAAACCTATCCTACCTTACCCAAACCTAACCTAAACCCCTCCCCACCCCTATTTACCCTACCTAGGACCTCCCCCTCCCTCATTGCCCAAGTTTTAACCACAAATTCAAAATTATACCCCCACCTAACATGGTTTTACCCAACACCAATTTTACCAACCTATTTTAACAACAAATGACAAATTGGGATCGAATCCTACCTCATCATGGTGTCGCGCATGCATGGGTGGTACATCCGCCACTACATCGGTGGCCCACTTGAACCCTCTCCCACGTCTGCCATGTCAACATCCACTCCTCACCTCCAACCAACCAATTGAATCACTTGACTCGATTTCGTGGACCCACCAATCAATGCCAATCACTCGCTACGAGGCTTTCCAACTCAGCTCTCCATCTCTTTCTATTGCTTTCCAACTTTCCACCTCTCTTCTATCGTTTTCTATAATTGGCAAATGACAAATGATTTCGTAAAAAGTAGAATTTTCCTTTTTTAAACCTAACTCGAGCTGACCAATGCCGGTCATATTTGTGCCCTAGCGATAACCAATGTCGGTCACCCTATAACCAAAGATTCGATCACCCTTACAACTATTTGGCCTTGCTAATCACCCTTTTACCTACAACCATTAGTGCCCACACCCCTTTCCTCATCCCGGACACCTATGGAACCATACCTATGAGCCCAAACTACCCCTACATTTCCTTTGTTGTGTCTTGGGATTTGTTAATTTACCTATACCTTGGTCTTACATCGTGCCATGACCTATTTACAACCTCACCTACTTGGTGTAACCATTGACCTTATTTACTTGTTATACCTTATGATGTTGATACCTATGTTGTTTTAACCTAACAACCATACCTTACCTATTGCCATGCCATTTATCCCGACCAAACCTTTAGTGTCTTTGGAACATACCCAAACGTTCACGCATCGACCTAAGTTTTGTTTTTCGGACCATATCCTATACCTTGGATACCCGAATCACTTCACCTCTTTTTGGATAAACCTATTGACCTTTGACGATGTAGATTTTTGCAAGCTCTTCAACCTAGTACCGTGTTACAATCGATACGTGTGTGCGCATTTGATTGCCATTACCCATGACCTGATTTTGACTCGACCTATTACATATTAACTATTACCCGAGTTAACCATCACCCTTTCCCACAATACTCATCCCCTTACCCACCTATCTTTACCAACTACACATTCATCAAATAACTCACCAATTCCATATCACACCTCATCAATGCCTGGTTTGAGGGGATCCCTTCAAACAAACATGGGGAAATTACTTCTTATTTTGGTCGTGTCACTTACCAATACAAGATACTTAATAAAAAGGGTAAAAATATAGACACCAAAATTGGGTCACACTCCCTTGGTCCTTTTTGAATTTCCAACTTAAACATATTCACCTAACCATGACCCTTTTACCCCACATTAATATTATTTTTATTATTTATAACTAAAGTAATACTCATAATCAATTCATTCATTATTTAATTACCCTAATTAAACTAATTTCCACCTCACCCCACCACCTCACCTAGACACCTCATCACAAACCTATTCTTACCATGTTTCCTTTTACTAGGAATCAATATTCACTCACCATAACTAACTAAGACTTAGTCCTACCTATCTTAATGAACTAAGACTTAGTTAAACCCTAAAATCACATGCCTATTCTTCCTCTAACCACATTACCACTTATCTAAGTGCAACAATCCCATTTCGATATGTGAGAATAGACAGAAAGGTCAAGAGATTGCCAAGATCTGTCATTTTTAGTAAACCTAGGATTTCTCGCCTTAACCAATGCCGATCAACCTAAACTGACGCCGATCACCCTAAACCATTGTCAGTTACCATATATTGATTTTGATAACCTTATTTGAGAGGTTGACCACATTATCAAGTTTTGGAATAAAGGATACCTACATGCAAGCAAGAACCAAAGCCCTTTCGCACATCTAGACAACCATAGTCAACATCAATACAGATTTGAAGGTATTTACATTCATGGTATCATTCTAGGAAGCACTGCCATGGCACCGAGCACTATTTCATAGATCAACCATCATCAACATCTAGCCATCAAACTCTGCAACACCAGTAAGTGTGCTTATAACCTACATCATTTCATCTTTATTTAGTTTATAAAGTTTCTTCACTTCTATTTATCAACCTCTATTTACATTTTTATCCCACCAATCTTACCTCCCTATGAATCCAACCATTCCACCACCCACAATCATTTGATCACCTATACCCAATCCCAAATTATCTGAGTACTCCCAACACCTCCACAGACCTAACCATTCTCCTTACCATCTCTGTTTAATCTCAGAAAAACCCCCAAAATCAAGTTTTATTTTCTATCATCCTTACTATACCGATGCCCACTATCTATGATCGTCGTCGCTCTCTCTAAATCACATTGGTCATACTTGACAGAAATCGGTCTCTATATTTGTAATTATGACAATAACATAAACCTAATAATTTGCACCCAAGTAACCCAAAATACCCGTAAAGTGACCGACCTATTCCAACACCTTTACTACCAACCCTACTTCCATATTTGATCATAACCTAGCCTATTATATTATATTTTATTATTGTATTTGGATGAGATACCTCAATCATATCAACTAAAGTAGGATTTTGTTTATTTACGTTATTTCTTACATTAAGCTTTATTAGATTGGGTTGATTACCACCAAGGAAGTACCACACTTCCCGGATCTAGCACATGCTTCAAGAAGCCGACTCGGCATATATTGTGTAACTCTCTTTTGTGGTCTTGTTTTGTATTTCGTAGTTCCTCCTAGCCAAAAGGAATCTCTCATAGTAAACATTGGATTACTAATTATCCCTTTCTCACAAATCAACGACAAATAATCAAAAGTACTCATTTTCCCTCATATCATCATTAATTAATTACACTAAGCTAATTAATTAAGTTGCATATCCAACAAATACCCTAATTAACGACCTTCCATTAATAAATCACCCCTTCTACCTAGACTAATTAATTATTATTAATTAATTAGCTTTCCCTTCCATTTAACCAATAAATTAATATTTAATTGATTTAATCCCCTTATAATAGCCTAAATCGTACTAATATTCCTCTAATTATCTTCTATAAGCTTACACCTACCTATTAATTAATCACCTTTGATTAATTAAAATACCCCCAACTCCCATGACTTGCTAAACATGTATTAAACCCTTCTAAAGTAAGGTTACCTTTAATAAAGCAACCTTATCCATTCCTAATCATGTTTTACCTTTATCCCACATTCATGAGAATGTGTTGAATCCTTTATCCTTTGGGCTATATAAAGATCCCTCCACCTACCTTTTTACTTACACCTAAACTCCTTAGAGAGCAAATGCAAAGCATATAGCAAAGAGACTAAGAGCTTGCACCTTGCCCTTTTGAGAGTTCATCATCTTGAAGAGTTAAGCCTCTTTCTTAAAGTGCTTGGGTCATATGGGAGGTGTCAAAAGGGTCTTGTAGCCCAACTTTGATTAGCCCCCATTCCTAGGTTCTTGGAACATTAAGGACAACTATTTTGATAGCCATGGAGCTTACTTAGGTCCATTCATTTATTTGTTGTTAGAGAATAGAGGAGTTTAGATATTTAACATTGTTAGTTTCAAAGTTTGTATTGATGAATGCTAGCATCTAACCCTTGTTTAATTCTTATCATGATGGTGTTTATGCTTTGTTTTAGCTAAATTATAGAACTATTTTAGGTGGTAGTTCTTGCTTCATTTGATTTAGCATTAAGAAAAGTATACATACACACATTTGGCATGCCTGGTGGGACTTACTCCATTGTCCTTTGCACTTAATTTCAAGTTTTTGTAGTTAAGTTTTATTTTTGGTTACTAACCCTCTTTTACACATGTTGATCTAACTTGTTTTTTTACTTGTTTTGTTGAGTTTGCATGTGTTGGTCTTCCTTGTAGGTATGAAGGAGGTGAAGTGCTGTCAAAATTGGAATTGATGGGAAAATTTCAAGATTTATTCATGTTTTCATTTTTAGAGCTTACTTTTTCAACATTCTACATGCTAGTTTTGTCAATTTCTTGAAAATTTTAAATTCTTGAGTATGTAGGTTAGTGTTTGATAGTGCTTGAATCTTATATTTACATATTAATGTGGTGGGTTGCTATCAAAATTTAATCTTGGTGAGAAAATTTCAAGATTTCATCATGTTTTCATTTTTAGAGCTTACTTTTTCAACATTTTACATGCTAGTTTTGTCAATTTCTTGAAAATTTTAAATTCTTGAGCATGTAGGTTAGTGTTTGATAGTGCTGAGTCTTCTATTTACATATTAATGTGGTGGGTTGCTATCAAAATTTAATCTTGGTGAGAAAATTTCAAGATTTCATCATGTTTTCATTTTTAGAGCTTACTTTTTCATCATTCTACATGCTAGTTTTGTCAATTTCTTGAAAATTTAAATTCTTGAGCATGTATGTTAATGTTTGATAGTGTTGAGTCTTCTATTCATATATTAATGTGATGGGTTGTTGTCAAAATTGAATCTTGGTTGGAAAAATTTTTCCCATTTTGCAGATTAAGAGACGTTTTTTTTGACATTTTTTGAGTGCATACCCATGAGCATAAGAGCATATGCGTAACCCATCTTCCGAAGGCCATAAATTTTGCTCCCGAACTCGAAATGACTCCATTTTTTTGCGTTGGAAAGGTATTGAAGTTAAATATGTAATGAAAACATAAATTTAGGATTTATACTTACATAAAATTATAGGTTTTTCTGTTATTTTAAAACTGGTCATTTTCTAACATGTCTAATGTTTTGATGAATGTTGTATTTCCATGCTTACTCGATTTAGACCAAAGCATGTGTATGATATTCTCTTGCACCTTTTGGTGATCTTGAGAATAAAAAACAACTTTGATCTCTATCTTTTTAACATTATGATTAAACTTGGAAATTTGATTATTCATTTTGCTTAAGGGAATGAACCTTTTACAAAACATTTTTCAATGGTCCTTTGATTTGAAGTTTTCCATTTCTATATAGTTGGGATAAAGTTTGTGTATGCTCTTCTCTTGCACCTTAGGGTGATCTTGAGAATCAAAAGTAACTTTAGTCTTCATTTTATAACATTTGGTAAATTAGAAACTTCATCTTTCACTTTTAGTTTAAGGGAATGAACCTTTTACAAAGTATTTTTCAATGGTCCTTTGATTTGAAGTTTTCTATTTCTATATAGTTGGGATAAAGTTTGTGTATGCTTTTCTCTTGCACCTTAGGGTGATCTTGATAATCAAAAGCAACTTTAGTCTTCATTTTATAACATTTAGTAAATTGGAAACTTCATCTTTCACTTTTGGTTTAAGGGAATGAACATTTATCAATAATTTTGTATGGTTCATTGATTGAAAAGATTTTCTTTACTTTTTAGTTGGATTATTTGTTGTGTATGCTCTTCTCTTGCATCCTTGGATGATCTTGAGAATCAAAAGTAACTCTTAATCCTCTTTTAAATAATGTGATTTTCTTGGAGAACTACTAACGCTTGAGTGCAGGACCTAAAAACGCTTGTCAAAGAAAGGAGGAATCAAAACAAAATCAAAAACTACTAATACAGTTGTTATACAGGTTGCCAAAAGGTGTTCAAGTAAACCACACCTAATTAAACAAGATAAAAAGAACAACATATTCAAAACAACTTGTATTGCGGGTTTCGAAAAGGGTACGTCCCTCTCGCTCAAGCTGGAACATAACCCCTTTGGCATAACACCTTAAGCTACAACAATGGGGTGGTTCGGGAACCCCAAAGTAGTCCACAAGAGGGAACCTTGTGGATGAAATGGGAAGTGCTCCATACTACCTACTTGACTAGTGATTCCTTTGTGAGATAGCGTTACAAGTTGTCTATTGTGGCGACCCCAGTGATAGTACACATAGACGCACTAGTTGCCTACTGTTCTTGAAGGGGGTAAAGTAAAGCCGAGATACTCCCAAACTAGTCAGTGTGACTTTTTGGGTAAATCGTGCTCGCTCGTGGCAACTTTGTAACACCTAGGGCGAGAGAACCACCTAGGAGAATATACTTTGGCCAGGAGCCCACTTTGACCATTTTAAAACAGTGTTGAGTTGTGAACCTTCTTTTTGAGAAACATGTGATGTATTACTTTTGCCTAGTTTTTACTTGCCTTAGGGCGAGGCGAAACTCTGCTGAAGTGAGGCTAGCATTTTTCATCATTTTTTGATTTACTTCCTTCACATTCTTTTGACACTTTGTTGAGAAAAGAAGGGTGACTACCTTTGTGTTACCAATCGACTGTTTCTCTCACTTTTATGTCCGTTTATGCCCATCCATGTTTGCGGTTGGGTTAGTTAAACATCTAAAGTGTGCGGAGGCATTTTCACGTCATTGGTAGCCATTGTGATCTTGATACCCATGTCAAGGTTGTCATTGTAGTTAGGTGTGGTTCATCACCGCAGACTTCCTTAGAAGAGTTAGCTTGTTTGTATCATATCACTACAATTTTGATATTTACATCTTGTTTCTTGTAAACTCGACATAAATACCTATATTGTATGGTTATGTTGCACACATTTTTAACTATTCCTAGCTATACTTTGAGATTTTTAGTTCGGTTCTATTATTACCTCAATTTCAAAGAGTGCTAGGTGTTACTATTTGTGCGTGTTATATCAATAACACCTCGATATCAATACTTCACTTTCTCGCAAAGTGGGTTAACATATCTTGGTGATATTGTTGTGTCATTCACAAATTGTAATTGGCACTTTTTGAGATATAGGTCTTAATCAAGTTTGAGCTCACTCATCGTATATCTTGATTGGGAGATCGCATTGACTTCTTGTTTTTACTTACGTTTTGTTCATTTCCTTGAACTTGGCATAAGTGAAAACATCTTGTTGATCATCTTTGCATCACATTTTCATATGGTGTATTTCCTTGTTGATTGGCTTTGGGTTTCACACTCGCATGATTGTTCCTTGTGATTATTCATTCAAAAAACTTATTTTCTAGGACAATCCCTTTTTATCTCATCGATATTACGTCATCACGATGTCTATTTTCCTTAGACCTTCTTCAAAAAAATCATGCACGCATCCCCATACTTACACAATGTCAGTTGGTTGTCCTTATGCTACCCAAATTGACATGTCACTTCCTTCCCTTTGAAGGAGTTCCATCACACTATCTAGATCTAGACATTTGTGCTTAAAAACACCAAAAATGACTAACTATCGTGTGGTTCCCCATACTTACAAAAATACAGAACCTAGGTTCAACAATTCAAATCATAGGATTCCCATCACAACTAAACCTCGTTTGGTTCTTCATGCTAGAGAGCCCATATGGGTAACTCGTTCCCCACCTTCATCTCATAGTCGGTGGTATGATTTGGACACGTCTGATCCAAATTATTATTTGAGTTCCCCCCACTCTTCTTCTAATTCTAATCCAAACATTTCCTCTTCTTACGAGGATTCCAATCCAAATATTTCCTCGACTCTTACGAGGATTCAGATCAAACTACTATTCGATTCATCTAATTCGACTCTAAGTCATCTAATGCGACTCTAAGTCATGGTCCTCCCTTTCTTTATAGGATCCTCTTCATCAATCATCTAATGTGACTCTTATGTCATGGTCCTCCCTTTCTTCATAGGACCCCTTTTATCAGTCGCCCCAATGACGTCTTCTTCCTTTGAAGATACACGCGACTCCAAATCCCTCCAATCAGAAGTATAATACAATTCTTGAATCGTGGTCCTCTCTTTCTTCACAGGACCCTTGTCATCATTCATCTAATGCGATGCTTGAATCACAGTCCTCCCCTTCTTTGCAGGACCTTCTTCATCAATCACCCCCACGGAATCTTCCTTCTTTGTGAAGATTCGTGTGACTCAAAGTCCTTCGAGACAAACATCTGAATCGACCCATGCATCGCAATCTACAGACTTTGGACTTAATCCTACTATTTTACATACGACATACCATTGTATAGGTAGGTCCACACCACCTTCTTCTACTCCTGAGACATCTAGCTACACATATTCTTCGTCCCCCACACCATCTTCTTCTATCAATAATCATCAAACATCTTCTAAGCCTTCCACACCAAGTGAACCTATTTCTTCCAATAAACCCCTAGGGATCGATCAACAACTCATACCGATTGATCTCTTTCAGAATGAAGAAACAATCAGGGCATTTATAGGGGCATATGAAGATATTCCTTTAGTAGATTACAAAAAGGATTCTCTTTAGACTTTGATGCATCTGCATATTGTGAGGAAAAGGTTGATTCCTTTGATCAAGAAATGGAGGAAGAGCCTCAAATCATGCAACTTGATCCTCCTCTTATTCTTCCATCTTCACATTCTTCATTATGTGATGAAACTCCTTGGTCTTGCATAGATCCATGGCCTATCTTCTCATCACCCAATAACTCTTTGTCTATCATAATTCCTCAATCACAATCTCTTGTGGGGTCAGCGCCAAGTAGCCCTTCATCTTCATCTAGGTGTGGGTCACATTCTAATAGCCCTCCCTCTATTATTTGTGGGACATTTTCAAGTAGCCCACTATCTTCTATTATTGGGGCATGTCTAACTAGCCCTTATCTTCTATGTATGGATCACCCCGGTAGTCCATCATCTTCTATTCTTGGGCCACATCCTGGTAGTCCATCATCTTACATCTATGGGTCACGTCCTAGTAGCCCTTCTTCTTCTATTCTTGGGCCACATCCTAGTAGCCCTTCATCTTCTATTTATGGGTCACATCCTAGTAGCCCTTCTTCTTCTATTCTTGGGCCACATCCTAGTAGCCTTTCACCTTCTATCCATGGCTCACCTCCTGGTAGCCCATCCTCTTCAATTCTTGGACCGTATCCTTTTCATCTATCACATATTTCTTCTATCAATGGTTGTGGCAAGCCCACTACCATTCCTATCATTCCTATCATCAATCGTAAATGTTCACATTCTTCTCCTTCTCGAGGTTAGAAAATTCAAGCGTCAACTTATAAGAAACCCAAATAGGTTCATTATCAAGCTCAGGTCAAAACTTCCAAGAGCTCAAAATCCCCCAACAACTGGAACAATCTCAAAGTTGTAAATCAAGCGCGATTCAAGAACGCACATCAACATAACCATCAAGTATGGTGTAAAGTGCATAAACCTCTAGATAGGGAACTCAAGCTTCTGCATACAAAATCCATGTTTTAGGATAAATCACAGTCCTTTGTTGAGTGTGAACTCACCATGATTATCGAGATTGGGGAAAACATGACTCTTGATAAAAAACATGCTTAGTCTCCCTTATCAAGGAAGTCACAAACATCGTTGTTGGATCCTATCACACAGAGTGACTTTGTTAGTAACAACGGTTCAAATATATATATATATATATATCAAAAATCTAAAAAATTAAAAAACAACAAAAAAAATCAAAGGTACAAAGATCAAACATTGCAATCAGGTGTTGCGTACACATGGATATTTCTTTCTTCCCTTCCTTTCTATTCTTCTGCAAGTCTTCCTACCATTTTCATCCCTTCGGTGATATTTTGGTTAGCTTATTTGCATGCATTTTGTGACATTTATCTCTATGGTATCTATTTTCCCCTGGTCTTTTATCACCTTGGTAAATTAAAGAACGACTGACCTCATGGAGATCCTATCACATTCAAACATCTAATAAACTTGTTGCGAAGAAATTTTGGACATATTTGTTGACACTAGCCAATGTCATCATCACAATCACTTCCACCTCCTTCCATCAAGCCATCAGTGGTTCTTAACCCCTTGTCAAACAAGAGAGCTGAAATAAGTTTTCAGAAAGTAAAAGAATCAAACAAAACTCAAAAGCTAAAAGCTACAAATCAAAAGAAAATTAATATATAACTCTCTCTTGGGGTATTTCCAATAATCTCTATCGGGGCTATGGATGCCTGATTGGCAATAGAGCAATGTTGTGATTAGAATCAAATACATCTCCGTCGGGGCTATGGATGCTTGGCTGGTAGCAGAGCAATGTATGGCTATCCTTTCACCCTCCATTCACAAAATCACTTATCAAAATAAATCATTCCTACACATTGGCTAGGGTCTCTTCACTTGTTGTCTATTAAATCTTCACTTCAAGAGGTAATAAAATCCATGTGCACACATTGGATCTCTATGAGTAAACAGATTAGTATGTTACCAAGTGTCTTTTTGGACCTTGTTCAGACTCTTACTCTAGTCCATATCTCGTCTCACGATTTATGCCTTTGGCTAATCACTTCTTCATCGCGAGGCTTCTAAGCTACATTCATATCATTCACATCATTCTTCTACTTCGTTCAGAACATCCATGTGTATAAGATTACTTATTTTCCATGTTTGTGGAAACCTTTGTCCCCTTCCAAAAAAAAAATCTTCTCCTTCCTTTTATCATGTGCTTGTAGGCCAACTTACGCTGGGGGCATCCTTGCTTCTTCCCAGCACTTCATTGGTTTACGTTCACCATCATGTTGAACCTATCCATAATGGCCTTGGGTCCCACTTCTACCTGTGAAGAGTTTACCTTTGAATACTCCCACCTAATCATTGGGGATTTTTACATCTTCACCTTTTTGGTACGCACGTGGCCTTATGCCCTTGTACATCCCATCTATCATTGGGGGCATCCACGCTTTCTCGTCTTCCTATACATAGTTTCATAAAACTTTTAAAATCAACCAAAACATTCAAATATGTTAGAAAAAAAATCATCAAAAAACATTCAAATATGTTTCAGAAAACTTCTAAAAATTGAAAATCATCCTACAAAACGTCACTCTTTGGTTCTCACTTGTTCATGTGTGTGACTTGCGGATCATCTTGATCTACCTCCATCAACAAAAGCTAGGTTGCTTACTTCGTCCATACTTTGGGGCACAATGAGTTGCTGGTATTGTTTCGTAGTGCACATTACTTTTCCATTGGACCCAAGTGTCCTCCGTTATTCCCCTCATGTATCCTTGCTTGGGGCACCATCATCAACCCTTGTCGTTAATTTTCATAGGTCATAACTGAAGCTTGATAATAAAAACATTATATTATGTTTCTTTGTTAGTTTAGCTTGTTTACTTTCTCGTATTGCATTACATTTTGTATGTTTCATGGAGTTAGGCATCTTTCACTTTCTCGTATTGCATTACATTTTGTATGTTGCATGGAGTTAGCATCTTTCAATTTCTCGTATTGCATTGCATTTTTATGTTGCATGGAGTTGGTGTTTTCAACAATGGACAATCATTCGTAGTATGGCTTTTCATGTCATTCTACCTTTGTCGTATGCTTATATTTTTCATAAGGACCGATGACATAGCTCTTATGGCAATATGATGACACCAAAATTGTTCCAATACATAGTGGCTAGAGGCTAAGCTCTTCTCTCTCCTCCTCCATATTCATTCTATATCGCTTTCCTCTCACCCCTATTCTTCCATCTTACTGGGGCATCTTACCTCTTCCCCATTCTTCTATCTATCTCATCTTTTTCGATTATCAATCATCTTCTTTCATCACCCCATCGACACTCGAGGGGCATCTCTCCCTCCTACTAATTTTTCTTCTATCCCTTCAAAATCTCTTTTGTCTACTATCTTTGAAGTGGCATCACTTACGCCACCCCAAAGAGGGGCAAATGTAGACACCTATAATTACGCCCAAGCAATTTAAATACTTAAATTGCGCTAATTATCCCCTTTCTCACAAATCAATGACATATCGTCAAAAGCACTCATTTTCCCTCATATCATCATTAATTAATTACACTAAGCTAATTAATTAAGTTTCCTATCCAACAAATACCCTAATTAACGACCTTCCGTTAATAAATCACCCCTTCTACCTAGACTAATTAATTATTATTAATTAATTAGCTTTCCCTTCCATTTAACCAATAAATCAATATTTAATTGATTTAATCCCCTTATAATAGCCTAAATTGCACTAATATTCTTCTAATTGGCTTCTATAAGCTTACACCTACCTATTAATTAATCACCTTTGATTAATTAAAATACCCCCAACTCCCATGACTTGCTAAACATGTATTAAACCCTTCTAAAGTAAGGTTACCTTTAATAAAGCAACCTTATCCATTCCTAATCATATTTTACCTTTATCCCACATTCATGAGAATGTGTTGAATCCTTTATCCTTTGGGCTATATAAAGATCCCTCCACCTACCTTTTACTTACACCTAAAATCCTTAGAGAGCAAATGCAAAGCATATAGCAAAGAGATTAAGAGCTTTCACCTTGCCCTTTTGAGATTTCATCATCTTGAAGAGTCAATCCTCTTTCTTAAAGTGCTTGGGTCATATGGGAGGTGTCAAAAGGGTCTTGTATCCCAACTTTGATTAGCCCCATTCCTAGGTTCTTGGAACATTAAGGACAACTATTTTGATAGTCATGGAGCTTACTTAGGTCCATTCATTTATTTGTTGTTAGAGAATAGAGGAGTTTAGATATTTAGCATTGTTAGTTTCAAAGTTTGTATTGATGAATGCTAGCATCTAACCTTTGTTTAATTCTTATCATGATGGTTTTAGTTTATATTTTAGCTTTCATTTGATTTTTAGCTAAATTGTAGAACTATTTTAGGTGGTATTTGATTTAGCATTAAGCAAAGTATACATGCACACACACTCAATAGGATCATGACCATACTACGGTCTAGACCTAAAGTGTATGGTTTTAACCAATGTTGATTTTTTAGATATTCATATTTGTCCCTATTTTTGAGGACTTATACCTTGTTAGAACATTTCATTGTGTTTTATAGTCTACTTGTAGATGTATAATATATCATGATGAATACCTCATCTTTTGAGGTGTGTGTGATAATTTTTTTGAGCGCACGAGTCAAAAGAAAAAAATATGTACCCATGTTGAATAAGTTTGATAATATACGTTGAATTATAAACAAGGTTGTAATGGTGGCCACGATTGGGAAATTTTTCATGCAAAAGGGTTGTACATGGAGGAAACCATGGCACAAAAAGAAAGCAACATGTAATATGCTTTGAAAGAAAGTAACAATAGTACATGTAAATAGAAGTAAAAATAATAGTAAAAAAATAGTCCATCAGGATAACATAAGTAATATCATAAGAAATAGTCACATGAAGACATAGAACTGCAAACATGGGACATCTACGGTGTCACAAAACAATTACAATATAAGTCACTTCAGGTCGCATACAAAGAAGCAAATGCATATACACAAGATAGGCATAAAGCGACAAACATGAGATACCTAGGATGTCATAAGCCAAACAAGGCACTTAGGCCACATAAAATAAATAATCAAGTAGTAAAGCGATGTCACAAGTAACTATAAAAAAATGTGATGGTGGAATCATACATATCAAGATAAGTTAACACTACATAAGACACATGTTAGACCTATTAGCTCAAAAGATAATATATACACATTGTATGTAATCAAACATAATGAGTAAGTGTAAATTTAAATGAAACAAAAAAACTTGTGTGAGTGAAGTAGATGTCCCTAAAGAGTAGTGTCATGGGAAGGGGATAGGTAAACACCTCTCATCATGTATCAATATGTGTATGTATTTTATTGAGCTCAATATACATCATGAATGTATGTGTGTAGAGAGAAAAATATGCTACCCATCAAACTGATATGACAAACAACATATATAAAGTGACACACTAGCCACTCAAACCATGAACAAATCCTAATTTTGTATTTTTTCCAATGTTTGAATGTTTTTGTATGGTGGGATCAAGTATAATATTGTTGTGCGTGCATGATATTCTTAGATTTTTGATAGGTTTTCCTTTGAGTATAGCTAAATGATAAACATCAAGGCCTATTCTTTTAGAAACAACCTAGAGGTCAAGTCAATTAGGTTTAAAGTTTCCTTTGAGTGATGTCTCAAAATTTATATATTTTTAATTCTACTTGAGGAAAAAATTGTCAATGTGGAATTCTTGAGTGCAAGCCTTCTTGTTGTATGCACATTTAATACATTTTTGTTATACGTAAAGGTGTTTACGGGCCTTCACACATATAGAATAAATAATTTTGAGTTCTTTCAACAAATTTTCATTCTAGTAGGAGGATGGGTTCCATGCCATAGACTAAAGAGAAAGGCGTAGCATTTTTAGGTGTGTGGACACTAGTGCAATAAGCCTAAAGGGAATAAATAATTTGATTATGCTAGTTGGTTCCATGTTTAGCAACAATTTTATGAAGCATTAAAATAGTCTTAATAATAGCCTTAATATGACCATTTCCTTATGGGTAGTAAGGAGTATAAAACATATGCTTGATCTTGAATTTGGCACAAAATTTCTTGACTACCCAATTCTTGAAGGACCCGTTATTGATGACGATTGTCGAAAGTACCCCAAAGCATGTGATAATGTTTGTAAGAGTGAAATTTCATATGTCCTTTCCCATGGTTGGCTCTAATGGTATTGCTTTGACCCATTTAGTAAAATATTGCGTACTATAATAATAAAATTTTTCCATGAGTAGATTCAAGATTAAGCTTACCAACAAGGTCAAAGCACCATAATGAGAATGGTCGTAGGGAAAAAATGAGTTGCAATGTATGTGATGGAGAATGATTTGAATTACCATGTTTCTAACATTGGTCACATTGTTTGATGTATTCATGACATTCTTGTTCCATTGTGGGCTGGTGATAACCATGACAAAGTAGCTTTTGAGACATAGTTTTTTCGCTAAAATGACCACCAAATTCAATTTTGTGTATTTGGGAAATGGTGATTTGTGCATCATCAACACCCAACCATCACAAAAATCATCCATAAAATGTTATTCTAAATAATGAACCACTAATAAGATGTAGTGGATAGTTTCATGTCGCAAACAACATCCTTCTTGTGATGATGCATTTTCTAGTATTACTTGCGATAAAGGAAATTTTAAATGTTAGTATACCATTGAGGACTATAAAAATGTGTGTAACAACAAGAACATGTAAATTATAAACAATATCAAAGGAAATATAAGTTATGCATAATTTTTGAATCGTGAAGATGATGCAATCATTTGATATATCAAGAGGTATAAGAAAAGTTGCACTAGTCATATCCTCCGCATGTTGATCATTCTTATTGGGGATATTAAAAATGGAGTCAAAGGTAGATAAAAATGTTTGAATAAATTTTTTATGGAATTAAATGATCCTACTTCATTTGATAAACATCTTGTACTTGATGAATGATTAATCTAGAGTCAACAGAGACGCATATGTGGCAAACTAGTAATGTCCATGCATTGTAGAGGCCTAATATTAAGGCATCATATTCAACGATATTTTTAGTACATGAAAATTCAAGTTGATAAGAAAAGGGAACAATCTCACCATGAGGTGTACTAAAGACAATTATCACTCCTACCTGGTAGCACATTTTGGATCCATCAAAGTACACAGGTTCAATTGTTTGTATTGATTTATATGTAGTTAACTCATCCCGAATTCATCATGAATAGGTGAAGGGTCAAATATTGGAGCTTCTACAAGCTAGGAAACTATTATTTTTCCTTTAATCAATTTTTGAGTAATAAACTTGACATTAAATAAGTTAAAATCATTACCCATCGAGCTATTTGACTAGAAAGGTGGGTGCAAGAGAGTAAATATTAACGGGTATACCTTAGTGATAACATGGAATTTCATATTTAACATATAATGTCACAATTTATCTGTAACAAAAACCAAAGCTAAACATAGTTTTTCAATATCACTATAATTATTTTCATATGGCAACCGAGTGGGAATGATATAGTAAACAATGCATTCACGATTATTATCATCATATTATGCAAGCAAAGCTCGAGTGTATGGTTCGTAGGAGATATACATAGGAGAAGAGGTATATTGGGGATGAGTGGCATAAGAACATGGGGATTAAGAAAATGTTGTTTAATATCATCGAATACATTTTGACAAGGCACATTCCATTCAAAGTTAGTATATTTCTTTGGTAACCATGTAAAAGGTTGTGTTTTATATGCTAACTAAGACACAAAATGTCTAATAGGGGACCAATTGATTCAAAGTTTGTGGGGGTGACATGTCAACAATGGCTTGAATCTTTTTGGGGTCAACCTCAATGCCATGTTGAGAAATAATAAACCCAAACAACTTGTCACAAGTTACTCCAAAGACACTTTTTAGGGTTTGATCCTACATTATATTGTCACAACGGATTGAAGATACATCGTAAGTCACATGCATGTATTTAAAGCTAGGTGAATTTTGCTAATAAATAATCAACACAATCTTTGATAATTTTATGGGTATAATCATGAAAAATATGTGTCATAACATGTTGATATGTAACGCTAACATTTTCTATTCCAAAAACATGACCATGTAAAATAAAGTACCCAATAGAGTAGTAGCGAGATATATTCTTTTTATTAGCGGGGTTGCTTTTTATTTGATTGCATCTGAAAAATCATCCATAAAATATAACATGTTGTATCTTACAGTAGAATCCACAATCATATCAATGTGAGGTAAAGGAAAAATGTCCTTAGGAAAAGTTTTATTTAAATTGCAAAAGTCGGTATTGTTGGCTATCAAATCTATTCCACTTGTTTAAATGAATGAACAAAAAGTGAAGAATGAGTCACTTGTAGTAAACATGGTTCTCTTCACCAAGAAGGAAAAATTCAAGGTCAAAAATGGGAAGGTGGTTAAATTCCTAGTCTTTAGGCTTAGTGAAGCCCAAGGAGAGACCCTACAAAAACCCAACACATGTCCAATGACAAAGAATATGAAAATACAAAACAAATAACCCGGATAAGCAACCCAACCACCGTGTGGTTTCCTACCCAATTAGATGTCACTAGCAAGAGAATAATAAAGTTTCTTAAAACTAGTTAAAGGTTACAAACAAGTGCAAAGTAAAAAAAGGTTTCAAGGGTGTGTTGCAACAAGGTATACTTAAAAACAGTGTGGGGTGTTTTGATCATTCAAAATTCACATGTACCTTTTCCATTGGGCCAAACTTACAAAACTTCATTTGAAGGATTCAGAGATAACATAAGAGTTGCATCAATCTACACAATTGCTAAATCTCCCCATAATTCAGACAACCATTAAACCACATACATTGAAAATCAACAAACCATCATAACTTAGAATCTAAAATACATCGTTAACTAAGTTTATTGATTGCAAATGAAGCCAAAGTTCCACAATGGTTTTAGAACCAAATGCTTTAGTAATTACACATCAAACCTCTACACCTAATTACAAAATGGAGACTCTAACAATTTGAGTGAATACACATTTAACTCAAATTATAGCTTCCTTTATAATCCAACATCTCATTTATGACTCAATAAAAGATACATGGCTACATTCCTAGATCTTCATTATAATGCCCTTGAATTGATCACTAGTATTGTTTTTCCAAATAACCAAAACAAATTTTAAATAAACATGTATAGTCTAAACTACCAAAGGGATGAAAGATCCAATGAAATGGTGAGCCCCAATTTGGTAAGTTTAAAAGATGATTTGATAATAAAATGCTTCACCAACTTACGTAATTGAGAGAGACATCTAAATTTGGAAATTTAGGGAGTTAAGAGTTGTTATGAACCAATGAGAGAGAAGAAAATAACATGCACAAATCATCCATGGATTAAATGATTGTTGGAATGAAATCCCAAGTTCAAAAATGATCTAAGGGATCCAATTGAGTTCTTTGAGAAGCACACAACACTTGAAGAGTGTTTGAGAGGTATCACACATGTGTAAGAGCAAGAAAACAAGAGAAATTAAGTAATAGATGGTGGAAAAGATAGAAACATTGCCAAATATTTTTCATCAAATTATCTCCAATCTCTAAACCATTTACACAAAAACTAGAACCAACATGTAGCCCTCTTAATAAGCTTTCTAATGGTACAACTTACATATTAAATAGAGGTCTCTATGAAAATATATTACCAAAAACCTAAATATTTATCTACCGCCATAGCTCCCAAACAAGAGGTTACTCGAGCTCACTTTTAAATTTGAGGAATCCGTCAAATTTAAACACGCAAAAATATCTACAGCCAACCATCTATCACTCGATCCATAGGGATCTAAAGAACTCCACTTCATCAAATCAACCAGTACCAGAAGGAAAAGTTAGAAAAATGTAGAGTAAATCGTAGAGTTATAGAACCTCCCCTTTGTGTAGAGAGGTGATTGTGTAACTACCCCTTGTGCGTAATGACGGTTACGTAATCATTGCAACGGTTTTGTAACCACCGTCCCACATACAATGGCGGTCCTATCACTTACGAAAAAATAAAAATCCACGAGAACTCATGGATTTGAAGTGTCCGAATGTGTTTCTTCCTCTATGCATCCTTTCTCATTCTCCAGTGCATGAGAGGACATGAGAACAACTATAAATACAAGGGGAGCAAGTGGAATGGATCATCAATTCATGAGAGAAGTAAGCAAGAAGAATTTAGTGTTGGAGTTGAATTGTAGGAGCAAGGAGTGTGAGAAGCATAGAGGGAAGTGTTTACATTGTTTACTTTCCTTCATCTTATTGTAATTTGTATCTTTTGAATTGGCCAATACATACAAGTGGGAAGAAAGAGCAATTGCCCTTCCTGAATGGTTTTCCCTCAAACTGGGGGTTTCCAGGATAAAAATCTGGTTGTCTTGTTGGTTTAATTTATTTCCCTTTGCTGCAAATAATTCTAAGCACAAAGAACTTTTCACTAACTTCAAGCAATCTGTCATTTTCAAAGTTGAAAGTAGAATAGTAGAATTTGTGTGGTTTGTAAATTTCCAAAGTTAGAGGTTTACAGATCATTTTGGTATCAAGAGATGATAATAAGTATCTAGGATTGTGGTATTCATTCTTGTGATTTGTATGATAGTGACAAGGTCTAAAGGTGAAGAAGTTTTACCTTGTGATCCAGACATATCTACAAAGAAGTGGAAACAAAGAATTCGGGATCAAATGGAGGAAGAAAACTTGGTCCATAGAATTGAGATTATAGAGACCATGATGGATAGGATGTATAAACATCAACGAGAACTCTCAAATCTACGAAATATGGCTTCAATCAAGTAAGATAACATGGACTCGGTGGTTCAAGATTTGGCTGAAAAGTTTGGTATAGGCAAGAGTCATGATGAGGAAGATGTGGAAGAGCATGAAGAAGAAACTCCAGTTGTAAAAGAGAAGGTAAAATATGATCATGCTCATTTTAAAGTTGAGACTAAGTTTGAAATTAAGAGATTTGAAGGACAAGTAGATGCAAAGTTATTAGATAAATGGTTAAAACAACTGGAAGTTTACTTTAGTGTACATAATGTCACAGAGGCACAAAGGATTACCTTTGCACATCTCAAAATGAAAGGTTATGCTATGGTATGGTGGGAAACCCATCTAGTCACTTGTGAGAAGAATAAATGTCCTATTGTCAGTACTTGTGAGGATTTTAAAGAATTTATTAGAGCTAAATTTTATCTTATTGGCCATAAGACTGACTAGATGATTAAATGGAAGTATTTTAGACAAGGCAATGGTCAAAGTGTGTAGGACTATAAAATGAAGTTTTGAAGATGAGCCATGTTGCTTAATATGGACTTAGAGGATGAGGATATTTTGACCAAGTATTTGGGAAGACTTAACACTCATCTTCGAAGGAAGGTCATCTCCATGAAGCCCAAGGATCTCAATGAATCCTATGTGCAAGAATACTACGAGATGGTGAAAGGAAGCAAGGAGAAGTAGAGTCAAAGCTGAAACAATGAACAAATCAAAACAAGAAAGAGAAGTGACAAACAAGTAACAAGGGTACATGGAAGGGGAAAGGTAAAAACTGCCACTACTTTGAATACTTGTAAAGATCCCAAGAATTTTTGTAAGAATTGTGATATCAATGGTTATACTGACGCTACATGTTGGAAGTTACATCTAGAGTTACATACAAAGAACTGAACCAAGGATTCAAATAAATCCATGACAATGTAAAGCAAGATGGGGAGGTGGAAATAGAGGATGATTTTGATGTATATGAGAGACTTGAATGCACGACCACCAACATAAAACCACAAACATGAAGAGGAGATGAGTAGACTATTCGAGATCAAAACCCAAATCAAGAAAACTAAGGTAAATGCTTTAGTTGATCCTGGTTCTCAATCTAATTTGATTTCTGATGTGGTTATGAAGAATCTCAAGTATTGAAACTTACAAGAATCCACATCCATATATTTTACGATAGGAAGAAGAAGGTGTAGAGATTCGAGTAACAAGAAGATGTAAGTTCAATTTTGGGATAAATTCTCAATATAAAGATGTATTGGAAGATGATGTAATTCCACTTGATGAGTTTGATGTGTTTTTGAGATTCCTTACTTATATATCAAGGATTCTTTATTCACGAGAAGGGAGAACCAATATATATGGGTAAAGAATGGAATCATTTACAACATCTAGGCACACCATCGTAAGACAAAAATTGCTAAGTGCTAACTAAGAAAAATACTTATTCAGGAAAATCATAATCAGTTTTGTTTACTTTTATTAAAGGATAAAAAATATGGTGTGGAAATTTTAGATGTTTCTAACCAAGGGATGAAGGATTTGGATAACATTATTGAGTATTTTTAAGAAGTATTTCAGACTCCCAATGGGTTACTACCAAAATGGGAGGTAGAGCATGAGATTCAGTTGTTTCCAGAGTCCCCTCTACTAAACATTGAGTTGTATAGAAAATCCTTACTAGAGAGTACGAAGGTAAATAGATAACTCCATGATATTTTGGACCAAGGGGTAATATTCCCAATCACCTCGCCATGCGGTTTCCTATTGTGATGGTTCCAAAGAAGGATGATTCTTGAAGGATGTGCATCGATTATTGTGATCACTATAAAGAACATATATCCACTTCCCTGCGCATAAGTGACCTCTTGGACCACCTTCAACATGCCAATCTTTTCATGAAGTTGGATCTAAAGTCATGTTATCACCAAGTCGAATGAAGGAGGAGGATATACGAAAGATTGCGCTCAAAACAAAACATGGTTTGTATAAGTGGTTCATACTTCCATTAGGTTTATGTAACACATCCGCTAGATTTATGAGAATGATAAATGATGTATTGCGGGAATTCATAGATTCATGTGTTATTGTATATCCGGATGATATTCTAATTTTTAGTGCCATATGGGAGGACCATCTAAAGAATTTGCAATAAGTCTCACAAGTTATCAAGGAGAAACAACTACTATGCAACATGAAGAAGTGTGAATTTTCCAAAGAGTCACTTGTCTATCTTGGGTATGTGGTTAGAGGAAGATAGCTACGAGTGGATCTAAAGAAAGTGAAATCCATCACCAACTGGCCAACACTAATGAGAGACACTAAGACTAGAAGTTTTTGGGAGTAGTACAATACATGAGGAAGTTCATTCCAGGATTCTCCACTATTGAAACACCTCTACAAAAAACGACTACAAAGAGTAAGGGTTTTGACTAGGGTAAGGAACACGATAAGGTTTTGAGTTGTTGAAATAAAATATCAGCCATGTGCCAAGATTTCTCTTTCTAATTCGCAAAACCCTTTGAATTAGAGACAAATTCTAGTGATTATGCTATGGGATTACTGTTGCTACAGGGAGGTAAGCCAATATGTTATCATTCAGAAACTTTCACTTCAGCAGTTAGAGGATATTATGTTTATGATAAAATAAATGTATGCACTAGTTTAGGAGATAAAGAATAGGAAAAATTATTTTTTGGGTAAAGAAACTATTGTGCACACTGACCACAAACCTCTCCAGTATTTGCAAGCACAGTCTAAATTGCAGTAGGAAAGGCATTACAAGTGGATGTGATTTCTTCACCGCCATTTGGTGATCAAATAAAAGAAAAGTACAAAAAAATAAAATGAACGATATGAAGATTTTTTCGAGCCGTGATCATAGATGATAATACCAAACCACATTATATTTACAAAATAGAAGAGCTAAAATACCATATATGGAAATCCATCATAATCCATAATGCTCAATACATTATAATACAATGACTTGAATTACTCAATAAGAAATATGTACATATAGGATGAGGGAAGTGTAACTACTACCTAAATCAGCGGTGAAGAAATCCCACTAACTGATACTGGTAGTTAAGCTAACTCCAAAATACTAGTAAGCTAACTCCACATAACTGAGAAGCTAACTCAACACAACTAGTAAGATAACTCCACACAACTAGTACACCTAAGCAAGCTAACCCAATAAGTGTAAGAATTATCCTAATAAATAAATAAAAGGATAAATAATAACCTATAATAACACCCTCCTATAATCATAGCTTAGGTGGGTGAAAAATAAGGTGGTTCCCAACAACAAGGCTTGACGAGGTACCCATGTACAACAATTTGGGAAAAATAAACACCGCAAGGTACCCAAAACCAATAATAACAAAATAGAGAGAGAAAATCCCACTTTGCAAGATATCCCAAGAATCTCGGCTCTAAAAACTCATACAATGATGAATAATTTTGGTGTACACGTGGTATGAATCCACTTCTCGATCATAGAACTCAAAAATAAGCTCGACATTGGGCTTCACTGAGAATAGCTCCATGCGGGAGACTATCAATGGAGTGATGTTGAAAGTGTAAAAAAACATTAAACATAATTTGATCAATCTGCTATAAATAAGTGTGCCACGATCTAAGAAAACCAAGGCAACAAGGCAAGGACACGAGATCCAAATAAATAGGAGTACCACAATCCAAGAAAACCAAGGCAACAAGGAAAGGACACGAAACCAGAAGAAGCAATATCAACATGTAATAAGGCAAGGACATGAAACCCAAAGAATACGTATCAATACCACACCCTCCCATACTACTGAATGTTTAGAGTGACACCACAAATCTGTATGAGTTTCCAAAATCAACTACTTGAATACTGACAAACTAACACTGGGCTTCACCAGAATAGCTCCCCCATAAGAGATTCTGTCAACATGCCAAAAAAAGTGTCAAAAATACAGATCCAAAATATCTAAAAGAATAAGAGAGATATAAATGTATACACCCATAGATATAATAATGTAACACCCAAAAGTTTAGGATGTCAAGCTCAACCGAAATTACGTCCACAAGTGATTACAACACCCTCCCAAATTTGACACTTTATAATTAAGTGCATGTAAATATTACAATAAGTAACAATACCTTTTAAATTTGAAATATGTGTATAAAAATGTCACCAATGTGTAGATCTTGAAAAAATACACAATTTAAAAAAAAATCACCTTAATTCTAGCTACGGATCAAAAGTTATGAGCTCTAGAAGGTTTTGCTATTAAAATAATATTTTACTACCGATGTTTTTTTAAAAAAGGTACACGTGACACCCAAATGTCTAAAGGGTAAAAGAGTGCAACCACATGATACACGATTGCTACCAAAGGATAAAAGTCTGCACCCAAAACCTAAATGTCTAGAGGGTAAATCATTGCATTCAGAGGGTACAGGTCAATTTCTAATGGATAAAAGAATGCACCCAGAGGGTACATATCTATGTCTAGTGGATAAAAGACTGCATCCAAAAAAAAATATCCAAAGGGTAAAATAATGCATTTGGAAGGTACATGCTTATATATAATGGATAAAAGAATACACCCGGGGTACGGATCGTGTCCAGTGGATAAAATATTGCATCCAAAACAGAAATATCCATAGGGTAAAATAATGCATCTAGAAGGTACACACTTATATCCAATGGATAAAAGAATGCACCCAGAGGGTACAGATCTACATCCACTGAATAAAATACTACATCCAAAACAGAAATACCTAGAGGGTAAAATAATGCATCTGGAAGGTACACGCTTATATCAAATGGATAAAAGAATGCACCCAAAAGCACAATTGTTAATACAAACTTTGACTACAAATATCTCTTTTTTTGGCACCTGTATCAAAAATAGAGAGAAACCCATAAAGTTTTTTGAAAAACCTAGAAAGATGATATAAGTTTTGAGTCAAAAATATGTCTGTACATAATTGTAAGGATTTTTTTGAGAAATGTGCCAAAAAAACCCTTAAAAATATCCAGATTTGACTGTCTCAAAACATGGTTGAGTTTATAGTCAATTCTAGGGTTTTGCACCTTCCAAATCCAATGACGCACTCCATTTTACATAAAAATGCATGTTGTAGAAAAGTGCTAACAAATTCTAAATACATGAAAATAATAAACCCTTTCTTGTAAAGAAAAACTTACAGATGGATGTCTACATCATCTATCACTCTGATACCATGAAAGGAACGATAAGAAGATTGTTCCAAGCCATGATCTTAGATGATAATAGCACACCACATTAGATTTACAAATATAAGAGCTAAAATACCATATATGGAAATCCATCATAATCCATAATGCTCAATACATTATAATACAATGACTTGAATTACTCAATAAGAAAGATGTACATATAGGAGGAGGGAAGTGCAACTACTACCTAAATCAGTGGTGAAGAACTCCCACTAACTGATACTAGTAGTTAAGTTAACTCGAAAATACTAGTAAGATAACTCCACATAACTAAGAAGCTAACTCAACACAACTAGTAAGCTAACTCCATACAACTAGTACACCTAAGAAAGATAACCCAACAAGTGTAGGGCTAACAAAAGTGTAAGAATTATCCTAATAAATAAATAAAAGGATAAATAATAACCTACACTAACATAAACTTGGTGGCAAAAATGTTGTCTAGGCTGCCCACACAAGAGAAAATATCTTGTTTTTCCAGGTATCTCTCGATTGAGCCCTTCGTGAAGGAAAGCTTACAGGAGGCATATGCTCAAGAAAAATATTTTTGGGTAATATATCAGCAGTTGCAGTATTCATTGGATGAAAGGATGGGTATTGAAGATTGTTATCTCAAAGATGGACTGCTCTAGTAATGGGAAAAAATTTGTGTGCCAAAAGAAGAAAGGTTTCTATTGATGAGGGTGTCACATACCTTGAAAGTAACATGAAATTTTGGCATTGGTAAGACCATAACTCACTTGCAAAGGTACATGTATTGGAACAATATGCAAGAAGTGTAACACCCTTGACAATTGTTATATTCCTCCTTTGCATTTCAAGTGTTGACATGTGATTTTCTTCTAAAGATGTGTTCTTTTGATTGTTGGAGATCATGCTTGATATGGATAAATATTTTCTATTCTTAAGATCATTAGAATGGAATGGAATGGCTTCCTTGAATCCATTTTTCACTTCTTGAAGGTGAGTTGTAATCTGGTTTAAGAGTTGCAAACTTACCTCTTTATTTGACTCATCCTGGATCAATTTTAGTGATCCAAGGAATGTTTTAAACCTTCTCAGTTGAATGAATGGTAAATTGACATTCCATAATTGAGGGACATGGTGGACTGAAATTTGTTATTACAAGTTCTTTAATCTTGTGTGAACATATTTCTATTCAGTTGTATGTTGTGCTTAGGTCCTTGGAGATTGATCTTGGCAGTACATTGCTGACGTAAATAAAATACAGCTTAGTTCATGGCATAGGAAGGATTCAGAATCCTAAAACTAAAGGATTATCCTATAGAATCCTAAGCTGGGTAAGAATATTCACTACCTAGCTATGCTACTTAATTGAATTTTTATTCTAATCTAAGCCTTGTGCTAAGGGAATATGGAAAGGTTGCTAAGCTATCTAAATTAACCTAAAACCTAATGCTATATGGTTATGAGATGATCTAACCTAATGTTGGAAATTACCTAAGGTAATGTGTTAAGACCTAAGGTAATTACTCCTAAATTAACCTAAGTTTAAGGATCTATCCTAAGCTATTTTAATGGGAACCTAAAGGGGTCACATACCTCTAAGGCGACGGTTCTAATGGCATTTAATTGTTGATAAGGGTCTTAAAGGCGTAAGATATTGCTAGTTTTGGCAGGGGCTAGTTGATTTGGTGGATTCTTATGTGGAAGCTCCACTAAAGATGGAGTTGCATGTTAAATGGGAATTAGCATTCACCAGATTTGGGAGGCGGTGGCAAGGAGAGTTGAGCAGGAAAATTGGAATTAATGTAATTAATTGGCCTTGGGTTTTGTTTACAAACCATCTAGGAAACTTATAAGATAGATTTGTGGGAGGTTTTTGGTTTTACATGCTTTTCAGATTTTTCTCTGCATGAAGCAAACTGGTTCTTCAAACCAGCAGTTTAACTTGCACTTCATTGCTATTTTTAACTCACCTAGTCTATTTTCAATCATGGGAAGGTATATGAGGCATGCTGAGGAAAGTTGTTGGTTGGTTGATCTTTCATGGAGGAGAAAAGGAGTTGGAAGCTTGTCTAGAAGTCTCCTTTGATTTGGCAGAAGCACTATCAGGCATGATAGGCTCTAACCATTAAAATCTCTTGCTTTCTTCTAAATGTTTCATTAAAATGACTCTACTCTTATGAGATTCTTGGCTTGCATGTTTTATCTGGTTATTTTCTTGCTGGGTTTTGTAATCTTTGGAAATTTGGGTATGAATCCATGGAAAATTGGTGATAAGTGTTTGAAACTTTCTTGGTATGTGCTATTAGCGAGACATGCATGAGAAACTTGTTACTGTAACTCTTCTTGTCATTTCTTGAACCAGTATATGAAGAAGTTGTGTTTTCAACTGACCTTCATCACTATTTATTTGGTTCTAGGTTTTGGGAACTTGAATCTCATGATATTTCGTGGAGCTCATTTTGTTTGAGCTAAAGCTTGTTGTTGAGCTCATCTTTGTGTGAGCTAAAGCTTGTAGTTGAGCTCATCTTTTGTTTGAGCTAGAGCCTGTATTTGGGTTCGTGTTGTTGAGCTAAAACTTGTAGTTGAGCTCGTGTTTTGTTTGAGCTTGAGCTTGTGTTGAGATGGTGTTTCATTTGATCCTGTATTCAAGTTCGTGTGTAGTTAAGCTTGATTCGGGGATAGTGTTTTGTTAAGGATTTGGATT
Source organism: Taxus wallichiana var. yunnanensis (assembly GCA_018340775.1). Lineage (NCBI taxonomy): Eukaryota > Viridiplantae > Streptophyta > Pinopsida > Cupressales > Taxaceae > Taxus > Taxus wallichiana. The sequence continues at coordinate 905,865,315 of CM031234.1, read as the reverse complement.
AGAGATTCTTGTCACTCTGAAATAGTGTTTGGATTCTCGAGTAATCTTGGACTGTTGTTTTAAGTCCATATGTACCTCTATACTCGTGTTTATTCTTGTGTTATTCGAATGTATTAATGGAAGTTCGTAATTTGCACAGTAATAATACTTTTTTTTGATTAGTTCTGAACTCTAGTAGGAGCTCATGTTTCAAGCTGGTATGAGCTTTCTTGTTTGATATACAAATTGGAATGGGAATTGTGGTTGCCCTGAACCTACGAATATCTACTTGAATAGTTCTGAACTCCTCTATGGGAAACTTGTGATTCATTTTGAGTTGGAATAGGGTTTCTTATTTACACTATAAACTGGTTAAGGTTGTCGTGTTATATTCTGACTTGTATCACAATATTTGTGTATATCTATGATCACATTTGAGACTTTGTGATTCGACATTGTTCATGTAATTTGATACATAGTGTTTGAATTTTTAGTTGAACAACATGTTAGCTCTATTATGGTATTTGTGAGTTGGGTGTAAATTGTATTCTAGTTGGAAGCTTATAACTCCTTTAATACAAACCGTTTACTCTAGGTAATTCTGGGTAAGTAGTATGACTGAGCTATTTGAGTATCTCTTGGAGATTTAACTGGAAATGTTTTCGTTTGATAGTAGGATTTGGAATTCATTTAAAACGAATTTGTACCTATGCTTAGAAATAATAGTGGAGGTAGAATACTTAAATCTGTTTAGCCTGATTTTGTTTTATAGTTCTAAAAGAATTATGAATCATCTACATTTAAGTACAATGTTGTGGAGGCATGTAAGGGAATTTTAGTTTCAAGTTTGAGGATACTCCTAAACTGGTTTAGTTTAAGGTTTCGGGTTTTCTAATCTTGTTGGGATCAATAAGTTAATGCTTAAGTATTTTAGAAGAAGAAGGAAATTGGGAACCCTTAGGGATAGGGTGTTGTTTTAGAACTTTACTGAGTGTTGTTCTGAACTGAAATTGGAACTCATGCTTGTAATGATAAGGATTGTAAGGTGGACTTGCAGTACATTTTTTTGCAATGAGTTGGTTTTGTTCTCTCTTCTGGGAACTAGTGTATGAGCTTATTGTTTGGATTAGAGACGGAATTTGTTGTTAAGTTTAGAGAATAAATTAAAGATTGAGTCAAATTCTGATAAGATTCCCTTCCAACCTGTAGGGATTAGTTCATTTGATTGAACCCTCTTGTTATTAGTTCTCTTGCAAAATGGAGATTTATTATACTTGTTTAGCTTTCCTTGTTCATATCTTTTGTTAAATTGATGGAGGAAGAGATTTGATGTTTCGGTTTTGTTGAACAGAAAATACAATCTTGTTGTCAGACTATTAAAATTCTATATTCCTTCTTAGATTGATATGGGATTTTGTTCTGTTTAAAATCTGAAATGTTGTATTTAAAGGTAGTTGTCCTTTAAACGAAACAGTTAAATTCATGTTTTGAACTTGTATCTGTTTTCTGATATTTTTGTGTTGAGCATAGTTTGGAAATGATATCCTTCTTTCTTGCTTAGGAGCTAGATGAATCATTCCATTGAGATCTATACTATATGTAGACACCAAATTCGTGTCTCACGACCCCTTGTGACCCGCATCCCATTTCGCAACCTAACCTCATTACCTAAACTTTACACAATTATTTATTAATTACCTTGTAATTGATAAATCCACATCACCTTACCTACCACCTCACTTGGCCACCTCACCATGACCTAGCCCTAACCCTAAACTAACCTAATTAGGACCCATGACTTGGTCTAGACTCACATCCATAACTAATGCCTCCTTACTCGCACCCAAAGCCGACCTTCTAGCCACTTGACCAAGCCCGCAACTGATCTCTCGGGAGAAAAGCAGGGAAGGTGGGCTATTTTACTAAAAATAGCCTACTTTTTCCTAACCGATGCCGGTTCCTACTCGACCGCCGTCGGTTACGCAACCGCCATCGGTTCCCTGTAAATGGGCTTCCCAAACCAAAACAACGGATCGGAATTTCATTTTGGAGATCAGTCGAAGGATTTTTAATCAAAGGAGAGTCCAAAGCGATCAGCAGGGGTCCAGAACTTCACTTGACCAAGCAGAGACGAGTAAAGAAACCAGAAGAGTTGGCAGCAAAGGAGATCAACTTGCACCTTCATCAAAAAACAAGAAGTTATATCTTGCATGTCCTCCATTATAACATTTCTTGTGCTTTTGGAATTGTAATCTTCCCAAATCCGTTCCAGAACCCATTATCTAACGTACCATTGCCTCTAACTATCATTCCTTAGCTTCTAACCATCCCATTTCTCAATACTATCCAAAAACCAGCCATTACAAACACCACAACCAGCCCAGAAGATCCTAGAACCAACCGGTATCGGTTATCAGTGACCGCCATCGGTTATAGGTAACCGGCATCGGTTCCTTTGATCAAAACCAAGAAAAACAACCTTTTCCCTACCCAGTTCCACGAAACAATTTAATTGGTACTCTACAAATATTTTGTGTTAATTCATATTAGCGAGGAACTGACCACCTTCGAAAGGAAGTTTCATACTTCACAGGCCCAAGCGATTCCCTCATTTATTATCTAATCAAAATCTTGTGGTCTTGTGTTCTTATTTGCAGAGTAGTCCTTCCAAGACAAAAAGGAGTTCTTCGCGATCGGCTGATCTTTCTCTACGGTATGCGCACATCATCTCGACATTCTACGGGTATTCCTCCTAACCCTAACCTTATCTTTTCTATAAGGAGCGAGGCATTTCCAGTGAAACATTTTTGTACCTTAGGTGGGACCCATTTTGGGTTTTTCTTTATTTCTTGCTTGCTTTTATTATAGGGAGCATACTTGCTGTTTTCTTCTTCTAGAGATATTCACAGGGTATTTTATTATTCTGGTAAAAGAACTTGCTTTGTTTTTGCATCTTGCATTAGTAAAAGTCATCTCTTTTGCTTCATCGAATATCACTTTCGATTTGGGTTTTAAAACACATGCATTGCATTCACCGCTGTTGTTTTTCAATTCTAGTGAACATAGATTAAGTAACAGGTCGTACACGTGGGGGTGATATCCACGGTATTGACAGGAAATTAACCTTAGTTTCACTGCACAACACGTACCGAATCACTTCACAATTAACACAACAGCTCAAACATCCCCCCTTTTTTCCGCGGTATTCCTCCGCCCGATTGAGGTAACCTTATAAGCCAAAACAACTTGACATTTCCCCTAAGTCTCTTGTTTAGGATTCTGACATCATTCTACGTCTAAAGGCATAAGCCCACAATAATTAAAATTAACCCTAAGGTTAATCTCTGCATTTGCGTGTGCCTCTTGCTTGTTTTCAAATCCTGTTTTCTCTGTCATACTTTGTCTTCTGTGATCAATAAGTTGCTAAACTACTCAACGTTGCTAAAAATCAAATTAGCAACCCCTTTGTATCTTCTTATTCTAGATTTTTGACACCGGCATCGGTTAAGGGACCGACGTCGTTTTCCCTCTGACCGACACCGGTTACCAAACCGATATCGGTTACTGTCTCTCTCAGCCCCTGACAAACCAGCAACTTGCCAAATTCACCATTCTGAGGTTGTTTTTGTCCTTGATAGATTGAAACTTTCCTGTGTGTTCTGGTCTATGGTTGTCATCACTCGGAAGCAAGCCGCCGCCATGGTTTCACACGCTTGCTCTGTTTCTTTGCCTGAATCACCCCCTTCACATTCTATAGGAAACCCTACGGACACCAGTGAGATCCCCCAAATTCCTGTAGGAGACAAGGACTTTGCCAAATTTCTGGATGCTAATCCCAGCGCTGTACAATACTATTTGTCTCATACCCCGACCGTACGTGCGCTGATGGTCGACTCCTTATGGGCATGCCTATTAGTATAGCTGCTCATTTAGCTCTACTCCTCCCCGATAACAATACCTTACTTCTGCATCGCTAGCCCGTCTCCCAATCCGGCAATAGCGAGAGGTTCATCGACCCCGATTAGCTTTCCTTTTGTTAATCTTGGACCCCACGTATCGCTACCACCAATGCCCTATCTCATCTCTCTTTGAGACCACTCCATTCATGACTTACTCTCTGCCACCTATTCAAACTAGCTTTCCTTCTCAAGCTCCGCCTACCTTTTCATTCCCGTATACGTATCCAAAGTGACCTCAACACCTTATATGGGACACCCCTGATTCTGTGGCACCATCATCTCATCCGACCACAGATTTCATCAAGCAAATGATGGACAAAATGCAAAACACAGGAGGCTTCCATTTGGGAAGTCGTAGCGCCTTGACATACGAGCAAGTTTGTGGGAGCCCATTCACCCTTCTGTCCCCCTTCATTCTTATCCGCCTCAATGGGAGTTGCCAAAGTTTACTCGTTTTAACGCGTAAAGAGGATCCTCAACAACACTTGCGATCATTTAGACATGCTTGTTATTTGATTGCCCATGATGATGCCTTGTTACTCCGCACCTTTCCCATGTCCTTATCGGGCTGCCTTGGAGTGGCACGAGTGCTTTAACCCAAGACTCAATCTTCTCTTTTAACCAACTAGCCCAATCTTTCTTGGATCATTTCTCCATTAACATTGCCAAGAAAGTATCTATCATCGACCTCTCTATGCCATCCGAAATTCGAAGACGAATCTATCGCAGATTTCGTTGGACGATGGCGGGGCCTTATCAACCAACTTACGTATGCCTTGCCTCAAACCGAACTTATCGAACTCTTTACGCGGGCTGCGCTAAGCTGTCACATCTCCCCACCCTCCAAATTCAAACTTTCCGTACATTCGGCGAGGCCTTTACTATGGCTCGAAAATTAGAAATTCGAGCCTTAGAGGAAGAGAAATTGCGGTTCATTAGCAAAAGAACTCCACTTTCCGAACTCCTGATTCTACCAATAAACCAAATACCACCACTCCTCACGCGTCAACCTCTTCTAAATCAAAAGGAGCTGTCCACGCGGTGATGGTCAAATCCCAACCACCGTCCAATACTCCACCAAAAACCACCTATAAATACAAAGCTGAGCCCACCAATTACACTCCCTTGGGAGAAACTTATGGCGTCATCCTAGAGAAATTGCTCAAAGCTGGGGCTATCACCTTGCCCCCTGTAAAACCTCACTCTGGGTTTGACTCCACCCGCGCAATACCTTCCTGGTACAAAGAAAATGACTTTTGTAACTTTCACCGCGTAAAAGGACATAGTCATGAAAACTGCAAGATGTTGAAAAACATAGTGCAGGAAATGGTTGATGCAGGGGATATAACACTCGATAATCCTAACGCCCCTGCTAACCGAAATCTGAAAATTTTCAACAAGCCATTCCCGAATCACTCGTCCAGCAGCAACGTAAACCAAGATATCTTAGCTGAGGAGAGTGTTCATGAGATCCATGCAGTATTCGATACCCAGCCAAAAGCCTCTATCGAGAAAATTTTGAATCAAGCCTCTTCACTAACACAGGAGCCCGAACCTCCTTTACCACCATCAAGCCAAAGCGAAATCATTCCTTTACCCATAGAAGAGTTAGCTGCCCAGGCTTCCCTTCCCATTAATGAGTCTTCTTACACCACATCCCTACAAGACTGCGAGCGGATGTTGTCTAATCTATCCATTTCCCAGACGTCTCCTTCTACCACTCTTGCCGCACAAGAGGAGGGTACGCCACTCCTTTTGACATCCTTAGATGAGAAATCTCTCGCACCGACATCATTAAATTCTTTAGCCATGACAGATCCCCTCCAACATGCCCTTCTGCCTATTAGTCCCTCATCACCTAAATCTTTTCAACAACCCGTCGACCTCTTAGCATCTACTGATACAGTGCCCCATCCGCCTCCTGTGTCACACCCGCAATGGATTGGAATTACAACTCACTTTTCCTCTGTACCAAAATTACAAATTACACCTGGAGACTGTCATTCCACAGAAGATAGACAGGCCCTATGGGAACGTTTGAGTACTCCTGTTTCTACTCAAATGCAAATGACTGATCCCGATGTCTCCACCATCTACCCGAAGTGCTTACAGAAGCTTAAAATGCCCCTGTTCTCGCCTTCACCCCCCTCACCTCTACCAAATTCCCCGTCCACTTCTATCAACTTAACCAGATCTTCCCCTACGCTTGGGACCTCACCAATGCCCAGTCTAACACACCCGCCTAAGCGACTCGATTTATCCCAAAATAAACCCGCCCCGCCACCTAGGAGACAAACGCAATCCGGGCCTCTATCAAAACCCTCATCTTCACACCCACCTTCCATATTGGGACCTCATCCCTCCACCTTACATCAATATATCATACCTCCTTTGTTTTCTGCAAAACGACCTACGCCTTTTACACCTATACAGAGATCAAAGGGTATCACAACATCGTTACCCCGCGTATCCGGTCCACCTATCAACCCTAAACCAATCCCATCATCAAAGGATTTATTTTCTGTCACTCCCCTTTCTCCGTGGTTGTTTCCGCTACCATGCCATCACGTAGCCTCATCATCTAACCGGTTGAACGTAACCATGTGTCCAGAAACCACGTTTAGTGAAAAACATGTGTCGGCCCCTCTCGACTAAACCACCACCCATACGAACTAAACACGCCCAAACATTACCACAACCCACACAATCAATACCCTCATCTTCTTCTGATTTTGACCCACTCAAAGGATCCTACGCCAAAATCCTTGCTATGTTGGTGGAGAATGCGACCATCTCCCTACCCCCACTTAGACCTTATGACCCGTCTAAGCCCCGAGGCACATGGATTATGATGAGTCTAAAATCTGCGCCTATCACCGCACACCTGGACATGATGTAGAAGGATGCAAAGCTCTAAAAACCATCCTTCGCCAGTCACCTCTTCCGGATCGAAAGATTAAGAAAGACAACTTACGAAGGGAGAGACCTCTAGCGTCAATTCCCTCTACTATACCATCTGTCCCCCGCCTCACCAAGATCGATCATTATTACAACCCCACCTCTTGAAGACCATGAATTATCCCAACCATCTTCTTCATCTCAGGTCTATGAGATTAATATGATTAGTGTCGCTACTCGAGGACAGAAAAACAATGGGAAAGCAAAAGAAAACACACCTACGACATCTCTTTCTCCCTCAACCATCCCGATTACACCACCACCTAAAGTGGTTATTCGCGGACCCGCCTATCCCGTCTCTAATGGAGTTGCCCACCGAACCATGATCAAACGGCTTCATCAATCGCAGTAAAAATGACACTATATGATCTCATTCGGACTTAAATCTCATCGATTAGCTCTCGTTGAGATCCTTGAGGATAGAGGTTTTCCCAATGAAACCCTGCCCGTGGCCTCCATTCTAACACCCAATCACGTTTCCTCTCTCACCAAACAATCCATCTCCCCCACCACTTCTGTCTCAAAACAACAAGCCGCTGCAGTTAGTTTCTCGGAAGATGAAATTATCGACTTTGGTATAGAAGACCCTGACCCTGCCCTTTTCATTTCCGCTTACGTCCGGGACATTCGAGTACGTCGGGTTATGATTGACGGGGGCGCTAGCTTAAACATCATCTCTTCAAAAGCCTTCCAACAAATGAACATCCCTTCTAGTTGCATGTGTGCCAACCCCATCATGTTGCGGTCATTCAATGATGCTATTACTTCTACATTGGGCACCGTGATCCTCAACATTCGCGTAGGACCACGTACTTTACCCGAACTCTTCTATGTCCTTGAAGGAGAGTTCCAATATAATATATTGCTAGGTCGTCCTTGGATCCGGGCCATGGGATGCGTTCCCTCAACATTACATCGATGTATAAAATTTGAGTACGAGGGGAAGTCCTACACTGTAAAAGCTGATCCTCCCCCCTTCAAAACTTGCAATATGTTATACCGCCCAAACGATGTGCTTATACCAATTAAGACACCCATACATTCAACCCAACCATCCTCTTCCAATATACCTCAACCGTCCACCTCAACCTACCTCAATGGTGATGAAACCACCGTCGCACAAACCACTTCTCTTCCCATGCAGCTAACATCCCAACCTCAGGCCCCTTAGTAGACGTTTTCATCGCCTTCTGTTTGGGGAGTATCGCCTATATAACGTTAGTTCTTTCCCTACCCCGCAGGAGTACGGACAATTACATGCACACCCCACCTACGACCGTCGCGTGGGGGAGATAATCTCTTACGGACCACCCCATTGTCGCACTAACCTAACATATGGGGGTGTTGACGCATCCTCCATTACCCCTGAACCTCCTCTTGGCGTGGTTCCCTTCCAATCCGATTTTCAATACTTGACAAATCGTCGTTTCGCCCTCACCTTCTTGACTCGCTGTGCGTGGAAAGGCTTTGGTTTTGGCCTTTACGAACAAGGCCGACATACTCTCATCCCCATCACCACACGCAAACATAATGATCGCAGTGGTCTTGGTTTTTCCGAAACACCTACGCAGGAGACACCTCCTGTCAGCTGTATCCTGGAAGAAGAAGACGTTGCCCCTACCGAACCATCATCACCCACTTTGCCATCATCTCCCACAGAATCGATGGACCCTGAATCTATCCCTCCTAACTTTTTTTTTTCATAAATGCTATCTTCATAGGTCCTCTCACTTATCAACGCGATAATGAGGACCCATCTTCTCTTCCCCTTCTGTATCCAGACATGATCGAAGAGGATTCGCCTTTGATTAATGTTGTTGAATGCCAGGATGACGACTCCATCCTCACTTACCTAGGCGCGGATGATTCTTATATTCAACGTGCCTTACCATCTGAAACTCAAACCATGCTGAACGAATCTACTATAGAAATCAACATCCACACGGAGGAAGATCCTCACATAGTGAAGATCGGACAATCACTTGACACATCAGAACAAGCCGCCTTTACCACCTTTCTCCGTGCTCGCAACCAAGCTTTCGCATGGTCTTACGGCGACATGCGGGAATTGATCCTACCATTTCGTCCATGCATCACTCTAAACCCCGATTCCAAACCAGTCACGTAGAAATTGAGAAAATGCATCCACGCATTGCTCTCTTGGTCAAAGAGGAGCTCCAACGACTCCTTTCTGTTTCCTTCATTACGCTTTATTGACTATCCTCAATGGATTTCTAACATCGTACTGTCATCACGAAAGCGGACGGGGACTTCGGATATGCCGCAGATTTCGGGATCTTAACCTCGCTTGCCCTAAGGATGACTTCCCCCTCCCAGTATTGATCAACTTGTTGATCTCACTTTGCGGTCATGAAATGCTTTCTCTCATGGATGGCTTTTCGGATTCTGACCAAATTTTAGTTGCCCTGCCTCGCCGATCAACACAAAACGCCTTCATAACTCCTTGGGAACTTTTCATTCGCTGTGTAATGCCGTTTGGCCTTAAGAATGCTGGTGCGACCTATCAGCGGGCTATGACCTACATTTTCCATGACATTATGCACACTATCCTCGAAGATTACGTCGATGATCTTCTTGGCAAGTCTAAACATCGCAGTGAACATCTCGATGTTTTAACCATTATTTTTGATGCTTTGTTACAATATTACGTCTGTCTTGACAACCAAAGAAATGTGTCTTTGGTGTCCTTTCGGGAAACTTCTCGGGCTTTATCGTCTCTTTACGTGGCATTGAGGTCGATCCATCTAAAGTAAAAGCTATCCTAGAAATGCCCCCACCCAAAAACCTTAAACAATTGCGTAGTTTGCAGGGTAAACTTCAATCCATCCGGCGTTTCATTTCCCAACTCTCGGATCGATGTCACCCTTTTCATCACCTTAAAAAAGGACGTTGCCTTTGATGGGTGAGGAGTGTCACCAAGCCTTGAAGCTCTCAAAACATATCTCTTGCAGCCACCTGTGCTTATCCCACCCCAGGACGACCGTCCTTTCTACCTTTATCTTTCCGCCACTTGACCATGCTTATATGAGCTATGCTCGCCCATCGAGACCGGCACGCCGAGAGCGGGCCGTTTACTATATAAGTCGTACCCTCGTGGATTACGAGACTAGGTATACACATGTAGAAAAATTGTGCACAGGCCTATCATTCATCGCCACCAAACTCCGACATTACCTCCTGAATCACAAAACTTTCGTCATCACCAACACAGACCCCATTCATTATATGTACGCCAAACCACACCTAAACCAACGCATCGCTCGATGGCTCATGCTCCTCGCCGACCTCGACCTTGAGTTTATACAACAGAAATCAATCAAAGGACAAACTCTTGCAGATCAACTTGCGGAGGCCCCTCTACCTGGGGAACAATTTACCAATTTTACCTTCCCCGACGAACTCATCGCCACTCTTTCGCTCGGAGAAGTGTCGTATCAAATGACCCTCTTCTTCGATGGATCTAAGTGCCAGCGCGGCGGAGGAGCCGGCATTGTTCTCATCCCTCTTGACGCTGAACCTATGCCTCTTTCATTCCGACTTGATTTCCCTTGCACTAATAATACAGCGGAATACGAGGCCCTTGTTCTAGGTCTCCAAGTTGCGTTACACTTAGGTATCAAATCTATCAACATTTTTGGCGACTCTCAATTGGTAGTCAATCAAGTTACGGGCATCTACCAATGTAAAAACGAGGAACTTCAGAAGTACAAACACCATGTGGATTCACTTCTAGCTTTATTTACCCACTATTCTATACAAACCATTCCCCGCTCCACTAACAAATTTGCGGATACTATGGCTTGCTTAGCCTCGCAAATTCCCGCCGCGCCAACTGACTCTGAATTATTCGTTGTGGTCCAGCAACTTTTTGCACCATCCTATTCAACCCCGGTAGTTTGCATGATAAATACTGTGTCTACTAATTCGCAGGATACCTGGTACCACCAATTTCACGACTACCTTACGATCTCGGTTCTCCCACATGACCTTACTAGTAACGGAAAACGTGCTTTTCTTAAAAGTGTTTCGCGTTATGTTGTCATGGGAGGACTCCTCTATAAACGTGGCTTTGATGGCATCCTCCTTGACAATGTCTAACAGTGCGCAAGTCACCTATACCATCCAACAAGTACACGATGGGATTTGTGGTGGACATTTTAGTGGCCTTGCTTAGTGGCTAAACGCAATCCTTCGCCTCAGGTTATTATTTGGCCTACTCTTAATAACGCATTTTCTGAATATGTTAAGCGCTGTGTCATGTGTCAACAACATGCCAATCTTCAACATACTCCTAGCCACCCGCTACAGGTCGCACGAGATCTTTGGCCTTTCTCACAATGGGGTTTAGACCTTATTGGTGAGATTCACCCGACCTCTTCACAACGTCACCGTTGGATAATCACAGCGACCGAATATTACACAAAATGGGTGGAGGCCGTTCCACTCATTTCAATCAAAAAAGAAAAAATTGTCGAATTCATTAACCATCACATTATCTGTCGTTTTGGTATTCCTCATCGCCTAATAACAGATAATGGTAAATCTTTCAAAAATAAGTTGTTACAAGACCTTTGTGACAACTTTGGTATCAAACTTAGCTTCTCATCGCCTTACTATCCGCAGGCCAATGGTCAGGCTGAATCTTCTAATAAAACTCTAACCAAAATCCTCATGAAAGTCGTCAATGAATCTGGAAGAAATTGGCACGATCACATTCCCTTTGCCCTTTGGGCTTATCGTACTAGCATTCGTACCTCCACTAATGCCACACCTTTTTCATTGGTATATGGTACCGAGGCTGTTTTGCCTCTCGAAATACAAATACCCTCCCTTAGAATATCTCTTCAAGATATTCTCACCAACGATGATTTCCGCCAAGAGCGGTTAGCCCAATTAGAGCTTCTTGACGAACGACGTCTTACAGCTCTCGATCACCTCCAAATCTATCAAAAACGCATCAAGCGTGCTTATGATAAGCGACTTCATGAGCGTACATTTAAGGTTGGTGATCTTGTCCTCAAAGAGAATCAACATGTAACCAAACTAGAAAAGAGCAAACGTGGAAAATTTGCTCCCAATTGGATTGGGCCTTATATAATCACTCACACCTATGGATCAGGCACTTATCGTTTAGCTTCGCTTAATGGTAAACCTGAGCCTGAACCCCTTAATGCCTTGCATCTTCGACCATTCTACTGTTGAATCTAGTGTTATATCACTCCTTATCTACCTACTGCTCGTCCCTTGAGCTCATTTACCGCTACATACACTTTGTTTTCTATATCTCCGAATAAAATCAAGCTCACCCCTCACCTCCCCTTACGATGCCTTCCCCTTCTTAGTCTAGTCCATGACTTCAAAGTATTAAAATAAGCCGTATTCTTATGGGATTTTCTTGAGTCAAACTTCCTACTAAACTAGATGCTTCACGTCAAAAGAACATCTAGTTATCTAAAA